>VXAV01009088.1:21632-34762 GCA_013399715.1 Alectura lathami | reverse complement strand
TCAATTAATATTGAGTTTTGTGGTCTGAAAATCAGGCCTCCATAGGGCATATCAAGCAGGACAATTAAAATCACTACCCAAACCAAACTGTACATAGTTGATTGTAAAAGGTATTATGCTGTCTGTTTGTAGAATCCTGATCTATTTACTTGTGATTTTTGCTTGCATCTTGTCATTGTCTTGTTTTTCTTTTCCAGTATATAGAGCTTTCTGTTTTATAGACCATCTTCAGTAACTGGTTATTGTAATTTTTTTTTTCTAATGTTTTTAAAAGGTTTATAATCTCACAACACACTGCTTGCTTGAGCTTAGAAAATAGCATTGCTAATCAGTTCTGGTTTAGACAACAGTTCCAATTCATTTTATCAAAAATATTCAGAGGATTTTAGATAATAGATGCATTTTAAACCTGGTTAGCTAAGCATACTTTTGAACATATTCCTGGTTTGGGAGCTGAACTCAAGTCAGCTCGGGAGTAGCAAATCTTTTGTATTTAGCTACCTTTGTTCAGCCTTTGAGTTGCTGGAGTGAAGCTGCCATTTCTGATTGTCAGTTTGCAGAGACTGCAAGACATATTTAGAAGTATTGAAATTTTTCCCCTCTGTATAACAAGTATGTACGTCTTCAGGAATTTACTCAAAGTGTTAAAACTGTACCATCTTGTAAAACCAAGAAAACGTGTGGAATGTCTCTGAGGCGTTAAAGTCCGCATGAGCTATAATTGCTCACAGCTCTCTGGATTTCTCTTCCTATCTCTTTTACTTTTATGGAATGGATTTTCTAAAGAATGGAGGTCTCTGAAGATATCATCCAATCTGTGAGAATGTGTAGGATACATGACTCCCTGAAGCTCTGAGCATGTTTAAAAAATAAATTTTATTTCAGTTGCAGATTTTTATTCAAGTATGAATTCATTTAAGGAGTATGTATTATGTAATAACTGGACCTACCATAGTTGTGTTGAATTGCAAAGTGATGGGCTTGCTTCTGCTGAATCACTTCAGACCTCTATGCCTTTAGCTGATACTTGTCTGCTCTAAACTGATCTACTGATTCTTTTGAAAACTCTATCTATCTCGGCTTCAAGTGAATAGTAACAGCTATTCACCTTAGAAAATTAGTTAATGGCCAAATCTGTGTCCCACACATAGTTATATTTAGATTCAGGCAATAACAACAAAAACTTGGAATCATCAGAAGAAACTGAAGTCATTCCTTAAATGTATGTAAGTATTCCATATGTGTTCATATATAAATATATATTTATGAAAGGCCAGATTCAGCAAACCCATGTGTGACTGATCTGCATCCACTAGAGAAGTTTGTACTGTAGACTACTGTTACGGCTGAAGGTAAGAATGATCACTGAATGTGTAATTTTGCCATTTCTCAACAACTCAGGTGTTTTATGGTTAAAAGCATATATTTAAATCAAATGGAAGTATGAATCCCAGAAGATGAGATCTATTAGGGAAAACCTATTTCTGTAACTGGTTGAATATGTATAAACTGACAAAGACTGTAATAAAAGTTTATCAAACAAGGTTTGCTTCAAGACAGTGTTGAAAACATGTTCCTAACATCTCATGCTGGGGTATTTATCAGAGTAATTTTACTGCTAAGGTACATAACAGTAGGATTATTATATTAAAAATGTTAACTTCAAAATGTTAGTGGAGCTACGTTTTTAAAAGAGGAGCCAATAACAGTTCAGATAGTGTTTTCAGTTTTGACCTAGCTTTTGAGATGATCACAATTTTGATTGTAAAACCTGTAGAAGCCTAAGAAACCAGTTTCAGAAAATATAGTGACAGATATTTTCTAAGGATGTCACTAGTTTCTTAGCTTCAGTGCGTGCTTCTTCATGTTGCAGGGCAACATGAAAATGTCTCCAAAATTAATAATTGATTAATTCTTATATAGACTTTCAAATGCTAATTATTTTAATTTCAACACTTACTAATCTTAATATGGACAAGGTGCTCTAAGCACTGAAATACTGTTGTGCGATGAAGGCAGTTCCATTATTTCTAACTCCAAAATACCAGTCTCCTTTTCACTGGGCTACCTGCAAATAAGAACTTTCTCAAAGGTAAAAATTAAAATATGATGTGGAGTTTAAACTCTTCTTTTTTTTCCACTTTTTTTTTTTTTTTTTTTAATTTCTCTGTGTGTTTAGCAGAAACCTTCACATTTCTTAGGAAGGTATTTGATATTCAAACTTACAGTCTCCCTTTTCTTAAACTTTTGCAAAGAACAAAGCATGGTTACATTGTTTGGCACTAAAACAATTTCTCAACCAAAATGAAAAGAAAGTTTTCATAGGCTTCAGTGAGTCCTTCATTTAACCCTATTTGTCTCCAGGGTACCACCCCTTGCATACAGGGCTCTTTCTTCAAGCATTGTGTCTACTTTCACAGCCACAGTATTGAACTAGAAGGTCTTTCGTTCTGATACATCGCAGTTGTTCTTATATTCTTATCTAATTTATTGCCTGTTTCTAGTCACAGACCTCTGCAGCTAAATGTCAACTTTTTTTTTTTTTTTTTTTTTTTTTTTCCTGAAGAAATGGCATATTTTGTAGCTAGGATAGCTCCTATAAAACAAATAGAAAGTGCAAAAATTCTGTCTGTTGTGACTGAGGTCATGGTATCTATTTCACTCTGGTTACTCTACAGCATTTTACGGTTGCTTATGCACTGCCATTTCCTCCCCAGTGGTTTAGTAGAGAGCTTGTGAAATTCCTAATTATAAACATATCGAGGAGACTGTAACATCCTTTTTCTGTTCTCAGAGCTTTCATTATTTCTGAGCATCTGCCAAAGAATTTTTAGCTTTTTTTATTTTTCATGAGGTCTTCCTTGATTTTTTTTCCATTTGTTGTTTTGTGTGTATTAGTTACATAAATTATGTGACATGTTTGATCTCTGGACAGAGCAAAAACTTTTAGTGCGTGAGAATGGATAATAAAAAGCTCAATAATACAGACTACTCTTGGTCACACATCAATACTACTGTTTACAGGAGATGAGATTAATTTTGTGAATATCAGTCCCCCAGTAAAGTAGGTTTTCAGTTGTGAGTGTTCATGACTAGAAAGAAAAGAACTGTTATTCAAAATCAAAATGATTGTTTGCAAATGTATTTTTTGCATGACAAAGAAAGGTTATTCTTATAGCAGAACTGTCTCTCCAGTTATGTCTGCACAAACTTACAGATCTGTACTCTAATCTGTGGACTATAATACACTGAAGATTTTTCAATCAAGTTTTCAACAAGGATAACCATGGCATTCAGCGTAGTCATCGTATAAAGCTCCACGTGCCTTGACACAGAAGCATAAGTCAGTTATCTTCTTCTGACTTTACTGTAAGCAGAGACAGCTGAAGCTGAATCAAACGAAGGGCCACCAAGATGATGAGGGGGCTGGAGAACCTCTTCAATGAGGAGAAGCTGAGAGAGCTGGGACTGCTCAGCTTGGAGGAGAAGAGGCTCAGGGGGATCTCGTCAATGTCCATAAATCCCTGAAGGGAGGGTGCAAAGAGAACAGAGCCAGGCTCTTCCCGGTGGTGCCCAGTGCCAGGCCCAGAGGCCATGGGCACAGCCTGGCACACAGGAGGCTCCCCCTGAGCACCAGGAGCACTGCTGTACTGGGCAGGTGGCAGAGCCCTGGCACAGGCTGCCCACAGGCTGTGGGGTCTCCTCCTGGGGGATCTTCCAAAGACGCCTGGACTTGGTGCTGGGCACCCTGCTCTGGGTGTCCCTGCTGGAGCAGGGTCTGGGCCAGATTGACCCAGAGGTCCCTTCCAACTTGAGCCACTCTTTGATTCTGTGAGATTTTTTTTTTTTTCCTCATTTTGTGAAAGGTTTGGTGCGTTGGAAAACATAGATTCTTCTAATCCTTCTTGTGAAATGTGTTACTTCTAGGGGGATCAGAGAGGCAGGCGTTGAGCTCTGCTCTCTGGGGACAGCAACAGGGCCCGAGGGAACGGCATGGAGCTGTGTCAGGGGAGGGTCAGGCTGGGGGTGAGGAAAAGGTTCTGCACCAGGGGGTGGTGGGCATGGCACAGGCTCCCCAGGGCAGTGGGCACAGCCCCAAGCTGCCGGAGCTCAAGGAGCATTTGGACACTGCTCTCAGACACAGGGCTTGGATTTTTGGTGGCCCTGTGTGGAGCCAGGAGCTGGACTTGGTCCTTGTGGGTCCCTTCCAACTTGTTATATTCTGTGATTATATGATTCTAATATTTCTGTTTTTTTTATGATGACAACTCTGGAAGGATGAAAATGCATCAAGCCCCCCCCCCGACCCATTCAAGACCAACCACTGGTTAAGAGGAGTTTAGAAAACTATGTTTAAACTCCATGGTTTGTTAACCCTAACAGCAAGCTGTATTATAACACAGCCCACATAACACTAATATTAAAACGAAAACTAAGTGCTAAACAATGTCTTGCAAGACTAATTGACTAATCTTTTTCTTTTTCTTTTTTTTTTTTTTCTTAAAGAATATAGAAAGCCGGGAAGTAAGAAAAACCTTCTCTGTGTTTACAGGGCATCTGAAACCCAAAAAATCACTCTATAGATGCCTTCTTGTAGCTACAACCAAATTGCAACAGATGAGTACTTTTGTCTTCTGAAGACAGAAAAGCATCATGGACAACTTCCTAAAAATTATTCTCTGTACCCTCCTTGAACTCCTCCCTAAAATAACAAAGCAGAAAGAAGCCAATAGGGAAAATTTGGTTAGTGATAGTGCACCTCTGGATGCCAAATCCTTGTACATAAGAATCATGCAACGGGTTGACAGGCAGTATAAAGCACTGAAACATATGTGGAAATTTTGTGTGAGAGAGGTCTGTGCTACCAGTTTTGCTGCTGCTTCCTTTCCAAGAACACGAGAGAGGAACAAATCTTTAACTATACTTGTGTTTTCCTCAGCTGGATGTGACAGTTTTGCGTATGTGAATATAGTTTATTTTGCCATGGAGATAAAAACATTCATTTTTATTCATTTTGTTTGCAGGCATTTCTAAGTCCATCTCCTGATGTGTCCTGCACAGTGATGACAATTTTATGAATAATGCTTTCATATTCTGATACAAATACTTCTTCAGTATGCTGCCAATTTAGTGGGACAAGGTTCCAAAATGAGGAAGTGACTGATATATTCTTTTGTACTGTCCTGCATTGGAATTTTACTTGGAGGTATTTTCTGTAAGCAAAATTCTCATTTACATCATATGATTATGCGCAGACATACAGGGAATGTTCATAACATCCTTTATGTTTTGGGAGTTACAGCACTTACATTAGATTAATACGGCTAAACAGACTTTGCCATCCTTTGTATGAATGCCCTGAAGGAGGTCTGTGTTTTATTTTATCTTCTATCTCATGCCTAGACCCCTCCAACCTCTCCTCCCTTCCCCATAGCTGTTCTCCATAAACCCATCCCACAGCATGCTGCGCACTCACCAGCTTACATTCCTCTCTGCTGGCCTACCTTGTCTTTGACCCAAATAATTCCTTAGACAACCTTTGAGACAGTGGGAGTTAATTAAAAAGGCTCCAACCCTGGTTTCTTTTCTTTTTTTTTTTTTTTTTGTGTACTTCAGGGGATCTGCTGCAAGTATGCAGGCAGCTATTGGTGTCATCATGGGGCTAACCGGATTGAAATGCAGTCAGCCAAATCATTTGGTATGATGGCACCTTCTGTTTTAAACTCTGTCAGACTGGACTGGGGTGATGTCACAAGTAGCATTTGTGGCCTCTACAGAAAATGGCACTTTATCAAAACTGCTACTTTTTTTATAACTTGTTTTTGTGGAGGGCTTCCATAAGTCTCCTGGATAAGCAGAAATGGTTCTGTTCCTATAAAAAGTATTTAAAAATCCATTGTATTCCATTTTTGTAGTTAATCAGTTTGATTAAATAAAGTCAAGGACATGTAGAGGAGAAGAGGGACTCTTACTACCAAGTTAGATTTTAAGGGCAGTTTTTTATTGCCTTGTCCTTACAGCCAGGATAGCAGATGAAGGAAAAAGAGCTGCAGTCGAGTATGCTGTCATTAATTAGTGCCTGTGAGTTACAATGAGATCCTTTCTTTAATCCAATGAACATTTGAGGAACACATCCACTGCATAGCTTTGAAAATGCAAGCAAAAACAAAGGACCAGAAATCTGGCAATTAAGGGAGAGATAAAAATCAAAGTTACTTGTTCCAGGTTTACACCAGTTAGCTTGAGCATCCATAACAGTCTGGTGAAGGCACCACAGGGCATGGGTCCATCAGAGTTGATTTGTCTTTCACCTAAGAAGACCCAGTGTCACAACTGGTTGGAAGCAAGGAAACCCAGAAAGGCATCACTTTGTACTTCTCTTTTCTTGTATTTTTTCATAGGTGTTGATGAGGGTTTGAATCAGGACAGTAGCCCTTATGGCCATTTGGGCTGACCTGGTCTCTGCTGTGGTTATATTGAGGCAGATCTGAACAAGCTCGTCTTAAGATAGTTTGGATTCTCTGTGCCTCACTGAGAAGTTAATAGCTTTAGAGATACCTGAAACAGAAAAATAGCCTTTCTTGGTTTAGCAAAAGAATTAATGGTACAAAGAGTCCTATTTGCATGACTACATTTCCTCATGATGAATACAGCATGTGCTTCCTGGTTAGCAGGTTCTTCATACTTTAGTGTAATTTTTTTAAATTTGCATGTTATGTAATTTAAACAGCCACTAATTAACGGTACATTTTAAAGGAAAATATTTGCTTCCTTTTTCTCGCATTTACATATTAAGTTTAGCTACATAAATTTGGATGATTGCTGATGTGAGTAATGCCCTTGTTTATTTTTATAGAAAATAATTAATTGGCTTCAGAGGAGAGAAAAGGAATTTTCATTATTATTCACAGATTTCTACAATGGAGAATGGTGTCTATGGAAAACATACTCTGAACATTATTCATCTTTCCCATAGGGATTATTAGAAGTGCATTAGGATTCTCTGAATTTGCTCACAAACCAAGATCAATTCCTAAGTAAGACTAAATGAAGAAAAATTGTGGTGAGTTATCAGACACAGTCCACTGTAGTAGCTGCTTTATAATGAGCTCTGAGACACGCCATAATTCAGTCTATTGTTACAGGTATCTTTTGTGCTCACGCTGCCTACCTTTTATAAAGTAATTGGAATTTAACATGCAACAGCTTTGAAATGTATGAAGCCAAACCCTTAATGTGGGAAGCTCCTGGGATTAAACAATTTTGCAAAGAGAAGTCTTAAATGTGTTTTGACTAATTTCATTGAAGGTTCATCTACATAATTTTATATAAGTGAATCTCTTAATTTTATGGGCCTTACAAGTCTAATTAAAGATGTCACTGTTTTCATGTTATATTTCAGTCCTGAACATTTCTAATACAGCCATAACACTTTTACTTAGAAATGAATTGTTATAAAATGTCAGTCACTGATTTGAATTTTAGAAATTAAATTTTTCAATGCATGATCATAAGCTTGGCTGGCTAATGTTAGGTAGTTAGTTGCCACTGATCCAATAGATTTGCATTCTCATCAAGTAGCTCAGTGCAACAGAAAAGGATCTGTGGATGAGGCCTTTACATCTATACTAAATGCGTTTTGGGGTTTTCACTTGGACTAATTTTGTTTCTTTGACTAAATGCCTCCACTGATAGTCATCTGAAAGACCAAGTGTTGATTTGGGCCTTGACATGCCCATGAGAGGCGTTCTTGCCTTTGATGTACACCTTGAGCACAGCTCCTGATTAAATTTCCTCTGACAGGCGTCTAGTTCATACACACCTAAACACTTTGTTAAGACGAAGCAATGTAGAGTAAGAGGGGACAATTGGGACGCATGCTTCAAAATGGCACTATTTTGTTGAACCAAACCCAGTGTAGGATGTTGTTGAATTTTAGTTTGGTAGTTGCTGCCCTTTAGTGAGGTGATCCTTTCTCTCATCCACATGGATTCTGAATGTACAGCTGCCAAAATATTTCCTGTGAAAGGGTTTATTTTATGCTTTTCCATATGAAGCAGAATATTAACCATCAAACTGTAGCCTGTGATTGTCTGTGATGAAGAACAGACTACTGACAAAATAACATGACTAGTTCAATTTAAAGTTGCAGTCTATTACCAGAACTGACTGTCCAATTCCTAAAGGATAACTGTCTAAAAAAATTATATTGTTTATTTCCCTGATAAAATTTTACAAATTTGCTGTATGTGGTATGCTCAATGCTTAGACCCAGCTCAGATGCTCTCTAGTGTCTCTGGAGACACCTGTTTGCCCAGCGAGGACCAGAAAAGGTACTAGTCTTGTATGACCTGGTTATGCTGAGGCTTCTGAGTCTGATATTCTGGTTTTATCTGTTTTCCAAAATACTTAACTATTGTTAATATTTCATAACCTGCCATCTGCAAATATTCTTAATTTCATTTTCTCAAAACAATATGTTTCTCTTAATATTTTCATACCTTCCTATTACTGTAGACATAGATGTTCTAATATTGGACACAACTCTGCATCTCAGTGACTGTTTTCAATTACTTTTGAGTGTTGTTTGTATTAGGTGCAGAGTAATAACTTCATTTTACATAGATTTGTTCAAAGAGATAAAGCAAGTTCTCAAAGTTCCTTGGAAAGTATTTTCAAAATGCTAAACCCTAGTTCAGCCCAAGTTTTTGGACTAATTTAACTGAAGTTTGAAGGACAATGTGAACTGAGTTACACTTAATTTGTTAATGCTGTTCAACAAGGCCAAGTGCAAGGTGTTGCAGGTGAGTCGGGGCAATCCCAGGTATGCGTACAGACTGGGAGAAGAACTCATTGAGAGCAGCCCTGCGGAGAAGGACTTGGGCGTTGTGACTGACAAAAACCTGGCCATGAGCTGGCAGTGCGCTCTTGCAGCCAGGAAGGCCAATGGCATCCTGGGCTGCATCAAGAGAGGGGTGGCCAGCAGGGAGAGGGAGGTGATTGTCCCCCTCTACTCTGCTCTTGTGAGGCCTCACCTGGAGTACTGTGTCCAGGCCTGGGGCCCCCAGTACAGAAGGGATGTGGAGCTGTTGGAGTGGGTCCAGAGGAGGGCCACCAAAATGATCAGAGGGCTGGAGCACCTCTCCTGTGAGGAAAGGTTGAGGGAGTTGGGACTGTTCAGCTTGGAAAAGAGAAGGCTCCGGGGGGACCTCACTGTGGCCTTCTAATACTTGAAAGGAGCTTACAGGCAGGAGGGAGACTGACTTTTTGCCCGTGTGGATAATGGTAGGACAAGGGGGAATGGGCTAAAACTGAAAGAGGGGAGGTTTAGGTTGGACATCAGGAAGAAATTCTTGACTGAGAGAGTGGTGAGGTGCTGGAACTGGCTGCCCAGAGAAGCTGTGGCTGCCCCATCCCTGGCTGTGTTCAAGGCCAGGCTGGGTGGGTTCCTGGGCAGTTTGATCTAGTGAGCTAGCGGCTGGCAGCCCTGTCCACGGCAGGGGGGTTGGAACTAGATGATCTCTGAGGTCCCTTCCAACCCAAGCCATTCTATGATTCCATGGTTCTATGATTCTCTAAGTGGTTTCAGGTTATTCAAAAAAATTATCCTAGCTCATTTGTTATCAAGGATGACAGGAATACAGACTCAAAAACCACTTTCTAATTAATTGTTCTTAAATGCGGTATGATGCTGGACTTAGGAAAGACATTTACTAATACATTCTGTCCATCTGCCTGTCAACATCCTTATGATGTATTCTCTGTTTCACTGTGTTTCAATAGTGTGTTAAAGACCTGTATGATATAGCTCAAAATAGTTGCCTCAGGAATTTGCTGACATTAATATAGTCTATGTAGACCTGGGGAAGCTTCTCTGGATATTCATATGTCTTCATTTCCAGTATTTCTAGGTATGTCCCCATCTGCCATGTCTCACTCTTTGACATTAAAAACTGCAGATATTTGTAGATGATTCTCATGTTCTCCATACCGAGAAATAGCTAACAAAGCTATGAATATTTGTTTATTTATTTATTTTTATCCCCTTAAACAAATCCTTTCACAAATTTGAAGAAATTTTTTCTCTTTTCTGGCACCACTCCTGTTGGCAGTACCTAGGTTTTAGCTTTACTTTGTTGGTGTAGCTGAGCTAGAATTCTGAAGGAAGAAATTATTCAGTGTAATATGATGCTTAAAGCTCCAAATTACTCTTTTTATGTGACCAGATTGCATGTTAATTCAAGTTCATTTTGGTCTTCACTCAGGATACCTTTTACAGAATTTTCTCTACTGAATTGTGTAGTTTTAGTTTGGAGTATATTTCCTGGATGTATTCGGTTTGCATGATCAGTAAATTTAAACTGTATATTGCTACAATTTATGTATGTATGTGATCATTAATGAGCACATTAAATAAAATTTGACATGATTTATTTTCATTTACTAGGCACAAGTACAAGCAAGATTAAGTTCAGGTATATTTCAAGCACTTTATTTCATTTATCTATTTAATTTCAACTAAAGTTAAATGCAAATAAGAATGATTAAATTGACATGACTTAATCTTCATAAAACCACAGCCACAGACTGAAATGTCTAATGATCTCTTACTCTCTAACCATTTTTCCGTAATTTGTTAAGGCAAAAGGAAGCAATAATATCAAATATAACTTTCTTGTTTTCCCTCTGTAGATAACCATAACTACATTTAACTTTCCAGTGTCATTTCTGTTGTTTATTGATTTTAAAAGTACTATTATTTTATTAGTAAGATTGGTAGCTAATTTATTTACTTGTTTAGAATGCATGCTCTCTGCAGCTGACCTACTAAGTAAACATTATCTTACAAAACAGTCCATATTAATCTCACAAATCTCCATACCGTTTAGCAAACACATTAATTTGAAGATTACTTTCCATTCATTCTTTTTTCCTCTGTTTTCCTACTGTGGAATTAACACTTTACTTCAGGTGATTGAATGGTTGCTTTGATTCTGCATCTTTGATGTAATTATATATAATCTGATAAAAGTTGAATTCATTTTAAAGGCAAATATGTTTATTTTTGTTTAGCAATTTAAGGAAGAAAGATTGTTGAGTTGGTTGCTCTTTTTCTTTGTGGGAGAAGAATTTGTATATTTTACTTCTATTTTTCGATTACATCAATTTCATGTATGACATGTATGTGGGGTATGAAAAATGCAATGCAGCAGAAAATAAAGGGACTCTTACTAAAAGAGAACATCTTACATGCATTTGGGAGGAAAGGGGTAAAGAATAGAAGATAAAGGAGATAACAAAGGTTAACCCAAGAAAGATGGCTTTGGGGGAAAATGTTGCTTGGAAAAGTCTGAAATAAAGCACAGTCAGACAAGAGCCACAGCAGGAGAGAAGCAAGTTATGATAATATTGGTAAAGTAAAATACAGGGCTAGACATCTGTGTCCTTTCGCTGCCAAATTCACCCCATTTGCAGTGTTAAAGGTTGGCTGGGCAGCACTAACGACAATGAGGTTATAGATATGCCAAGATATCGTCTGCTACTGCATCCAAAACTAAGTCAGTATTTAATTTGACTAGCGATTTTCAAAAGAACATGCAAAGATAATTGAGGCTTAGACTCTCTTTGACTTTCTGTTTTGCTCTTTCTCACACACACAAATATGCTTATATCTGCATGAGTGAATGTTTGTGGATTATAGAAAAATTGATTTGTTGATAAAAGCTTGTGCAGATGGACAGAGGTCATCTTGTTTAAGCATATTAACATGTTCAAATGTTTGTACTTGCAAAATTCATAACATAAAAACAGGAAATTATAATTATTATATATGTATCGTAACTGTAATCATTTTTGTTTTTAATAGAACACACATGCTAAAACCAGAAATATATGTTCCCATGCTTTATTTTTTATCAGTGTTTCTCCAAGAGGGGAACAAGCATGAGACAGAGGGGAAGGTCATGTAATGAAAAGAGGAAAGTGGTTAGAGTGCACATTGAAGCCTTTCCTTCCCATAAGTGATTCATCTTCATCTAAGAGCAAGTTGTTTTCATACATTTTGATTTTGTTATATTCTTCACATCATCAGGTCTTCATTGCTAATTTTTTGAAAGAGAGGTTGAAGATAAGGTTGAAATCTTTCTAGTAATGAAAAGACTGAAACGTTCTAATTTATACTAAATATTCATCTAAAATTGCAGTGTTGAGTGTTTCATCTGAAATAGTTGAAATAAACAGTAAACTACTAGTTCATTTCCATTCATGACACACCTGAAATAGAATGGCCATCAGACATTGCTTATAGAGCTGCTGCTTACATCTAGGAGTGAAGCATTTTCTATTAGTTGCAGTGTGATTTTTTCATTGATTTCACTAACCATTTAAATTACAGATTTTTTTTTTTTTTTAACCTAGTTTTCCAATGAAGGTAACAGAATTGTACAGAAAACTATTTGAGTTCTGATGGTATCTGTTATACTTGTTTTGTAGTGTTGAAGAAGTTTGATTGACTTGCTGAATTACTGTCTATATATGAATCAAGAGTCTGTGAATGCTGCACTGAAGTCCTCAGTTCAGTATAAAAGAGAACCATTTATCTTCACACTCCTTCTCTTTGCTCTGTGAAGTAGTTTTTCTCAACTCAGTGGCCTTACCTATCTGAAAGACTTCAAAAAAATCATCATATATGAATGTGCATTTTGGTTTCCCTGAGGAGGAAATTCACGATGCTCTGCACTGCCCAGAGCTGAAGCTCTGCGAAGGTGAAGTACAAATGCCGATAAGGAGTGCTGATAAACCACTTCCCAATTACAGCCAAGGTGAAGACTTGGACATGTGTTTGTGGAATCCATATGGTCACAGATCCTCTTTTCCCTTCCTATGCAATAGCAAATGCATTTTAGGTTATCATTACTTGCCTTTTCTAGAGACTTGCTCCAGGCTTAAGAGGAGAGTAAATTATACATAAATCATTATTATCATCTAGCTCTTATATTGTCTATAGAAATCAAAATTCTTAAAAGAGAACAGATGAACAAACAAAGGAACACACTGTTGTTTTAGAGATGGGTGAGATGAGTAAGGATAGTCTAATATTGTGAGATGTTCTAACATTGAAATGTGCCTGG
>VXAV01009087.1:153876-175229 GCA_013399715.1 Alectura lathami | reverse complement strand
GGCCCCGCCGGGCCCCGCGCCGTGCCCCGTCCTCGCACACCGCTCCTGCCCCGGGGGCTTTGCCGTGCCCCCCGCGCGTCTCGCTCTTCGCCCTCCTGGCTGCTGCGCTCCGAAGAGCCCTGCCTGCAGCCCGCTGGCCGCCAGCATCCCCACCCCACTGCCCATCACCCTCAGCCCACTGCCCACCGTCACTATCACCCCACTACCAGCCAGCATCCCCTCCCCACTGCCCACCAGCACTCTAACCCCATTGCTCGCTGCTTTCCCCAGTAGCTTCCTCCTTCCCCAGACTTCCCCTTCTCAGCTGCCCTGCCCCTCCTAGCAGCTGCTACAGGGTAACAAGTGGCCTTGTCCTGTCTCTCCTTCCCTCTCCCATCTTTGCCCTCAAGTCTTGAACCGAGGGTAGCAAACCCTTCTCCATGTCTTTTCCTTCTTCCAGCTAGCAGTCCCCCCCTTCGCTCTCCATTTCTTACTTTGTCATCAGAACTAATCCTCCCCTGCAGCATTCCTGCTCCCTCCCATGCGATCTGGAGAGGCCAGGCCACCTCCCTGCTTTCCTCCTTGCAGCACCGCAGCACCACCAGCACAAGCGCAGCCCTGGCACTGCCAAAGCCACAGGGCAGCCAGGAACAGTCCCCTCCAGGGGTTTCATCCGCCTTCTGCACCTTCCTCAGCACGGATGGCTGCCAGGAGCTTTCACCAACCCTCCGGTCATTTATAGTGTAGCTGAACTTGAAGAATTGCTGCACCAAGTGCTAAATCCTCTCCTTTCTCCTCTCTGTCACAAACTGGTGGCAGTTGGTGGATTTTAGTTCGGACCAAGGGCTCGGTAGGTGTGAACTCAGGCAGGAGGATAATGCATAGCCCATCAATCTCTTCTGCTATGTGGTGCTTAACCCACACACTTGTTTTGACAATAGGCTTGAAATGAGTCTCTTCACTGGCGAGAACAGAACCCTTTCTGTTTCCTGTCATCCTCTGCAACAGTTGTGCAGATCCTGGCACTCGGCTGGAGGTGGGATTTCAGCATCTTGCCAGGGCACGAGAACCCTTTTGTTCATGCACTACAGTGAAACAACAAAAAAACTTTCCCAGGCAGGCATGAGTCATGGGCTTAAATATATTTGTGCAGGCAGGCCTCTGAAGGGTCAGCAAAGAAATTGACGGTGATAATGGCAAGCTTCTAGCATTTTTCATCCTCCATGTCCTTTCCAGCAAAGAACATAAAATACTTGTAAACAAGTGACTAAGGAGGTGTCATCTCTTTATTTTGAATTTGCTGACAAATAGCCGGGATGGCCAATGACAAGGCACTCGACTGACACAAATGCAAATACAGGGGTTTGCAAACATTTTAACTCAGATGATAGCCATCGTTTACATGGGGAATGCTCAGGGGATATACAATGATGAGTCATGCATTCAGCTGCTTTAAAATCTACCAGGAGTATACATCTGTGTTGTTTTAGTACCCAGCAGATACAAATTGGAGGGAGTAGTTTTAAACATTTGTGCTTGTTTTTCTGTTTGGAGTTTCTTGTCAGTTGTTGTAGCAAATATCATAGCATTTGTTGTAAAGTCTGTTTTATGCTTGCTCAGGTAAATTATGAATATTTTGCTAAATTATACACCGCAGGTTAAAAACTTGCACGGTCTGTTCTCTGCTAATGGAGAAGACTGCGGATCCTAAGCAAGGGGAGTCTTGGGGAAGAATTAATTATTCCTAGAAGTGATCTAATTCTGTGGAATGCAAAGCAGTTTGCAGCTCAGATCCCAGTTCTGCTCTGGTCCACTTCCACGGGTACTTCAGAGGGGGCAAAACCTGGCTTAAAATCTTCTGGGGGAGTTCCCTGTGTGCAGGGCTGAGTACTGGCTGTGTAATAACCCCTTATCTTGGGCCAGGCATTAGGGACATTGCCGGGGACAAGTGAAGTGGGACACACCTGCCATCATGCTGTCCTGGAAGAGAGTGCTTATTGTCCCAGGGAAATTGTTTAGGAAAAATTCTTACCCATGTCTCGTTCATTGACATCACTGTATTTGAGCTGGATTTCATGCACCTTCTTAGAAATCACCCTTAACACGCCTTGTTTGCATTACCGCTAACACAGAGTCATTCCTAGCGCTTCTGCAAGAAGGGGAAACAAGCTGCAGACATTGGTACTGGGCAGTTTACTTCTTCTGAGCTCAGTTCCTTACTGCATTTGCTTTGACATCAGTGGGGCATCACTGAGCAGAAGCTCCTGTTGTCAGCAGCCATACGGACAACGTAATTATCAGTGCCTCAGTCTACTAGAACCTTGGTTGGTATAGACTCAGGTCCACAAAGCAGACTAAGGTAAAAATGGGATTCCCCCTGTTTCTTTGTAACTTGAGGCTGGCTGTCATTCAGAGCAGCTGCGTATTTCACATTGTCTCATTGCTGTGATTCTTTTGGTTTCATTTTCCTGTATTTAAAGCCAGCAAAATGAATTTAAATCACGGAACTTCCGAGGCTGTGAAGCAGTGCTGCTAGGGCTGAGAGTTTCAGGAAGTTAGAGACATTACATTATGGGGATATCTCAGTTATATTAACCCACATTTTAGTGACTATGACATTGACTAGGGATATTCTGTTTCTAATGCATTGCTTGAAAATAAAACTATCCTTATTGTTCTTTTTGAGTGAGCAATTTTTATTTTCAAAACCACTATTGTTACAATGTAGTCTTTAGTCCTGGTATAAAAATAGCTTCAAAATTAGATAAAGCTTTTAGAGAAAGTTTGGTTCATCTGGTAAAGATCAGTAGAATCCTAATGAGGAGGAAATACAGTGACTGATTTAGACTCATCCCAAAGCCACAGTCTGATGTCATTAATATACCTTCTAATTCGTTTTCAGAAACAACTGTTCAGTGGCCATCATCTTACCAAGGCTTTCCTTGAGAGTATTAATTAGGGTCTTGCATCTTTCACCCAATATTTAGATTTAGCTAAGAGGATGACTTCTGTTTGAGACAGTATTTTTCCCTCCCATTATGCTGGGTTGATCAGATTAAATGAGTGGAACAAACGCGTGCTCCACAGGGCAAGTCAGAATTTCAAAAAGAATTTAGGATCTGCATTTAACAAGTACTCCCAAGTAAAGCTAAAGACTTTAAAGTTATCCTGTGGAATAAATAAATAAATAAATAAAAGCATTCTAGCGTATAATTATTTTGCCTTATAACATAGAATTTCTTTAGGAGCAGTCTCACCTCCAGCAATTCCGAATACAGAACTGTCTGGAGGAATCTTACAGCATCCGATATCAAGGCTGTGGTTCCAGCATCGAGGTGTCGTGGTTCTCTTTTTGTACTTATACTAGTCTTACCTTTTTAGCAGATTCTGACAGTAATTTTCTGAAGTAATTTTCTCCAACTCTTTATCTGAATTTACCTTTCATTTACTACAAATGCCAAACATTTTACAAAATGAGCAAAAAGATTATTCATACAATTGTTTTTGCTAAAAATGAGAAACAAGGATCCTCTTGAGGATGCTAGGACAGTCCGTATTTAACAGCAGCATAGACAAGGTGCTTTGAAACCTGTATCTTGTTTATAGGGTGTGGGGCAGGAAATCAGAACTACCTTTTCAATAATGCTTGCATCAATTTTTGTACCTATCAGGAAGAGGTGGTATAATACGTTAGGTATTTCATGTGGGCTGAATGGAGGCTGTAGCACACCTGTCACAGATGGCCGGTGCAGTACGAGGAGCTGCACAGCCATGCAGACCCCCAGCCACAGAGGGGTTACCTTCATCTCTGCAGAGCAGGAGGGCTGCTTCCCTCCATTTGGTGTAGCCACAGGAGGCAGGCAGATTCCCTCCTGAAATATTGTCAGCTCGCACCTCCTACAGCCGCACACACAGAGGGGTTGGTTTGGACACATCCATTAATTATTGCTTGGAGAAGGGAGGGTCCAGAGCCTCCTGTGACAGAGAAGTGGAGAGAGGAGGCAGCAAAGAAGTGCCAGCCACAAAGGAGCAGAAGAAAAACAAAGTGCTTTAGGCAGAAAGATAAGACACATGGACAAAGACAAGGTGCAGGGCTGGACTGAAGAGTTCAGTCCCCTTTCCTTCAAAGTCAGAAGCAGACTTGCCAGGTTCTAATCCACAGTAATTTCTGCTTTCCACTTCCAACCAGCACCTCCTCTGAAGGGTCTGCGGGGGAGCAGATGGCAGACATCATTGCTGTCTTCCCCGTTTTAGGAGGAAGGCTGCTCTTTGGCCATTACTTTTTCACCCTAATCCCACTCTGCCCCTAGCTTAAGGCTTTCCCTCTACTAAAGAAAATTCTGTCCTCTCCCTCCTTCCCCACAGAAAATGAGTAATGGTGCTGCAAGTGACACGTCCCCTTCCATAAAGCTAGTTTGAAGACAATTAATTAGCTGAACCAGAATTTACTGTACATGGGATTGCTAGAATAATTTGGGATCTGCATGGAGATAATTGGAGCAATGGAAATTTGAACATCCTTTATGCGTAAGTTGGACAACATCAAACCTGCCTGCACCAGTGCCTCATCCTGACTTGAAGAACTTGCAGGACCCTAAGGTTTTTTTCTTCTTTCCCAAATGTCACATCAATAAGGGAGGTAAAAACTTCATTTTGCTTTTAGGGTCTGTTCTTGCAGCACTCACCAAAGTGTGTGTAATGATGTCAGTGGATTCTCTGCTTGTGAAAGAACGCAGGGAGGGTCAGTCGTGTTTTGTCTAAGGTCCATACTCAGGTATTTAATCTCTAACAGAGTCTCTGAATTCTCCGGAGTCCTCTGCTGGCCTGTACTCAGTTTGAGGGATTTCCTGAGTGATGTTTGTCTGTTTACAAAACCCACATCAGTCTCTTGTTCAGTACTTGTTCAGTCTGCTGTGGAACACAGGTAACCTCTTTGCACTCATAACATCTTTCCCAAGGAGATCTACAAGCTTACCAGCTGCTGCATGAAAAGCCTTTTTCGTTTTTTTTTCTTGGTTTATTTCTTTTGAATATGGCTCCTAGCTATATTTGGTAGCCCCGGACTTTTGTATTTGAAGAGGTTAACTGTGAATCTTTATCTGCTCTGTCTGTGGCACTCATGATTTTGTAGATCTCTGTCACATCTCCACCAAGTAGTCTCTTTTCTAGGCTGCAGTGTCCTAACCAATTCAGGAATGCTTGCTTCATGATCTTTGTAATAACTGAGATGGTGCTTATGCTGCGGAGAACAGTGTCTTCTGTTGAAGGCTTTTTTCTTTCAGTTATATCAGATAAAGTCTGCTGAGAAATGCCTTTTTAAAAGCTACTGAAAGATCCAGGGCTAGATATCATTTATAGTTGCCTGGTTTCTGGAGTGAAATCCAGAACCTTATATTAGGAATGTTCCTTGCATGATGTCTGAACAATCAGACTGCTCACTACCCTCCAAGCAGGACATCACCCACCATAACAGAGGGGAAGCAGTGGGGTTTGGAAAGGGGCTGAAAGCAACCCTGCTTCTGCCACCTGGAGAGCACAGCCTGGAATCACCTCCTGAGAGCGAAGGTAGAAAAGGGGATGAAGAGTTCCCTCCCTGTTTGTGAAGCATAGGTGCCTATACCTATAGCTCTTGTAAAACGCAATGATCAGGGCCGTGAGTGCATTGACCATCTGTGTGAACTCTTGGCCTAACAGGGGTCTGGCTGCTTTGGGATCTGGTCATTTCTAGCTGCTTCTCTACAATAACACAAAACATTCATGCAAGAAGCAGGAAAAGTGTGTTTGGACACATCTTTCATAATTTATCAGTACATCTTACCAAGAGACTGTTCAGTACTCTGGGTCAGTGTTTTCCTTCCTAACCATGGCACTGCACAGAGACGAGTACAGAATTTTTGAGCCAGGAGGCAGGAGTATGGCTGGAGTCAAGTGAGTAAGGGCTTTGCTGTGAAGGGCGGCACTGTGCAGCCTGCTCATTGTTATAAGCCCTTTATGGATTTTATGTTATATGGCTACTACATGAAATATCAAGGTATTCCTGGGTTCATAACTCAAGAACTGTCCCTTGAAGAATCTGTTTTAGCCACTATGCTAAGGTCACGCTTCTGCTCTCTGCCCCTGTCTCTTTTGCACAGACCCAACAAAGGGAGCAGAGTGTACTCCTCCGTCCCTTCACTCAGCTGCTGCTTCTGCTTAGGTGAGTCCAGCTCCTCCTCTTCCTCCATGGGGGCTATGGCCAGCGGCTCCCAGGCTCTCCAGATGACTTCCAGCCCTCCTTATCTTTCATGGCCACCATGCATTCTGACCATCGGGCTTTTAGTGAAGACGTGCAGTATATGGACACCTGTAACATCTCTAAATGATGAAGCACTCTGAGCAGAAGGCCGAGAGTTGTCTCTGAGAACACTGACCTGGATCTTGTGAAGCTGAGCTCTGCTTTCTGGGGACAGCGACAGGGCCAGAGGGAACGGCAAGGAGCTGCGTCAGGGGAGGGTCAGGCTGGGGGTGAGGAAAAGGTTCTGCACCAGGGGGTGGTGGGCATGGAACAGGCTCCCCAGGGTGCCCTAGCTAGATACACAGCTTTAGATGTTGGTCTTACAGTTCTACGTAGGCTTTGTTGAAGGCACCTGAAAGCCCTGTCATCTTCAGCCATAATATTATTGAGGCACTTAGTTTCATAGAAAAAACAAAAACAAAACAAACAAACAAACAAAAAAACCAGAGACCTACCATACCATCTAAGTCAATGCTCTTTCATTCTTTCTACTTACAATACAGGGAATGAATGAGTACATCCACTTTACCCAGCTCACTTTCCAAATAACTCTGACATCCACTAAAAATACGTCTCATTCTTTATTTTCTCTAATGGTCATATTTAAGTCAAATATTTTGCATCTGAAGGATGTTTCAGATACTCTTGAACAACATGCCACGTTTGTGCACCCAGATGCTGCTCCCAGTTGTGTTGATGTACAGCCCAAAGTTACAGGTGCTTTTGAACCATCTTTGTTATAGGCAGCATATACACAAACTTGAATCTAATGGCCTAGATCTCCTCCAGCGTCAGCTGGCATCTCTCTGCAGAACCGAGTTGTCTCAGATGAGGGTGCAGACCTCAGTGTGTAAGCAGGCAGTAAGAGGTGAAATACTGACTTTCCATGCTGCAGTTCGTTGTCACGATACCACATCATTCTGCATACAAGTGCTCAGTAGATGATGCAGTGCTTTTCCAGAACTAACCTTTCTTCAACTGCTCATACATTTCTTCAGCATAGGTGTTTTCAGAATAGTTTTTTTTTTACCTTGAAAATTCTGTATATTAGCTTCCATTTTTCCAAACCAAATCCCATTTTTATCACACACTTCTACTCTGTCTAGAATCACTTTAATTATTTTGATGTACTCATCCATCTGTGTTTGCAACTGTTCTATTGCCAAAAAAAAAAAAAAACCTCTTAAGAAAACCTGAAACAGATCTTTGTGGCACCTTTATTTAATATGACACAAAATACAACACCCTTTATTTATGGTCATTTGTCATATCCAGGCTGTTTGAATCAATCTGAGGGTAAGATCCCATTGTCTTCACGTTCAAGCTGTTCAGAGGCATACTCCATGGACTCTGTTGCTGGGAATGTAGAAAAGATCTTTGTAAAACATTAAGACAAACAAACCCTCCCTGTCACCTAAATAAAACCATTTCAAATGCAGTTTGCTGTGACTGAATGAATTTAGTAATGCCAAGAAATCTAAGCCTTGTCTGGCTGTGCACTTAGCTATCTATAAAATGACTGCTCTTAGTTGTACTTCGGTGTTCAAATTGTTAGACAACACTGTATTAAACGTGATTAACTGAAAAGCAGAGGGAGATCCTTTTATGCAAAGAGATGTTGCTGTGTACAGTTCATCCTTATTCAAAATGTTTTGAAGCTGCCTTCTCTCCATAATCGTAAGAAAATATTGATAATTCCTTCCATCACTTTCTTTAAAACGTCTCTTCTCACCTTTTCCATCCTCCCCTATTGCTTCTATGGTTGGAGTCTTATAGCCATTTTTCTTCTTCTCGAGCATATTAAAGATCTTTTCAGAGGAAGATTCTCCTCTTCCAAAATTTCTTCCAGTGAATGGTCTGGAGCAGAAAGGGATGAAAAGTAGGAAACATCACCACACTCCTGGCAGTCTCATGCCAAAAAAGAGTAAATGCAATTAATAAAGAGCTTTTCAAGCCCGTGTGAAAGATGTGCTGAAAGTAGAAATGTTCTTTGTCAATGCTGTAACACATGTGCTTGCCCGGCTCAGTTAATCCTGTACAGTGTTCTTGAGGGAGTTTCCTTTCTTAGCCTGTTACCTGTTGACCTCTGCAAGCACAAGTAGCTTTATCTGTACACATATAGGTTATCTGTACAATTTTTGCTGTCAAACAATTTGTCTGTAGGGATTACAAAAGGATGCAGGTTTCTGGGCCTCTGCCTACATGTTTCAGTTTCAGATAACTCATTTGAAAATAGTGAAGTGAATGTTTGAGACAAACTAAAGGAGTCAGAGTTTAACACCAACAAGCGTTTGCCAAAATAGATAGGAATATTGTCCTGTGAACATGTGCTACAGTTTGCTTATAAAAAGTACGTTGCAGAATGATTTAGTATTCAAAACTGGCACAAGAAATATTGACTTTCAGAATGTTTAGAAAGTGACTTTAATGTAAGAAAGAACATGATTGTGGAGAGGTAAATTAATAAATTCCAAGTAATTTCAAAAAAGCAAAGATATTTCTTAAAACTTATAGTAGATTAAAAAAAAAACATTGCCATGTGGAAAAGCATCCTGTTTACAAATAAAGTGAAAATGTATTTTCTTTTCTTTTTTTTTTACTTACTTTTCAGGTCGATAACGCGATCTTACTATCGCAATTCTGTTGGTGGCTTGCTAGTGTTTGACATCACAAATCGGCGATCTTTTGAACACGTGAAGGACTGGCTAGAAGAAGCAAAAATGCATGTACAGCCCTTTCAGATCGTGTTTCTGTTAGTGGGACATAAATGTGACTTAGTGTCACAGCGTGAGGTTACAAGAGAAGAAGCTGAAAAACTGTCGTCTGACTGTGGTATGAAGTACATAGAAACCTCAGCCAAAGACGCCACAAATGTTGAAGAGTCCTTTACGATTCTTACACGAGACATCTACGAACTTGTGAAAAAGGGAGAAATCACGATACAAGATGGATGGGAAGGTGTTAAGAGCGGCTTTGTTCCAAACGTTGTACATTCGTCAGAGGAAGCGGTGAAGCCCAGAAGACAGTGCATCTGCTGAAGTTGGAGCATGCCAAAGAGCGCATCGGGTGTTCAGAGGATGACGCCAACCTAGACAACAGAATAGTAATTCTGAACCAATATTAGATCGTGGCGTAGCCGAACCACTGAATGGTACCTTGGGTTTGTATCCTTCTGTCTAATTCATAACTTCAGTTTAAGTTCTTGTTTTGTTTTTCTTCTGCAGAGTTCAATAACTTTGTGTGGTCTTCAGCAAAAGAAATTATATATTGCTAAAGGAAAAATCCTATAGCAAGACACTTGGAAAGCGCAATAACCACCATGACAACATCCTCTCGTGGGCTCTGTATTTTGAACACAGTTTAGAATCAAGCCTTGCTGGGTGAGGAGAGAGGAGCTTCTTAGTTTTGTTCATCTTGCCTTAGTTTTGGATAAGAAAATATCATACCTTATCCTTTTTTAATGTGATTCTTTACTCAAGCGCAGCATTGCTTATCGACATTAAAGTTCAGTACATTGTAGAATTTCATAATAAAAATAACTCTAAATAAAGCAAGCTGAAAGATTGCTTCAATAGCAAACACTTTTGATATGACTACGAATACAAGCCTTACTAAAGAAAAAGAATGTTTTAGAAAAGATGATTTATTTGTATATGAAAATGGAGAATAGAAGCAATGAAATTTTACTATTAAATATTTTCTGAATTGCCAATGAAGCTAGATGTTTCGTTGTTCACATGTGATCCAGCTGCTTTTTGGCTTGTATACAGAACAGATTATCCAACTACTAGAGTTCCATTTTGGGGGCCAAATCCTCAGCTGGGTGATTCTCATAGCCACACTGATGCCTAAAGAATTATGTTAACTTACACAAACAATTTCCATGTTAGCTTTAAAAAACAGATTTACTTCTAGTTAGAAGTAAAACTAAATAAAAATGCTGCAACCCATGGGGACCCAGGCTTTGAATTTCAGGAGAATAAGGACTGGTTTAATCTCAGCCAGTAAATGTTAATCTGTTCTCTAAAAACAAAGGTTTTAAAACCAAAACTCTTACAAATAGGGTGTTTGAAGTGAAAAGGATTTTTAAGATAATGCTTGGCTACAGACAGCAAAGTTGGAAAAGCAGTATTCTAAGAAAGCAACACACAGTAGCTTTTAATAACAATAATAGTAGGAAAAATCTGTGATCATGTAGCATTTTACAGAGCTTGAGGTCATCTTTCTGCTACTTCTCTGAATGTAACAGACAGTAGTTTCACACAAGCTATGCCCTATATGTGTAGCACTTGAATACCAAATAAGTCAGTGTCTGTTTTCTCTCTAGTTGTATAACAAGATGACTTGATCTCCGGAGTTGATAAGCATCCACAGTTTATCTGGGCATACTCACAACCTCTGAACATCAAGGCAGTTATCTTCGTATAAAGATGTGTTATCAGGCTACAGTTCTGCATTTTCAAGACCAGGGAACAAGTTTATCTAATCTTAATTATTTTCTTCAACAGTCATGTAATTGGTTTTCCTTCAGATTACTCTTAGGTCCTTCTGCAATCCTTTTGTAAATATTCCCTGGTATGAAGACCAAGTTGTTTGGTTCCAGTTGATTTATTAATTTAGGGCCACTAAGATTATTGACTTCAAAGGGAATGGAAAGACTAATTTTTCAATAGCCCAAGTCTCATTTGCACTGAGGCACAGTTACACTGTCATTGCAGGATACAGAGGCCTTAATATAAACAGGAATCAGCCTTAATTCATTAGCAGTTAAAGAGTTAGCTAATTCTAGTTTCAGCATGCCACAAAGTAATTGCTGTGGGCCTGATTCTCTATTAAACTGCACATTTTAGTCATTTACACCAGTTCCATTTTGATTTGAGGACACATTAGGCACTCTTTAAGTAAATGTAAATGACTGCAGATGCCAAAAGCTAGTGCAGAACCAGGCTGCATGTGTCTGACTCTGGTTACCCCGTCACACCAGGTCCGTGGTGGGTATTTCAAAAGATCTCCTAGTTGTTCAAGAGGACAGAACGGACCAGTGAACGAACCAGTGGCTGCGGAGTCAGTAGGCTCAAAGCCAACCTCTGGTTCACTGTGTGTTTCTGAGCAAGGCGTTAAGTTTTCTGCCCCCCATCTGTATCTCAGAACTAGAGATGGTCGTTCTTCCTGGCATTCACAAAGACCTCTGGGACCCAGTCTGACTGTATGATCGCTGGTCTGGGCTCCTTTCTGTCTGTGCTATCTGTTGTGTTTAGCACCATGGGATGTGGATACTGCCTTCTTCTGCCATACCAAAAAAAAAATTAAAGAGTTGAAAACAGCTCTGTAAGTACCAGGTATTGCTATTATTATAAATCTACCTTCTGTTATGCGTTTCTTTCAGGTTAAAATCTTTTATGTTAAACTTCTCAGCCTGAACACTCTGAGCTTGTCATTCTGTATGAAAAAATCTGCGTGTATGGGGCAAAGAAGGGACTGGGAGAAGAGGTGAGGGGAGAGGAGATCTGCACAGAGAAATAAACAGCCACCAGAAGAGAGCCTTAATGATCTCTGCTGTGAATGTTGTACCTGTAGTGTCACATTTATTACAGTGGGAGCAGAGGTTTTAACCAGAAGGAACTGGTATTGTCAATACGAGAGAAGAAATTTGCTGCGTTTTAAAGCACTGTGCACACAGTTGTCTTATTTGTGTTCCTAAAATGTAGACTGACATGTACATTCCAACGTTGTCTGTCCTGATGATATATTAAACCAGTACTGCACCTTCTCACTACACACTGGCAGTTAATGGAAATGCCTGATAAATAATTACTTGCTGAAATATGTCATTTTGCACTCATATGCTTTGCAGTAAGTATATAAGTAGCAGCTTGAATACGCTGTAGAGCAGATTATTGTTCAGTGCATTTACCTTCTTTTATTGTCCCCCCTCCCAAGGAAGGACAAATATGCTTACTATTGATACCAGAATGAAATCTCCAGAAATTAATCTCATTTGGCGGACAAATAAATGAGTAGAAAACATTAAAAACAAGCAACATGACAGCAACAAAAAAACTACAAATTAAAGTCTGGTAAATCCAGTTAGGGAAAGGAAAAACCTGTTAAAACAGTAACCTGTTTGTACTTGGACTCACAGGCCCAGGCAATGAATGGATATGAAATACTATTTTTGAGTCCTAAAAAGTTTTAACTTTCAATGTTTGATAAACAGAAAAAACAATCTTCCTCTGCTCACTTGCATATTTTACACATTAATTCTTCAGATGTTTTGGCTTGCTTATAATTCTGTCCTGTGTAGGAAACAGAGTGTAGCTACATGCCTTAGGAGTCAGCCAAGGAAAACATTTTGAGGTAGCATACATTCACAGCGTTCATTCATGCCTTCATTATGGACTAGACCTATTGACCTAACTGTGAGCCCGGTGCTCACAGAAAATGACAGGCTTGGCAGAGCACCCAAGTACACGAGAGTTGCTCTGCTGAGATCTGCCTTCTACAGGCAACCTGCAACTGGTACCAGCTGCTCACCTCGGAGTGAAGATGTGTGGACCCACAAAGCCCACAGGTACTCCAGTCACAGTGTCTCAGCCCCCTCATACAGTACGTGCTTTCTGGCTCTCTTGTTACTTAACTGACATCTGGGGAACCCATTTTCCCCTAGGTGCAGACCCAAGCACGTGACATCAGCTTCTCCAAGTGCCCAGCCTTGCTTTTCGCCCTGGTGCAGCCATCTCAGCAGCCTTTGTTCACCCTGGAGAGAAAGGAGGGCTGAGGGCTCATCCTCTGCGTGGGTGTGGCAGGACATGCCAGCCTACCACAGACAACTAGGGCTCTGTAAGAAATAATAAACATCAGACCACAGTTGCCTCTAGCTGATGTTTGCATTGCTCATTTCTCAGAGTCAAAGACAATCTTTTATGTAAGTTAACAGAATTATAATTCTAGAAGAGGAACCTGTAAAATAGACATCTCTCTAAGAACCCTAGCAGATAGGGCAGCACAGCAAAACAAAAAGATTCAAAATTTTGAAGTCCAGGTATTTCTCTAATGATGCTTTGCAATACTTCGCTGTGTGCAGAGCTACTTACAATGCCTAGGTTTCTTGAGAAACCTAGTGTTTTTTCATAGAGAAAAATGAATGTATGCTATGAATGTATGTATATTTTTTTCCCAGCATATTTCCCATAGTAATTCAAGGCTATGAATTACTTGAGGCTTTCTTCTGAAAACCAACTACCTGCACACAGTGTCATTTCACTCGGCAATATTTCCTCCTCTGTGAAGTGAATGCAGCTGCAGAAAATATGGTTTTCACTCTTGAGCATGGCAGAATTGTTTATGACATTCCAATGAACATGCGAAAGTGATGAAAGTCATGCGGCTGAAGACGTGCCAGTGCAGCCTAACATGAAGACTATGAGGTTGTACAGGTTCCTGAAGGCAATTTGCCTTGCATAATACTTAATTAGTGGGAGTGTAGCATACATATGAAGAAAACTCAGCTGATCCTGAGAACCCAAAAGTACTTAACGAAGAAGCAGCATGGAGGAGCCGCCTCTGTAAACGCAGAGCTCCCCTAAGCAATCGTTGTTCTCCTTGGAACCGCTGCTCCCACGAGCAGGACTGGAACAGCAAACACAGAACTAAACTCTGTCCAGGAAAACCAACTTGCTTGCTAACAAACTCCAGACTGTGGTAATGTACCAAAAAAGCACAGCTGGCTTTTACCCTAGGGAGACAGGGAACAGTTGTTCAGCAGCAACCAGCACTTGAATGGCATCTCCCCCGCAACTGCCCCCAAACGCCTGACAGGAACAGGGAGCAGCAGCTCTTTACGTACGAGTAGGTAGATTTTAATTTAAACTCACAGCTGAAGAACCCAGAATCCAGATCCAGAGCTCCTGGAATGGATCGGTCTCCTTGAAAGTATCTCCTGCATTCGTTTTGTAGAGGCAGTCACACCTTAGGCTATGCCTGCGCTCCTCGGGCACTCGGGTGCCGTCTGCCAAGCTGGAGCAGAGCTGCGGAACAGCTGACACCAGCCCTGGGCGGTGTCACAGCCTGCCAGGGCACAGCAAGCTAAGAACCCCATTGCCTTCACAGGCTGCTAACAGCCCACCTTGCAGCCAGAGAGCTTCTACACAAACCTAGGAGTAGAAATAACAAGTTACATACAGTGTAAGTAAAATCAATGCCCGGGTAAAGCAGCTGAAGTTTCAGCTGTAGTTAAATCACTGGGATTCCCAGCTGCTGTGGCTTCAAGTCTGCTTGTGTAAAAATGGATTTTTCCTGCTCTACAAAAGTTGTGGAGGGACAGACCAAGTCTTCTGTAGCAACAAACTGGCCAGGACAGTCCTCAGCAGCCTGGGAAATGAACGCATCACGTAAGGACAGAGAGGAAGACACAGATCACCTCCTCCATCCCTGCCCCGCCCGGAGAGAGCAATGAGACTGAGCATTGCCAGAACCCTCAAGACAGTACAGACATTTCCGTAATTGCTGTGGGACTGTGGATGCAATGAAGGGAAGTGCCAAAGACCTGGAGCTGGCCCAGAGCCATGGGCTGCTGAGCCCAGCACCCTGCTGCTCCCTGAGGACCGGCCAATGCTATGGGACAGGCACAGAGGACTGACTGGGTATAAATCTACCAGGACACTGCAGCTACCTTGCAGGCTTCATCACACCTCACTTTCTCCCCTGCAGGTTTTCTTTACAGGAAGGGACCGCCAGAAGCTGTAATTAGCACTAAGGTGTGACAGTGAGAAGGGCGATAGCAACAACCCCTAAGATTTTTAAAGTAAGTATTAAGGTGTTAAAAGACCAAAGGGAGGAATTATGGAAAATACTTCAGTCATAATCCTAGCAATAAAATGCTGGCAGGGCTGGCAGTACACTGCAGCACTTTTGAGAATTCTCAGTTTTGGTTAGGTTTTCAGTGCCAAGCAAATAGTTTAGCCATTTATTCACATTTTATATTAATTCCCTATTTTAAAATATTTACTGCTTATTATTCAGGGGGAAAAAACAGCCACCTCTGTTCAGATAATTTTTGTCATTTGCCTGATGTATGGCCAGTGCTAAATGCAATAAAAGAGAAAGCTATGCCAAGGCTTAAGCTTGGAAGCCATAAGTCTCAATTCTAGTCAGTCACACTTATTGAAACTGCAACACCGCTCCTTTTGTTGGGACTTCTCACTGCCCAGTTCCCTGTGGAAAACAGTGTGTGCTTCTCAGAGAACTTTAAAAAAAAAAAAAAAAAAAAAAAAAAAAAAGAGAGGGAGAGAGAGACAGAGCTCACTGAGCACATATGTAAGCAGGTGCCAGAAAAGCAGCGTATGAAATGACGGCTTTTCATGTTATATCCTCTTTCACTCCACCATGCTTCACAAACTGTGAATCCATGAATATACAGAGTGAGTGGCACAGTAAATTTCTGGCTGTCCAAAAGAAGCTAGGAGAGGAAAAATTAGATCCAGTGTAATTCCCCACAGCGGTTCTCTGAAATGCTGTGACTGGGCATGGAGCAACAGCCACGTTCCATCTAGCGCACACCACGTGCTTCTCCATGTCCCAGGAGGAATTCAGCCTCAGCAAAACCCCCCTGCAGGTTCTGCAGATGGCAGCTCTGCACCACCCCACATCGTCTTCACTGGGACTCAGGGCAGAAGCACAGTTTTCCATCAAGAAGAGCACTGTTGTCTAACAGTGTATCAGAGAAAAGCAAACATCAAGGAGAGAGAAGAGTTATTTAATCCAAAGGACAATGTCAGCATAAGAACAAAGAGGTCATCCTGAGGTGCACAGGACAGGCATTTCTGGTGTTCCTAAGGTACCAAAATCTTAAACAAATTTGAGTGAAGGCAGCAGTAATAATCTCAACTTCCACTTGCAGGCAATTTTCCAGAACACTGTTGTAACTAGCTGAAAGGGTGATGTGAAGCCCAGGTAGTAAACACCAGAAACAAAAGAGTTTGCTTTCTTGTTGAGATAGAAACAAATAGAAGTTTTGTGTGGTAAGTTTGGTCATCGACAGTGCTTATTTTTCACCTACAAGTGTAGGTGTCTGTGGGTCCTTGCTCTGTTGAAATAACTGTCTTCAGAGACTGTCATGGCACACATCATGCAAGGGGTCGTGACTGTCCACTGCAGCAATCGACGAGGCTTTCCCACTGAAGGAAAAACCAGGATTTAGAATTCCTACTGATTATATCTAGTTTGAGTGGAGAGGAGTCTAAAACTGACTAATCACCCACCGAATGCTTATTTCCATCACAGACTAAGAAAAAATTAGAAGAAAATGTTTCAGGGAATTAGATAGGAACATAGCATATTCCTCTCTGATGCAACTCAGCAGATTTGCCCCCGGGATCAATTCACTCCATGCCATCTAGGATATTACCCAGGGTATTCGTTTCACTGATCACCCAAATCTCAGTGAGCTGTCGCTTACAAATCATTCTGAACCCACGGACAGCTCTGGGATCAAGTGTCACTCACCCTGTCTTTTACAACCCATGCAAAAAAATTAAAGCTGTAGACCAATATAGCACCATACACTACTCATAAATTAATATCTTCCTTACCATCAGAATTTAGTAATAGTCCATTTGCAGTAGAACTAAAGCAAATAAGATGAGATTATGTAATGCTTTGTACTTTCAAAGTGCCCCAAAGTGGTACTAAAATTCCGCAAAGCCTCGAGGCTCATAGATGTCTTCCCAGAAAATAATGCACAGATCCCTAGTAAAAAAAAAATTACAGTCATTATGTAAGCCACGTGAAATGAAATGAACAGTATTTTTAATATCAGTAAAAAGTACTATTTTCCCCTTGTCTCAGAGCTTGTCAGTTGTTCAAGTGTCCTTTACTCCTTGACTGGCACTGCTCTCAGTGAGTGCACGGGAGCACATCAGGGCAGAGCGCAACGCTCAACCCCCGTACCCAGTGCCTTCATTGCTGCTGTTTCCAGGCCAACCTCATGTGACAGCAACAACTACCACACCTGTAGGGTTCCTTAGAACAGGCAAGACCGGGAAGGTACTTCAGTGCTGTTGTCTCACGGGTGCTCTTACATTTTTGTGCAAGAGGAGGTCTGCATGAAAAGTGCAAATACAGAGAAATCTGTTACTGAGGTGGATGGAAAGGGGAACAAGGGAGGAGCTGTGCAGTCTCCTGCCGAAGCCCATGCCCCTGCCACACCGCTGAGCTCTCCTGCCCCACTGGCAGTTTTCATCTAGACACAGTCCTAAGGCTGAACTTAAACATGAAGTTCTCCTTAGAGAAACTTACATAGCTTAAAAAATAAATAAATGAACAGGGGTAGAGGATACAGTAAGGGATGTCTTGGTCTTATACATAACATACAGGTAACTTTATGGAATAAACATTTTTAAAAGTTGGTGTTATGTAACAGCCCGAATGGATTTAGCTCAAATGCTGGCTAAGCAAAATTTGCCATCACAAAATTCTAATGATACGCGTTGTGGTTATGTACTGTAAGCTTTGCAGCAAAGAGAATGAAGATGAAGGCTACTACAGACTACTACTTCTGGCAATTTTCTGTTTTGTTTTCTGGCTAAATGATGTCTAATTTCTTTCTCAAAAGCAGTTCAAAGACATCACTAAATTGTGGCATTAATAGCAAGCATATGCTAAAAAATTAATAGATGTGACAGAAACTGCCCAGAGAAGCTGTGGCTGCCCCATCCCTGGCTGTGTTCAAGGCCAGGCTGGATGGGTTCCTGGGCAGTTTGATCTAGTGAGCTAGTGGCTGGCAGCCCTGTCCACGGCAGGGGGGTTGGAACTAGATGATCTTTGAGGTCCCTTCCAACCCAAGCCATTCTATGATTCTATGATTCTATGAAACGGAAAGGAAAACCAAACCTCAAATAACTGGAAACAGCCTCACTTTAAAAGAGCTTGAGGAAAAGAGGATAAACCTGGACAGAGGATAGTGGGTCCCAGAAATATCTGCCTTCATGTCACTGTCTATAGAATATCTGCCTGAATCTCAGCCTCTCTGCTTCACAGACTCGGGTACCTGTAAGGCCGTACTCAGCCTGCGGCTGACGCATGTGCATACAGTGCACACCTCATGCTGACCTTGCCAGAGATCTCGTAACATCAGCGCTGTTGTGGAATATGTACACAATGGACAGTACGTCACACGCTTCAACATGTATCATCTGATAATGCACTACGCGTACAACTGTATAACTGAAAGTGTTATATATGCCTTTATTACTGCACATATACTCAAATATTACATATATTTTTAGTATATAATATAGGTATATAGTAACAGCAAATAAAAAAATTTATAGACTAATTGAAGCATTCGGAAGCTGGAAATTTTATCAAAATAGGAAACACTTTGGTACCTCCTTCTTACTTCTCAGATAAGAGAAGGCCTTAACAAGGCTGCAGGCCTTATTTAATTGACATTATTTACATTTCCACAGAGGACAGATTGGCTGAATACTTTCTTACAGCTTTTCTGTAGAGCTAACACCTTAGAGTCTCTATGCTTTACAGTACGAATTTATCTTAAAATAATATCCTTCATTGTAAGCCCCAGAAAAGACTAAGAAAATACTGTCCTCCCCATTTACAGGTGAGACGCAGACCCTCTCAGGGAGCGAAGCTGTAACTGCTAATAGCTAGGAGAGAGGCCCAGTGCTCCATGTCTCAGGCCATGCCTGAGACACCTTTTGCCCGGCATGCAGCTGCCAGTGACCCCAGCAGCAGCTGGGAGCACCTCCCTCTTGTGTCAGCAATGCCACTGCCCTTCCGGATGGACAACGGAAAGTCATCGGTGGCTCTCCTGGCAGCTGAGAAAAAAAAAAAATAAAAACAGAAGTGAGGGAGGGGAGGATGGACAAGGGGCCTTGTAGAGGGATCTAGGTAGAAGATGGCCATTGGGCAATCATGTCAGCAATGGCATGAAGCTCAACAAAGGACAATGCCGGGTGCTGTGTCTAGGGCAAATAATGCCAGACACAGGCCCAGGCTGGGAGACGACTGGTTAGAAGGAAGGGACCTGGGGGTGCTGGTGACAGCAGATCAGCACAAGTCTGCAGTGTGCTCTGGCAGCCAAGGGGCAAACCACATTTTGGTGGGCATTAAGCACAGCCAGGTGGTCCAAAGATGTCATTCTCCCACGACATTTAGCGTTGGTGTGACCTCACCTAGAGTACTGTATGCAGTTCTGTGCCCCACAACATAAAAAGGATATTAAGGGACCTGAATGCATCCGGAGGAGGGCAGCCCAGCTGGTAGCTGGGCTAAAACTCTTGCCCCCTGAGGAGAGGCTGAGGACACCTGGGTTGTCCTCAGAACAGGAAGAGGAGGCCGAGAGGTGACCTCGCTGCTCCCTGCATCTCCCTGAGGAAGGAAAGCAGAGGGAGGTCCCAGGCTCTGCTTCTGGGAACCAATTGCAGGATGGGAACAGCACAGAGCTGCACCAGGGGAGGGTCAGAACTCATACTGGAAAAAGATTTCTGTACCGTAAGGGTGGTCAAACACCGGGACAGAGAGGTTTTTGATATCCCATGCCTGGTGGTGTTGAACAGGTGTTTGGACAATGCCTTTGGTGACACGGTTTAACTTTAGGTTAGCCGTGAAGTGGTTGGGCATTTGGACTAGATGATTTTTGAAGGACCCTTCCAACTGAAATATTCTATTCTGTTGTATCAGTTTCCCAGGACTGACCTGCAGCTAACAATTTCAAGACAAGTCTGTCTCTTCCTGTGGTTCTCCCTGTCATTCCCTGAGTTCCTTCTTAGAATCCTAGAATGGTTTGAGCTGGAGGGAATCTTAAAGCCCACCCAGTCCCAGCCCCCTGCCGTGGGCTGGTTGCCACCCACTGGATCAGGCTGCCCAAGGCCATCCAGCCTGGCCTTGAGCTCCTCCAGGGATGGGGCACCCACAGCTGCTCTGGGCAGCCTGTGCCAGGGCCTCACCGCCCTCTGAGAAAACAATTTTCTCTTAATATCTGCTCTAAATCTCCTCTCTTTCAGTTTAAAACCATCTCCCCTTGTCTAATAAGTGTCCGAATGCATAAAAACTCAGTCTCCCTCCCGTTTATAAGCTGCCTTCAAGTACTGGAAAGCTGCAATGAGGTCTCCATGGAGCCTTCTCCTCTCCAGGCCGAACAAGCCCAGCTCCCTCAGCCTTTCTTCACAGGACAGGTGCTCCAGCCCGCTGAGCATCTTTGTGGCCTCCTCTGGACTCACGCCAGCAGCTCCACATCTTTCTTTTTCTGGGGGCCCCAGGCCTGGGTACAGCACTGCAGGTGAGGCCTCATGAGCGCACAGCAGAGGTGGACAAACCCCTCCCTCACCCTGCTGCCTCACCCTCTGTTGATGCAGCCCAGCATACTGTTGGCCTTCCGGGCTGCAAGCCACACTGCTGGCTTGTGTCAAGCCTCTTGTCCACGAGAACCCCAAGTCTTTCTCCACAGGGCTGCTCTCAAGGAGTTCTTCTCCCAGACCATACGCCTGTCTGGGACTGCCCCAACCCAAGCGCAACACCTTTCACCTGGCCTTGTTGATCCTCATTAGGTTCCCGTGGGCCCACTCTCGAGCTTGTCCAGGCCCCTTCACACCTTCTCTAGCAGACCAGGTGGAGACAAAAGAGCCAAGCTGCGCCCTGGTGTCACTCAGGCACTTTGCCTGCGTGCAAAGGCAGGCAGCAGTGACAGCACATGGTGCGCTGGTGATAGGGCCAGGGACGACCGGAATTCTGAGGTCAAGAGAAAAGTTGTAATGTTTTCTTTGAGATACATTTTAGACGAAGGATACATGTTTCAACAGACAAGTAAATTGTGTCTTCTACAGCTACACGCTGAGAAATCCCACCCAAAAGGTGCCTAAAACCACCTCTTCTTACGAAACAAAAAACCTGTGAAGTTGAAGGGGTTTACCAAGAAACGTGACCACTTAGAGACTGAGACCCTGAGGAGTGACAACGCTTTACGAAGCTGGACTGTCCCCGCGCGGTGCTTTGTGCCGGGAGCGCTCCCTCCAGCAACGCGGAGGGCAGGAGGCCGCTCTGCCCTCCCCGCTCCCCTCGCAGGGCCGGGACGGACCAGGCC
>VXAV01009087.1:136310-153112 GCA_013399715.1 Alectura lathami | reverse complement strand
CCTCCCGCTCCCGGGCCCCGGCGCGGCTCTGCCTCTCCGGGCGGGCGGCGTGGGGAGCGGCGTTGCGTCGTGCTTGTCGGCGGCGTTGCCCCTTTGTTTATTTCGGGGAACCCCGGTGTGCGGAAGAGGAGTTTCAAGTTGAACAAAGAGTTGGGGAGTGCCTTCGCCCTGAGCAGGTGTTGGTCGGGTTGCCACCGCGTTCTGGCTTTTTCTTCTGCTAACTACGCTCTTCTGCAAAGGGAGAGCTCCTCGAGGCCTTTGAGCAGCTCGGCTTGTGGAGTCGGATGTTTCCAAGCGCTTTCCCGGTGCTTGGTGACAGATGTCAGTCGCCCTGAAGTGAGCAAGTTTCCGCAGAAGTTTCCCCGTGACAGGCCGTGCCCCAGCCCAGGACTGCCTGTCCTCATATTTGCGGCATGCGCGTGGAGGGACCGTGTGCTGCCGCCGTGGCCGTGCCAGCACGCAGACAGCAGGCCTGCCTCCACCAGCCGTGCCTGGTGCCCGCAGACAGCGTTTCTGGAACACCGGTCGCGTTAGGGGGACAGGCCTAGAGGAGGCTGCCAGGTTTGCTTGCAGTCAGCGGTGTAAAATATAGGTAAATATAGAAGTATACGTGTGTTCGGCGCTACGTATTGCACTTAAATACAATTCCAAAGGAATGCTGCTTGCATTTTAGCAACCTGACCCATCCTAGGTGTATAGGTTTGCCCTGAAGCTGCTGGTTGTACTGCTCTGAGACATTCAGTGAGCAGAAAGGAGAAACAGTTGATAGCCTTGCTTCTTCCTGGTAACCAAAAAGAGTTTCACTTTTAAAAATATATATATATTTAAACAGTTTTCTTGAAATTGAAATATAATTAAAACGATTCATTTGTCTTTCTCTCTCTTTTTTTTTTTTTTTGTATAACTGGCTATCTAGATTTTAAAGCAGATAAAACTCCACTAAAAATCTGAAATTGAGGAATTCAAGACTGCTGGAGAAAAACTTCATGTCCCACCCAGAACTATTGAGACAAAATGTGATCTCTGTGGAAGAGCGTCGTTGTAGAGCTTGGATAAAGTCAGGCAGTTCGTCTACTTGTTGTTTTAGTCCACCGCTTTGCAGTCCATCTGAGGGTCTCTGGAAAGGCTTAGACAGAACGTGTTTGTATTGCCCCTAGTAGGTAGAAGAAACAGGCCTCTGAGATTGCCAGCATTCCACTTCAGCTGTTTTGAAAGAATAATAGGTGTGCAGTAAGTGAAAATAGAGTGAAAGGCCTTGATTCTGTGAGGTGACTTTACTGATCCGAAGCCTTTTTGTTGGCATAGTGACGTCTCTGCAGTTGGCCTTCCAGTCATTGGCATTCTAAATGGGCAAAAAGATGCATGTACACGCTGTGTTCAGGAAGAGTGCTGCACAGGAATTTAGAACACCTCACCTCGAAGTGGTTTTTAAGCAATATGCCATACTAACTAGTGAATTTTCTAAAGGCAAACTATGAGTCTTACGTTACAAAAGAGAAGGTCATGCAGTGATTGGCTTGGTTTATAATGACACACTAAACCAATAAGATAATGGGAATGAGATAAGGCCTTTTGTTCCCCAGCTCTGATGGGCAGCGTGCTCTCAGGGAAGCAAGCTGTTGATTCCAGGTTATTGTCGATTGGCAGTGCCTTATACTGAAAGGATGTATAGAAAAAAATCACAGATTTTAACATATTTTTCAAAAAAAAAAAACATCCAAGATAGGTTCAGGCGGGTCTTGTTTTTGCTGGGATAAACAGGAGCTAAGAGTTTTTTCTGGTTTTCCCCCATCCTCTCTCAACCTTCTACGTAGCTGGGAAAATGAAGCGTAATAATCCTTTTGCATTCTAGTAACAGATTCTAGCCGCAGCAAAGCCTGATGGCCTCCCATCCCTTTACAGGGCATCGTTTCATGTAACTAGTGTGGTTTTAACAACTGCAAAACGTAAATTAATTTTCAGGGGGTGTGTTGGACTAGTAACCTGTCCGCTTGGTGCTGACAATTCTCTCATGACGTGAAGGCACGTGAGTTGCTCTGCAGCTCCTGGAGCAGAACCGCAGCTCTGCTCGTTGCAGCACAAAGGAAACCTGTGGCTGTATCCGTGTGAGTGGATCTTGACACTTCAGTAGGGCTTACTGGGCTGCTGGAGATGGCAGCAGATGCAAGAGTCAGTTCAAGGAAGATGATCTGCAGTGTGAGCCTGGTGTTAAGAGGGAAGCAGCAGAGGAGGCAGTGGATTTTCCATAGAGTGAATTGAGGCAGGAACCATGAGTTACCTTTCTGTTTGTTTCAGCTGTGGTTTTGGATCTTACACAGCTGCCACTTGCAGCTGGGAACATTTCTGAAATTTTTTAATTCTTCATCTTAAAGTAGATGTTTCCAGATTTGTATTTTAAGGGTTTTTTTGTTGTTTGTTTTGGTTTGTTTTTTTTTTTTTCCTGCTATTTTCAATCAGAGTAGCTTGTGGTGAATGTTGCATACCAGGTAGTTACACAGCAGAGCTTTCTCCGTGGCTATCTCTCTGCTGTATGTCGTAGTTTCACTACAGTCATTTCACTTATTTGTAGAGCTGCTAGTATGGAGATGAATCAGAATGTGAATTCTCACGCTTATTGTAGTCTAGGACCCTGCATCTCCTACTCCATCCCTCTTTGAACTAGGCACTATACATAGTGCCTGAAAAACAGTTCAGTGGCAAAAGCAAAGATGTTACTGAAACGTGCTTTATGATGGAGGATGCTGCTTTTTCACAGTACTGTGCAGTGCTGCTGACAGAGATCAGGACTGCCGCTGTCTGGCCTAAAATATCGAGAGTACGCAGCAAAGAGCGCCGAGCGGCCAGGGAACATTTCAAAGTGCAGGGGGACGATAGCATGGAGGCTGCTAGGACCTGCCCAGGCCTCCTGATTTCTAGTCCACCTCCTGTTACATTCCACATTTATTTAGGCTCTTTTACCCTATGCTGTGCCTGCTTCTGCTGTGCTTCTCTTCAGCTCCATAACTGCAGTTACTGAGAAGAATTTTACGTTACGTGGTGATACCCAAACTAGGAAAACTATTAATGGGACTGTTCTGTTTGCATTATTTTACTAATTCTACATAATATCCACCAATACAGTCTGGGCATTTTTTTACCTGCTATTGTAAAATATTGCGTTTATGTGCTTATTCATAGAAGAGAGGAATAGGAAGAGCACAGCTGTAGTATGTATTTAAATATAGTAGTGAAGTTGTGTACATTTCAAGTGAAGTTTAATGTTAAAAAAGAACTTTAAATCTCCGTGAGCAAGTTCAGTAAAGTGTCTTGAAACTCCGGGTGTTCTGTAAGTGGAGGTATTTTTTGCAGCATTAAATGTTAAATTCCAAGAACGGTTGCTTAGCTGTAGTGTGGCCATCAGTCCTAATCCATGTCTTCAGAGGAGGCTTCGTCAGTGCAGTGACTTCAGGCAGAAGTGTCAGACGCCTTCCTGCCTGCCTTCTCTGGTAGCTGTGGTTGGAGGGAATGAGCTGAGAAAGCAAAGCTAACCAGGAGATGGTGGCCAGCGGTCACCAGGTGTGCGGGTGCTCAGGGAAGTGGGAAATGGTCCTTTGTGGTGCCTGGGTCGTGGTGTGTACGTGGCTTGGAAGCAGCCAAGAGGTACTGCTGTTTGGTCTCCTCTGCCGGGAGACCGGCTTTGAAGGCTGCGTCTGCGTTCTCATGCTCTAGTCCGGGTAGAGTTAATGGGCATGAGTGATGTGCAGCAGGTTGCAGTGTGTGTACCCTTTCTTGTACCCTCAGTACAAGTGCACAGTATTAATGGTTGAGAAAGCCTGAATCACCTATAAACTCTTGGATTGCTTACTGAGATTAGAGAAAGTTCTGCTGAGTGGGATTTTTAATCCAATAAGTGCCTCATCTTAGTTTTGGAATGAAGGAGGAAGTGTGAAAAATGTCTTACTTTGTTTCCTGCACATAGGAGTTCTAAACTTCCTTCGTGGCATTTTCTGTCAAGCTTTATTTAGGGAATTCTTTTTGATGTGGTCAAACTGGACATGCAGTTGTTACAACTGAAATGGAGCGTTATATGTGCTTTGTAGCATGCACTGGGAAATCATGGTGTCAGTCAAACACTGGTGCTTATAAATACTGTTTTTCTTCCTCTGTGTTTTGCAGTGAAACGAGTCTTACTGACAAAGGTAGAGTGTTCATTTTTTATCTTCAGCTGTGTTCAGCGAAGGGCTGAATTGTAGAGGTAACGAGCCTGTTCTGCCAGAAAATCTGTGGCATCTACTCTGAAGTTTCACTCCAAAGGAAAAATCCTGAGGAAGTTGGTTTTACTCATTTTATAATGCCTTTTCTGGAACTTCTAACTGTTCAGCAGCTTGTCTTTCAAGTTGATTACCCTTGAAAGAGGGGCTGAGAATAGAAATAGCTGCAGGTGGAGACTAACTATTTTCACAGGAATAGAAAGATGAGAGAAAGTCGACAAAGTTTGGGAAGTAATTGTAAAGCCAGGCCTATCGGGGGGAAGCATGTGTTTGCAGATTTTCAAAGATGAGGTACTCAAATTATTTTTTTTTACAGGGCAAGATAACAACAGGCAAAACTGTCTGAATGTGACGAGCAATTAACGATACTTTCTTACACGCTGAAAGAACCCTGAATGTCCTCGGACAGGTGCTGCTTCCATGAGATCCATGTTCAGCACCCACCTCAGTGGTTTGCTGATGCTGTGAGGTTCTCCAGGTGCTGCTGCTATAAAAATAGTTACTGTGGTGCCTGTTGCATTGTTAACTTAAAGCTGAGACGGAAGAGCAGCAGGGGATACAGGTTCCAACCTGTGCTGATTCTGAATATTAAACAACAAAGGTGTTTGTAAAGCTCCACACAGAAGTTTATCAGAAGAAGGTGGTTTAGAGAACACGGCAAGCTGCTCATGCTTATTTATCTGAAGAGGAGCTAGTGGCAGACCAGTGCACTTGTCAGAGTTTCAGATGCACCGTGTTACTTGCTGTATTTGATGTGAATTGTGTCCAATGCAGCATCGCTAGCCAAGACGATGATCTGTGCAGAAGTGAACAGCGTATTGGAACTCGACTGGAGACAACCAAGTCTTCCAGCCATAACTCCCAATCGACTTGTCTTTTGAATTGCAGATTTCTCTTTTTAAAACGTGGAGCTGAGGGCAAATAGGATTACTACATATGCCGTGAAACCTGTTTCTCTCTTAAGGTGGTTTTGTTTTGTTTTTTAATAACGGCAGTCAGCCTGCGTGCGACAGTGAGATTTTTCAGAATAGTCAGAATGCTATGGGAGCACTTGACATCATTAGCTTTGCTCTGAAATTGCACAGTGAGTTTGAAAAAATTCACCTTGGGTTAGAATTTTTGGTGTGGTGTGAATCATTCCCAGCTGCACCAACGGTAATCCGGACTGTCACATTGCCCGTGGCCAGTTAGCCCACAGGAAGGCAGCCCATGGTAGGGGAGCTCCGGCGGTGCCCTGCTTCCTTCCTCTCTGCTGCTCGTGTCCAACGCACAGTGGAGATAAAGGGACGTGGCAGACCCGCAGGTATTCCCCCCGACTCTTAGCTGCCGCTCTGGTCACGGCAATCTATTCAGGGCAGGTTTGCAGCTGTGCCTCATGGCTTTCGTGGCGTGTCTTGGCTGGAGCAGGGAAGCTGTCTGAGTTTGATCCCTGTTGTCCCTGTACAACCGCCGGGTGAAGAACATTTGCTAGAACTTGTTGCATTGTGGCTAGTGCAGTGAATGAAGGAAGAAGTTGGCTAGCTGCTTCTCTCAGCAACAGGTAATACCTCTGCAGCTTGTTAAAACAATACTTACTGCGAGACGCTGTGTTCAGCGATGGCATTGTTGCTCAAATGCCAAGTTATCCAAGTCGCCTCTCAGAAGAAGGTGTTTTTATGTTAACCGTAGAAGCTGCAGTCCTTAAAGATAACTCTAAATCTAAACTATTTTACTAACAATACATTTTTTGTTCCTTTTAGAATAAAGGTTCACTTCAGTTTGAAGACAAATGGGATTTCATGCGCCCTATTGTTCTGAAACTTCTTCGTCAGGAGTCTGTCACAAAACAGCAATGGTTCGATCTGTTTTCGTAAGTACTGTTTTAGCATCTTGTCTCCTTTGTGAGAGCAATACTGCTGTGGCTCTGCTGATACAGAAGTCAGGCTACGCAGACGGTGTGGGCACACACAGGAGGACCAGTTTAAGTTTTATTGAGTGTGCCTACTTCAGCGTAAACGTGCCCAAGTACTGTTCTACTGAGGTTCAGATCTTTGCCGATCTTTGCCGATAAGGTGCAGAAGGAGCAGCAGAGCTTTGAATTCTGCTGATCATAGTAAACAAGTTCTCTACCTGCCCGCAAAGCTTTTGTTAGAGAGAAGATGTTTGCTGCTTTGGCTGTAAGTTCATCTGAGGGCGGTTTGAATGTTACATTATTCCAGTTCAAACGTCTTTCTTCTAAAATAACCTAAGAATGCTACTGAAGTAAGAGGGTAATGCAGATTAATTGGTGTAGTTTGAAAAACTGAGTAGCACATATTACGTTTTTCAGACATTGTTTGCATTATTGGACTTCCTAAAAATCTCAGAGAGGGGGATCCCTCTCTCAGGGTGAAAACAGTGCCATCGTCCTCCTTCCAAAAAGCCTGAGTTTACAACCTGTCAGGGGAGGATTTTTTTCTTAAAATGCATCATGTCACCTTTGTCGACATCATAAGGAAGCGAGTTACAGCCTACCTTTTAAATGTTTATTTAAAATCAGCTTTGTCTCAACATGGAGTCGTTTTCCCTGAAATCCAGTAGTTGCTTAAATCTGCAGTTTCTTCCTCTGCTATTTAAAATCACTTAGAGAAGTCTGTTGAATTTGAAATTACTCATCTTCCAGACTGCACCTTTATTGCTCTTCCCGGTAAGAACAGTGCCGTGATTCTCTGTAGAGCCATCTTCCTGCACCTGTCACACTTTCCTGCCAACCAAACAGAAAGGTAGTTTATCATGTAATGAGTTTTAATATCTTGTGATGTCATGGCCATGGTAGTTGCCAGGAACACAGTGTAGTTAAGTTACACATTCAGTTCTGAGTCGTCGCCTTTTTTTTTTTTTTTTTTTTTTTTGATAATTAGTTCCAAGATTCTGCATTGGTATTGAAATTTTGCATTTATTATTTTGCTTGTTGCTGAATTGTTGAATTGAATTTGAGTACCTTCATGGCTAAATTAAGCATAAGGGATCCCACTCTCCTAGGTTCCTATTTTTGGACAGCGATTTTGTTAAGCTTTGTAATAAAACTTTGAAAGCTGTGGGTGTCTTTTGCCTGCCCTTTCTGTGTAAGCATCCGGCATTGCTTTTTACTTCTGTCACAAGATGGTGGCATTCTAAATGCAGTAACAGCTTTTCTGCCTGTCAAACTTGCACAAGTCTCACAAGTTAGCTAGATCTGTAAGTCCTTGGCCAACGCCTTTGTTCTGTATGAAAGCCACATTTTATCTTACATGTTTTGTCTTTTTAATTAATCTAATAAAGTTGCTTTTGTATTGAGATAACTGCATTGAGTTAGTAGGAACAAAGCCATCCTGTAGGCTATGTAGTTGCTTTCCTGCAAAGACTTGGCCTTGTTATTGAACGGAGGAAGAAAATCCAGAGGAAGGTAATTTGTCTAAAAAAGCTTGCTAGGCCACATGATACATGATGATATAGTTAAGGAGTGTGACTTGCCTAATTTAGTCTTTAGCATGGGAAGGAAACAGGAATTAAGTTACACTTGCTGGACTAGGAAAACCAGGAATTTATTTGAATGTTGATTAAAAGTCATTAATTTTTTTTTTTTTTTTGTGATGCTGTCTGGTAGCTTTTCTGCAGCACAGCTGCACTTCAGGATGCTGCCACCGCCATGAAACGTTTACGTGATCTGACGCAACTAGTTAATGCTTTTTAAATTGCCTGATGCAGTGGATCTCGAATTTCTCACAAGCTAGACTGGTTTCCTTTGTACAGAAGGGTGTTGTAGTGCTTGGATTGTGAAATTTTGAGTGAACGCAGCATCTTGGAGTATTTCAGAACAATTTTTTAAAAATCTTTTCTTTGTGAAAGAAAAGCTTTACAAAATTGTCCTTGATGCAGTGGGCATTATTGAATGGGCGGTGAAAACAAGATTGGCTTCTACGTTTTCTCTGAATCTCCTTCTTTACCATAATCCTTTCCTGACCAGGTTGCTGTTGATGCTTTCTGCACTTTCTTAAAGCTTCAGTCTCTTCTCCAGACATATTTTCCTGCATGTGTCACTGCAACCTAACTACTTCTTTTTAAAAGTCATGAATAAAGAGTGTGGTATTTTTTTGTATACACTTAAACTGTGACTGTTCCAGCCTCATACTTTAGGGGAGTAAACTCTGAATGGGTGTAACTAACGGACAGATAAATTGTTTTCTAGAGATGTACATGCAGTTTGCTTGTGGGATGACAAAGGTCCAGCAAAAATCCATCAGGCTCTGAAGGAAGACATCCTTGATTTTATCAAACAAGCACAAGCAGTAAGTTCGTGATGTTTTGTAACTTCTATTCACATTATTAGAAAAAATAACCACATGGTTCTGGCTTTCTTTGGATCTAAATGCATTGCTTTTTGTTTGAAATGCTGTGATATTCTAGAGATTGTAATTACTCTCAACTTCTATTGACAAACAGAAGACTTAGCCTTGAGCATTTGCCTTGGCTCGTTGTAGGCAATGATTTTTTTTTATTATTTTTTTAAAGCAGTATTTTTATTTAGCCAACAGTACTTACGGAATCTTCTTCCACTAGAAAATTTCTTGAGGCAAAATTTTCTAAAAGAAATTACAGTCTGGAAAATACTTTTTGTCTAGCTTTAGTGGTATGCTGACATACTCATCAGTGGCTTTAAAATAAGTCATATATGTGGCATATTAGAAACATCTGTTCTGTTGGCTCAGCAGGATTTGCTGTCTAGTTTCATGGACTCCCCCCAGATAGCTGAAGTCATCGATAGATTCAAAGGAACCTTCTGTTTTTAAAATGTGAAGCAAAAGATACTGCGAGATATCTTTTAAAAAATAAATTCCATGATAAAAGTTTGGAAAGGAGAAAATGAGTCTTGAAAATCTTTCTTTGTGAAGAGATTTACACCATCAAGGCTTTGTTGAAAGGAAAATAATTTCTTATGCCTGTTTATATAAAGCCCCATATGTACATGTTGATTTTTATGTAAGTTCCATCAGCTTGCTTGCATACGTGCATAAATGCTGGGCTGGGCCCTTCTGTATGGTCTGTGCTGGCTGGTTTCGAGGCGTCGTTTTAAGCATTACAGCAGCCATTGTACAGTGGGGCTGTAGCTCCCTGGCATTACTAAAATATGCATGTTAACTAGTTCTCTGGGTCTGATGAAAGTGAATGCATTAAATTCAACTTTCCTACTCCATAATGTAACACAATCCTTGCAGGTTTGTACCTTTTGTAGGTATAATTGTGCTAGTACAAGCCTTTAAGACCAAAGGTTTTAAGGTTTAGACTTGCAGATAGCTTAAAAAAAGGGTGATTCATTTTGAAACGTACTGATGACTTCTTTGTTGTTACCTCTCTTTACTGCTTAGAAAAGGTCCACGTGCCATGAGCCGATAACCACTGCTCTACACTAAATGACACTGAAGTATGCAGACATTCTTATTCTGCCGTAACCGTATATTTTGTATTTCGTATGGGGGAAGGATTTTCAGCATAAGCAAAGTCAATTTGTCTTTTATGCAGAAATTTGTCAACAAATTACCTCCTCTTCTTCCCCCCCTGCAGAGAGTGCTGAGTCATCAAGATGATACAGCTTTACTGAAAGCATACATCGTGGAGTGGCGCAAGTTCTTCACGCAGTGTGATATCTTGCCCAAGCCATTTTGTCAGCTAGAGATTACTTTAATGGGCAAGCAGGGCAGCAACAAGAAGTCTAATGTAGAAGACAGCATTGTTCGAAAGGTAAGTGACAGGTCCTGAGGAGCTCTGTTACACGCTCTGTGTAGTGTGCAGGAGGTCTGGAGCTGAAGATGAAACCGCACCAGCCGTGAAATGCGATGTCTCACTTCGCTTCAGTGCGAGAGTCAGAACAGGCATGCAGCTTTGTTCTCTCTGTGGCAACTTAACTCTCTAGTTTTGCGTTGGCCATTAACAGATTTGTTCAAGTGATTAAAGCAGTTTTTGTTTGTCTGTTTGTTTACGTTTTTTGTTTTGTTTCAGTTGGTTGATGGATTTATTTTATTTTAATTTTGTAAAAACAATTTATGATTTCAATCCTAGTGAAGGGTCAGTGGTAAACTCACCTACTCTTTTCATACTAGCAAGTATCCTTGCATATAAGTATGTCTCACTCACCTATATATACACACATGAGTGAGTAGCAGATTAATATTTCCACTCCTCGTTTATTTCCCTAGGGCAGGTTCTTAACGGGGGCACATCTCTGTGCTTTATAGATGAACAACTAAACACTGTCATCTCGAGTTCATGGCAACCCCTGCTATCAACACAAGCTGGGGGATGCAAGGATTGAGCAGAGCCCTGCCAAAAAGGACTTGGGGATACTGGTGGATGACAACTGGACATGAGCCAGCAGTATGGCCTCACAGCCCAGAAAGCCAACTGCATCCTGGGCTGCATCCAAAGAATCATGGCCAGCAGGGCAAGGGAGGTGATCCTGCCCCTCTGCTCTGTGCTGGTGAGACCCCACCTGGAATGCTGCGTCCAGATGGGGAGTGCTCAGCACAGGAGGGACATGGAGCTGTTGGAGTGTGTCCAGAGGAGGGACACAAAAATGATCCAAGGGATGGAACACCTCCCTGTGAGGGCAGGCTGAGAGAGTTGGGGCTGTTCAGTCTGGAGGAGAGAAGGCTCCGGGGAGACCTGACAGCGGCCTTTCAGTGTCTAAAGGGGGGCTACAAGAAAGAAGGGGACAGACTCTTTAGCAGGGTCTGTTGTGATAGGACATGGGGAAATGGTTTCAGAATGAGAGAGGGGAGATTTAGACTAGATGTAAGGAAAAAGTTTGTTATGATCACGGAGGTGAAGCACTGGCATAGATTGCCCAGAGAGGTGGTGGATGCCCCACCTTCAAAATGAGGCTGGACAGGGCTCTGAACACCCTGACCCAGCTGTAGATGTCCCTGTTCACTGCATGGGAGTTGGACTAGATGGCCTTTAAAGGTCCCTTCCAACTTGGATTATTCTATGATTTGAATATGGCTGCTGATCCCCAAATTTCCCTTGTTTCCTCCAGGCTGTCAGTTGTATCAATGAAAAGTTTGGACGTGTAGAATTTTGTGAATATGATGATCTTATTGTTTCCTATGTTGTTTCATGTCGGAGAGGGCAGGGAGTGTAGTGATAGGACGAGGGGTAAAGGTTTTAAACTAAAAGAGGGGAGATTTAGATTAGACATTAGAAAGGAATTTTCCACTGTGGGGGTGGTGAGGCACTGGCACAGGCTGCCCAGGGAAGCTGTGGATGCCCCATCCCTGGAGGTGTACAAGGCCAGGCTGGATGGGCCCTGGGCAGCTGGGTCTAATGGGAGGTGTCACTGCCCATGGCAGGGGGCTGGAACTGGGTGGGCTTTAAGGTCTCTTCCAACCAAAACCGTGCTATGGTTCTGTATCAAACAGACAATGAAGTCTAGGGGTTTTGAGTACAGAGCATTTAGTGTTTTGCGTCCCATGCATAAAGGTCCTTGAAATTGCCTTTTTAGTACAAGAAAAACAAAACGTATCAGTTGTGAAGTGGTAAGCCCTTCAGTTTAACCACATTCCTTATGCCTTTGCATTGCAGAAAGTATACAAAGTAAAATAAAGTTTCTTTAGCAGTCTTTCATGTGGTATTGAACATCATTTTAACTGTCCTCCCTGTGGACAGGAAGAACAAATTAGTCCAAATGGGCAACTTTGGGTGAGCTTGTTTCTTCAGCCTCGGGTTGTGACATGTGATCCTCTATACCTTTTAAAGGAAAGGAAGAGAGAACAGCAGCAGAGAGAGGTATCACCACCTCAAGTTATCTTTTTTGATTTCATTTTTTGTCAGAGAAGGCATGTGATCTTAGTAGGTTTTCCAACATGTGCCAGGCTTCTGTGTGCAGAAGGCAGGAGGCTAAGAAATGAATGAAAAAGCAAAGTGAGGCAGAAAAAATAATGAGAAAATACTGGTGTCTAACAATTCGGATAGTGTTCAGGGCTGAAGCTGATGGAAGTTTGTCCATCTCTCACCTGCAGTTCGGCTGGGGCTGTCTCATGACTGGGTCATCAAAAGCCCAGTGTCCCAACTATCTCAGTATTCCATAGTCACTGCTGAAGGTAATTACCTGGCATCATTTTCTGTAAGTTACTAAAAGGCACCTGTGAAAACTTTCCCCAGGCTTAGGAAGTTCTCTGTATAATCACACAAAATGATTTGTGTGTTTTTCTTCAAATATTTTCATGAAGTTATTCTTTATCCATAATGTCTAAAAGCAGCTTGACCGTGACAAAGCTGTGATGTGCCTGTAACGCTGGTTGACGTTCTCACTGTTTTGTTCTCTGTTTGTTACTCCTTTCAGCTCCTGTAAGCCCATTCTGTGATTGTACAGGGCAGTCGTAACGTGCGTGTTGATGTTAAAATATTGGTAAAAGTAATTGAGGAAGGATAGTCAAATAAAGCTCTGCTTTTAAGAACATTGCAATGTTTTGAACAATTATTTCCTTCCAACACATATAACTTCAATATCAGAAATGGAAATTAAGCTGAAATTGAGAAAATTTGTGGAGAAATTAAGAATAAAGAAACATGAACTTAACTCTCTGAAAGGGATATGTGGTTTTTGCCTGGTGCTTGCTGTGTTAAAATCTAAAAAGTACAACGCGAGAATGGAAGACCAAGTAACTGTACCACTGGCTTTGCCTTATAGCTGTGTCAAGTCTTCCTAAGCTCATTTTTTGTAAGCTTATTCACAACTGTGAAGCCAAGTTTGAACTGGTGAGTTCTATGATTCCAGCCTCCTTTCCACTGCCAGCGTGGGCTGAGAACTGGAAGAGTTCTGCAGTGTCTGCAGTGGTTACGGCCGTGTGTGAATTACACGAGGGTATACCAACATGCTTTGTTTGTGTATTGAACTTTCAGTTTTAGCTCTTGTTTAAGACCAAGCCTGCCAAACGGTGGACTATATTTGTCTCAGAAGTGCCCCCTGCTCTTGCTGCTCCCGACGCTTTCCAGTGCTGGAAATGTTACTGGGCTGGTTATTGAAAACTGTAGAAGTAACACAGAAATAACACAGGATGGTGTAAGTGATGTCTGAATCAAATGAGCACTGCATCCCCTGGCTGTCCAGTTTTATAGGCTAAACTTAGAATATGAGCTGAATATCACCTCTGTAACAAGCAAGAATAAGTTCTAAGGTAGTTATAGAACCTGCAAACTGTGTTGTAATTTGTTTCTCTTTCAGATATCTTTATTGTACAACATTTCTGTTGTACAAACCTAGACCTGCATATACCCTTCTGACAGTATTTTTTTTTTCTTTCTGACGTGCAGCTCATGCTAGATACATGGAATGAGTCCATATTTTCAAATATAAAAAACAGACTTCAGGACAGTGCAATGAAGCTAGTTCATGCTGAAAGGCTGGGAGAAGCTTTTGACTCTCAGCTTGTTATTGGAGTTCGAGAATCGTACGGTACGTCTTGCACAGACTGATCCCTCTTGCCTCCTTACTTAAGTAAATGAATGTTCATGGTAGAAGTTGGCTAATCTGGTGGTGGGGCTGGAATGATTATCTCAGCATTGCGTATGGATTTTGTTGTTGATATGTGATACCAATTAAATTATGTTCAAAATATCGTTAACTTGTAAGTGATTTTGCTATGTGTCAGTTTCTGTAAAATCAGTATTTTGGAGGAGCAAACTTTCTGAGCTTTGCAGAAATAACGTTATTCCTGTGCTACTTTCCGTACTGTTTCTGACTCTTCAGGCAGTTTGAAGAAATATGAGGCAGGCTGTATCTAAGACTGCTGGTCTTCTTTGCAAAACAAAGCTTCTGTGACGTTTCACCATTGCCTGCCTTCAAAGCTCTGCAGGCCGTTGCGTTACACTTGTGGCTGGTTCTCTCAGATGGCTTTATAGGTGCCTACTTCTAAGTGTTTTAAAGCCTATTCCATTTAAGGGCTTATTTAGTTTCATTTTTTGATGATGTATCAGCTGTGGGGGAAATGGAATTTTTTTTTGCTCTCAGTGCTCCTGGGTAGGAGTAACACCACTAACTCTCTGCACTTGTAGTTTCTGTAAAATAAGAAAAAATCTCTGTGCAGAAAACATGTCTAAAATGAAGACATTCAGACCCTTGGGAACATTGTCTAAGAAAAGTTGTTTGCTCAGTGAGGTGGGAAAATTTTCACTTTAGTAGGCATTATGATAGGCTTTTTTTTTTTTTTTTTTTAACTTCTCAATTTTTGATCTATATGTGAATTTCTGGTTACCATCTTAGAATGTTTAAATGTGTGCATGAAGTGTGCACTTTTTCCTAGTTCCCTACATTTAATCTAAATCTTTCCGGAGCAAAGATTGGACAATTGGTTACCTTATTCAGAGTACATTTGCAAGATATTTCAGATCGTTTAATACAACATTTTAACACAAAACCTACTTTAACCAGAGAGATTTGCTTATTATTAGCCTCATGAATTTCCAGGAATTAAGTTTGGACTTTCTCTTTACAGTTAACCTTTGTTCTAATCCTGAAGATAAACTTCAGATTTATCGAGATAACTTTGAAAAGGCGTATTTGGATTCAACAGAGAGATTTTATAGAACACAAGCTCCTTCTTATTTACAACAAAATGGTGTACAGAATTATATGAAATATGTAAGTAAAAATTCTACTGTAATTTTGTTCTGGAAATGTTGGTGCTTAAAATGATGGCTGTTCTACTTTTGCACAGGCAGATGCTAAACTAAAGGAAGAAGAGAAAAGAGCGCTACGGTATTTAGAAACAAGGCGCGAATGTAACTCGGTGGAAGCAGTAAGTACACTGTAGAAAAATTGCTATATTTTATGTTTACATATTCGTATTACGTGTGAGTTGTGATTTTGTTTGTGTGTGTTACAGTATTGTTTGATAGCAGTAAATTGTTATGAAACTGTTAATTTTTTTTATTTAATCATCCATTACAGATTTTCACAAGGAAAGAATATATTACATTCTAATCTGGCAATTTACACTCTCTACAGATATTTTATTAGTAAATGTAGATTGAAGTTCAGATTTAAGGGCACGTTTTCATTCAAGTTTCCTTTTATTCTTTCATTTTGAGTCAGGTGCTTTTTTTCTATGCTTAACAGTGGATGAGGATGTTGCTTCAAAATAAGTACACCGATCCAGCGGGTGAAGGGTATCTCCGTGCTCATTTGGAGTACCTGAAAGCGTTACTGTTCACTGCAATCAGAAGGAGCAATGAACATTTCATTAAAACTGTTGGAGATTTCCTCTCAGGCTGAAATATGGCCATTTAGTATGTTCCGCTCCCAGCCCTCTCCCCCCAGCTGGGCAATATTTTACACAGTTCGGGCTCTGGAGGAAGATTTAACTGCAGTGAATAGTTCATAATTGCCTATGTTGGAATCAGTTCAGGAAACAGGTTATTTTAAATAAATACCCTTTAAATCTGAATTTACTGCAGTTGATTAAAATTTATTTTATGTCTTGTGTTAAGTTGTAAGTCATTCATTTTGCATAGCTATAAATTGTAACCTGTATAAGGAGGCTGGCAGAAGAGAAATGGTCTGGCCATGTACGAGCACTTTTTGTGCTAGATCCAGCTGTAGTGCCCTGTTCACCAGCCTGGTCCAAATAGGGTATGCTGGAATGAGAACTATTCTTAGCTCTTGGATGTATGCTTGGAAACTAAGTAGGGTAGTTGGTGTTCCCAAAGTGATGGCTCCCTTCAGGGAGAAAAAGGCAGCAGAAATTTTAAGCTGATGGCTGGTTTGGAAGGCAGCTTACCACACTCACTAACCTACACTTTTTAAAGAAATACTATTTCATTATAGACTTTCTTAAAGCTACACCTACTCCTATGAAACAATGAATTGCTTTATATTATTATTTTATACAACATATGTATTGAACACAGGCTAGATTTTGTGTCACAGCAAACGTGAGTTCAGGTGGCTAACCGCGCGAATCCTGTGCTTCATCCCTTTCAGCTAATGGAGTGCTGCGTCAACGCCCTGGTGACGTCTTTTAAGGAGACTATTCTAGCCGAATGCCAAGGCATGATCAAACGAAATGAAACAGAAAGTAAGTGAAGCTTCCAGAGCAGTGCGGGATGAACTCAGCATCGGCTGCATAAAAATAGACCTGGTGGCAGAGATATCAAATCGCTGGTTTTCGTGGGTAGTTGGCAGTGTTTGGTGGAGAAAATGTTACTGCCTGTAGGTAACTGCATCCTACAAAAATGATTGTTAGTGGTTAGGGGATTTTTGGTGCCACTTCTAAGAGCTGTGCTTACAGTACCCTAACTGAGTGACTGGATAGTTCTCATCTTACTTGAATGAAAGGAATATTTCATTATTCTTTTGGTTTATTTATTGTTTTAACTGTTTCCCTTATTTTTCCTACATACAGGTTACTTTCCTAATGTTAATTAACTGTGATAAACCTTGTGTGTGTCGGTTTTTGAGTAGTTCAGATACACAGTGTCATGTTATGTCGTGTCATCCCTTCCCCCTCAAAAAAAAAAAAAAAAAAAAAAAAGTGAAACATGTCTTTTCAAAGCTTTTTT
>VXAV01009087.1:112059-132269 GCA_013399715.1 Alectura lathami | reverse complement strand
GAATATCCTTGTGGGTTCAGACTTAGGGCGTCTTCATCTCAGAGATTAGCTGGATTATCTGTTCCTTACATATTCAGTGTCCCACTCAAGATATCCCTGGTAGAAATGCAGCACTTTTATNAGCAGTTTTATTTTTCTGCATTGTGCGCTGTTGTCAGGGCTAACTGGGTCCTTTTGTGGCTGAAGATGTTGCGCAAATTGAGGCAGATGGCTCTGGTTCAGACACGTGTCCTTCTGCGGGAGGAGAGGAGATTGGCCCTGCAAAGTGGGGTCAGGCTGGGTCGCGGACCTGCTCCTCACTTGTTCGGGTTTTCAAAAGCCCATGTGCAGAAACTTGGTTGTTGTCAGGTAACCAGCAGCAACAACAACGACAAAAAAAAAAAAAAAACCCCTTTGCAAAAGTTGAGTCTTGAATTGTAGGACACACACTAGTGGAAATAATTTTTGAAGATTCTTTGTCTAAGCAGAAATCTTTGCAGAATATTTTTTTTATTCCTTAAATTTTCAATTGGTGTTTTAAAAAGTAGAAAACTTGTAGTAGAGGAAAAGTTATAAATTAAGTGCAGCATATACATTCATTCTAGGATTAAAAAGGCATAATCAATTTTCTCAAAATTCTAACTTCCCCATGAAATTTGAAATTTGCTTGCGAACACCAGTCTAAGAGTGGCTATTCAGTGTGGAAGTTTTAAAAGGTTTGTTTTCCACCATTCTTTTTCAGTTTTTTATGATCTTTTTGTCTGGGTCTCAGAGGTCTGGGTATTTGCAGCAATTAGGATCTTCCTTTTGTTGGTCCTTGAATTTTTTTTTCCTTTGGGAGTTACGCAGTATTTAAAACTTATATATTTTCCCTTTATATGTATTTTTGCAAATAGGAAACATTTTCCTGAAAGTCTATGTTGAGCCTTCCTTGTTGTAAAGCTCTTCAGTGCAGGGAATAAAAATGAAATGCTCCTTTGTAGTCATGCAGGCTTGAGGAGCCTACGTTGTTACAGATTAGAGGATTACATGTAAGCTCACTACTATGAGGTCTGCTTTTTTTGTTTGATTTCTGCCTCTCTAGGATTCTGAGAAGTATGTAGAGCAATTGCTGACATTGTTTAATCGATTTAGTAAGTTGGTTAAAGAAGCTTTTCAAGATGATCCGAGATTTCTTACTGCAAGAGATAAGGTATGTGCTTCTACCGATCACTTGTTTTCAGCTTTTTAAGAATTGTTGAAAATCGTGTTATGATGCGTCTCAAATCCTTGTACCATCTAGCTGAATCTAGGAGCTGCTCTTGTTCTGGTAAATATGTGGACTAAAACATGGATGAAACTCATTAACAATTAGTTTTTAATTTGGTTTGTAGTAATGCAAAAAGTTGCACTTGGGTATAGCTTTGAAATGTGGGTCAGAAGATAAGCTTTGTGTTGAGCACCTGAAGTTTCAATGTCTGTTTCAGACAGGAATTTATATTTAGAATTTACTGTGTGTTTTGGTATAGTCCCATGATTTCATGGGACTATATCTGCAGCTCATTCCCTGCAATCCCTTCCTAAATTGTTGCTTAATGTGGTGTGTTAATGGAAAAGAGGAAAATGTAAAACATCAGTGAGTGGAAAGCTGCGTCATGGGATTTGAACTCTCACATTGAAAATCAAATCCTTAAACTCTGAGCTTATAAAAGGATTAGATTAATTTCTTCTTGCAGTGATGTAAAAAGGAAGATAAAACTTTTGTGATTCGTGCATTAAGGAGAGAAACTGCATGAAGTGCTAACAATCTGTAATTGTTTATCTTAGGCATACAAAGCAGTTGTGAACGATGCTACAATATTTAAACTTGAATTGCCATTGAAGCAAAAGGGGTAAGCCACATAAACTTTGAGTCAAGACTTTTTAAATTGTTCAAGACTGAGCTTCTATTTTAAATGCCTTCAAGAGGTAACACTATGTTTAAAAATGCCTTGTGTTCCTTGGATTACGGAATTTCAGATTGATTATCCAGCTCTGTTCAGATGCTCTTCGTGTGGCGGCAGATCAGTGAATAGCAGCTTATTTAAACAGCTTTGTTTGTAGGAATTGTCAATCTGTGGTTTTGTAGTAGGGTAACGAGTCCATTTGGTAGTTAAATTTAACACCACCTTCCTGGATTGTTGCTTCCAAACACACTGAGCTCTGTAAATGTCCAGACTTCAGTAAAAGTCCTGGGAAGGCTGAGGCAGCAGACACCTCCTCTGGTGCCAGCTGTGAGTGTGACCTGTGTGGATTTTCTTTTTGTTTCAGTGCACAGTGAACCAGGTTACTTTAAACAACTTTCAGTAGAAGATGAAGCTGACGTTTGCACTTGAGAGGAAAAAGCATGCTTACAGCAGCTGCTCTGCTAGCTCAGCCCAGAGGAGGTAGAAGTCAGTCAGCTGTTAACGTTTAACGTGTGGTGTGCTACCCGAGTAGGAGCCTGCGTGTTGGGGTTGCTTAGGCAGAGTTTGTAGTCTGACTGCAGAACAAAGCTTGTGTAGCCGGGCTGCCAGCTTCCCTTTTGAGTAACTTGTGAACCAGTTTGTCCAATCTCACTGAGGGAGCTGGACGGTGCACACATCTTCACTTTCTATACCTTTTATGAAAACAGGAGCACAGACAGTTAGAAGAAGCAGCAGAAGACTGAAGGAGGCAGTTCCTACTTGGGAAAAGCCAGGAAACAGGAGATGTGGATCCAGGTTGATCTCCTGTTGGTCAGAGGATGAGTTACTGAATTCTTGTAGTTTCTTGCTTGGAGATCATTAAAACAAAACAAAACAAAAAAAAAAAAAAAAACAACAAAAAAAACGGAAGTTTCAGAAGTGCTTTTGATTTATTTGCTAGGATTTGGTTAGAAACTGGATGTCTTCTCTATTTTGTGGAAAATTGACAGGGTGCACAAAATTATGGGCATTCTGTGGTGAGCCAATCTAAGTTCTCTAAGAGAGGTCTGCTTTCCCACAAGACAATTGTACCAGTTGAAATGATTCTCTCCACTTTTATTGACATGGGTAAAGCCTTTATTTTTCTTATTTCCAGTTTATCAGATGGCCCGTTTTTCAGGATAGTCATCAATTTAATTTACCTAAAAGTTCCTTATTTATCTTTTTTTTTTTCTATGGGAAAGACAATAAAACTATACCTGTGAGAGTTTAGTACCTGTGAGTTGGGGGAGAGTGGGTATAGATGTCTATTCAATATTTTTGTTCACAGAATCACAGGCTGGTTGAGGTTGACAGGGACCTTTGGGTCCGCCTGCTCCAGCAGGGACACCCAGAGCAGGGTGCCCAGGCCCGTCTCCAGATGACACGGTTCTTCCACTGCTTGCTTTGGGACGAACAGTAGGCCTGGACAGGCATTAGCCTCGCTGGTTTTGTTACTGGAAGACACCTTCACAGAGGACTGGATCCCTGCTTTGCATCCTTTGTACAGACATAGGCAAGGCAGAGTTTTTCCTGTGTCTGTGCTGATGTTTAAATTTCCCATGGGAGAATGCAAATCAGCACCTTGTTAAAACTGTATTTGACTCCTAAAGACTAAACCTGCTTGGAGGTCTTGTAGAGACCGCCATGATGGCAGTGACCTTCTGTTCAGCATTCTTCTTCCCAGGCTCTTTCAAGTTGCCCACATATGCAGTCTGTTTTAATTTAGTTAAACTTCATCCTGCATAATTTTTGCCATTAAGTTCAGCCTAAGAACATGGAATTTAGTAAATTTTTTTTGTATTGTCAGAATCTTGAAGACTGCTGTTCAGAAATCTCAGGACACATTGATTAACTAAGGACTCTCTTGTAATAATGGAAAGACTGGTGCTCTGCTCTTACTGCAAGTGGTCTTAGGCAGCAGACACCAGCCTGCAAGCTGCTCCATGGACTAAAAAGGATGAGCTGTTTGAAGAGTAATAGCACCCATCTACTGTAGGTGATTAGCAGGGGTGAGAGAATGAGCAAGAGCACTGCATTCCTGAGTGTCCCCACGGCTTCTTAACTGTTCTCTTGCTCACTGCCTTTATTTTTCCACAGAGAATGTTGGCCCTAACAATTTGAGCCTAGCCGTCAAGTTGGTGCCACCTGACTTTAGGAGGCATTGGCACTATTTTGTTCAGCAGTCCTTGGGACTGCAGGCTTTTTGCAGAACCACAGTCTGTCTCCCATAGCATCTGCTAGTTCAGCAACAGTCAGTTCTGAATGTCCCAGCTGTTAGCACGCTGTTTCTGCCTGCTATAAAATAATTTGAAGATGTTACTACATGATAGCTGTGTCAGGTTCTGCCATCTGAGAAATGCACTGTGGGAAGTTGTTCTTGAGACTTGTCAAGAGACCATACTGACAAGATGCGTGAAATGTTTCTCTGGAATTCTTTAATTCTTTACTGGAATACTCACTGCCATGTGAAATTTAGTTTTTAAAGCTACAGTTTGAATGTGTCATACATTCAGTGTTCTCAGATTAAAAAGCAGTTGGAATGATCAAGCTGTAGAAGTTGTCTGAAGATGTTTAATAGTATTCATTCTTCCAAGAAGAACAGGGAGTTGTCCCTGGGCCTCCATTAGCGTAACAAGGGAATTCACCACTGCCAAGGGGATGGGGAACGAGTGGTCTGTCTTGTTAGCTGTGCAACTACTCCAGAACAGCAGGACTCTCTTCAAACTGAAGATATGTTCTTCTTTTATTTAGAGTTGGATTGAAAACACAGCCTGAATCCAAATGCCCTGAGCTTCTTGCTAATTACTGTGACATGTTGCTAAGAAAAACACCACTAAGCAAAAAACTAACCTCGGAAGAAATTGAAGCAAAGCTTAAGGAAGTGGTATGTTCTTGCTTTCTTCTGCTTGATTAGTTGGAAGAGTGAGTTTGGTTATTTCCTTATGTGGGTCAAGGCCTTGGTCTTCACAAGTAGTGCAGCAGGAGGGAGAGGAGTTGGTTATGTCGTGAGGTGTGTGTGTTTGCATCTTGTTAGCCGTGCAGGTTTCCTATCTCTGTGTTGCCACCTCACAAAATCAAAATGCTGAAGCATTGTCTGTATCAGACTGTAGTGTGTAACAAATGTTAGTGTACAAAATGATGCAGGCTACTTCTTCATGCCTGTGGTAATGTCATCTCCGATGGAAGAGAAGCTCCTCGATGGCTGACAAATGAAGAAACTGGAGGAGTGACGCTGTAAAAGTCGCATAGCTGATGGCTGTGATAGCACAGCACAGGTCCTCTTCAGGCAACCTCAGGCAGCCTTTTCCTGCTTCTCAGTCTACAGTGGCAATAGATGGGCATTTGAAGTGTTGTCTTATTGACAGTCAAATAAGTATATTAAAATCTTTTTTTTGACAGCTTTTGGTACTTAAATATGTACAGAACAAAGATGTTTTCATGCGATACCACAAGGCTCACTTAACGAGACGCCTGATATTAGATATATCAGCTGATAGTGAAATTGAGGAGAATATGGTGGAGTGGCTCAGAGTAAGTAGCCTGATGTCTTTCTTTACTTGGTTGTTCCTGTTACTTGCATTATTTCCTGCTCTTAAACTTTTACAGTCCCACTCCTTCTTGCTCAGATGAGCTCTGTTTTGAAAAATCACATGCCACATTGGTCATCTCATGCTTCCGTTTTATTATACTTTCTGAAAACAAAACAGTTTCTCTTTTTTTTTTTTTTTTTCTAGGAGAAATGTTGATCCTAATAATGCTAATGACATTTTTTCAAGTATTTCACATATGATTATCTGTAGGCTTCGTATTTTCCCTATGCGAATGAGCAAAATACAGTGTACTTGCTTTGGTATGTAAATAGTTTGAGACTGGTAGTCTAATAGTGAAATTCGATGTAAATCAGAATATTATTTGGATGCCTTAATTCATTTATTCCTAAATGCGTGCATGTGTTCTTAAGCACCTGGATTTCTTTAAAAGAATCGTTATATGCCCTTAAGAGGTAACAGTGAAGTTTGTTATAATGTAGTGATGCTGTCTGTGTACTTTACTGCTCTTTCTTTTTGGAGTTTATTTTAAAAAAGAAGCTTCTTGTTCTTAGTTGTTCATGTCATAGTTTAGTGTTTTGTTTGTTTATACAGGAAGTAGGTATGCCAGCAGACTATGTAAACAAGTTGGCTAGAATGTTCCAGGACATCAAAGTATCTGAAGACTTGAACCAGGCCTTCAAAGAAATGCACAAAAATAATAAACTTGCTTTACCAGGTATTGTGTTCAGATGACTTACTGTTTTTAATTTCTCCTGCTGAAAAATAATTCTGTTGAATCTTAAAAATTACCTCAACTCCAGGTTGAAGGTAGTCTTCAGGACACTGCTACCCCTAGACTGGAATGTCTGCGCCCTGAGTAGGCTTTACTTTTCTGACAGCTGCCACTTGAGCTGTATCATTCTGGAAGTTACTGTGTATATCTTCTAGATACAGGCTCTGCCTAATTGTAGCTAGATGCCAAGTAGGCCTTCAATCCATTTCAGCCAGGTGAATGCTTGAACTGTCCCCTTCTATACCCTCATCCTTCTTCGTGAGTGCTTCACGCTCTGCTCGTCCTTTACCTGCCAGCAGGAGAGATGGATGCACACTAAGAGTTCAAATCACATTTCTGGGATTGCATTTCACTGGTGGGAGAGGTTGGGGAACATCCAGCTTTGGGCCTGTCCCTGCTGAAGCCCCTTAAGCAGTGCTTCCCAACATCAGCTATAAAGGTGCATCAGTGCTTAAGGAGCTCTGCGGAGGCAAGCCAAAATAGCAGAGCTTTCAGTGTTGCTGACAGAAAGCCAGTGGTCCATGAACAGAATATATCCATGTTTAAATCGGTAGACACCCCACGACTTTCTGAAAATTTAGTCCTTCGTAATTGTAGTTAGAGTAGGAAAATATGCATTCTGTTTGTCTGTCTGTTATACCTGCAGACTCATATAATCCAATATTGTCTTACAGCTGACTCTGTGAATATTAAAATTTTAAATGCTGGTGCCTGGTCCCGTAGCTCCGAAAAAGTATTTGTCTCACTGCCCACGGAATTAGAGGATCTCATCCCAGAAGTTGAAGAATTTTATAAAAAGAATCACAGTGGTAGAAAACTGCACTGGCACCACCTCATGTCCAATGGAATTGTAAGTGTATGGTTTTCGGAGCTTCAGTCTCAGTGACCGTGCTTTCTGTGTGTTTATAGTAGCAAGAAAGCTTGTTAACCAGAAAGGCTGGTAAGCAAAATTCTCGTTCTGTTCACAGATAACATTTAAGAATGAGGTTGGCCAGTATGACTTGGAGGTAACAACATTTCAGCTAGCTGTGCTGTTTGCATGGAACCAAAGACCCAGAGAGAAGATCAGCTTTGAAAATCTTAAACTGGCAACTGAACTCCCTGATGCAGAACTTAGGAGGACTTTATGGGTATTTCCCTTTCTCTTGAAACAGATTTCTTCCTCATTTTTGTGCTCTGAAGTGCTGTCAGATAACACTTCAAAACTGAAATGCGAGCAACTTTCTTCCTGATAAATACATGGTGATGCTGGCTCCTTGCACTGCTGTTGAGCACACACAGCCTTTACTTTGACATGTTCTCTGTTTTCAGAATTACATAACTTAAGCTTTTGGAAACAGCAAGATCTTTCTGACCACATACTGCCTAGAGCACACAGTTCGATTGCGGTTTGTGGTGTGGGACTGGTCTAATTCTAGGAACTCGCAGTGTCTTGATAAATGTGTGTTGGTTAAAAATAGCTGCAGCATTTGCTGTACCAGTCTTTTAACAATTTAGCTCTCAAATGAAAAGAGAAATCACATAAATCAGACTTTACACCACAAGCTACTTCTGTAGCCATGAGTTTGTGCATTTTATTTCTTTGTATTGTTTTATTTATGCTAACTCATTTCAGAGAGAGATTTGGTAAGCTATGTCCTGCCTCTGGTTTTACTAGTATCTTTGTGTTGCCCTCAAGCACCTTCAAACAAGGCTACGTGGTTCCTCCACTACAGTCTGCACAGCAGTGAACAATGTTCTTGAATAGTAACTGTTTCCATTTAGAAAGTCTGGTGTTTTATTTTCATTCTTTTTTCCCCCCTTTTTCTCTGTAGTCTCTTGTAGCATTTCCAAAGCTGAAACGTCAGGTTTTATTGTATGAACCTCAAGTCAATTCACCCAAAGACTTTACTGAAGGAACCCTCTTCTCGGTGAACCAGGAGTTCAGTTTAATGTAAGATGATGTTTGAAACTGAAAATAACAATGTGCTATTGTATAGTTAAAGGAATTCTCTTTAGCCTTCATCCTGGGAAGTTCTCAGGGTTCAGCTAGGCAGGCTTTGCTGCCTTGTCCCCTCTCCAAGCGGTAGCGGTAGCCGTGCTGCAGACAGCTGGTTGGGCTGGGTGACCTCCAGCGGCCCCTGCAGACAAGTGTTTGTGCGGCCCTGATTGCTGAGAAGTTAAAGGTCTGAAACGCCTAGGCTCGAGGTGCAAAAGGTGAGGCTCTTCTGTCTTCCTGTTACTAATGAGCCTGTGGTGAGGTTTTATATAGGAAGATGCCAAGTCTGCTGCTCCTGGGGCTCAGATTCTTGCCCAGGGCCGTGATGGTTTGTTCCTGTCATCAGGATCACGAGCTTTGGGAAATGATGCGAGCACGTGACAGAAGAGACAGGCTGCACAGAAGTTTTGAGGGTGACCACTGAAGAATGCCATCAGCTTTTTGCTGTGGTTTTTATGATGTCTGTTTTGTTTTTTTTTTCCCCCTCTTTTTTATGTCATACAGACAGTTCTTGTGATTGAAAAATGAAATAGTCCCATTTCCTGAACTTCATTGTAAAATCTCCTTTGAAGAACCCTAGTTTCATATAACTGAACTGAAATAGGTTTCTCTAGAAATCTATTCTTTAAAATAGTGTTGGTAACTTTTCAATTTTGGACACTCCATTTCAGCCATTGATTTTTTTTTTTTTTTTTTTTTTGAAATGCTAGTACATTCATGGTGGTTTTTTGTGTGGAAGAATTGGCATTGCATTTTGATCTGTCAGCCAGCTACCTCACTCCTGCAATGCTAGTAGCCTGTAAATATCTGGTGCATGGTGGTATGGCACTCCTTGCTGCTGTAATTTAAGATTAATAGGAATTCCTTTATTGAAAATCTATTTTTGCCTTATGTTTATACAATACAACTTTTTCAGAAAAAACGCTAAAGTTCAGAAAAGGGGCAAGATAAATTTGATTGGTCGATTGCAACTTACTACAGAGAGAATGCGAGAAGAGGAGAATGAAGGAATAGTCCAGCTGAGAATATTACGAACCCAGGTAAGGGTGGGTCGGAGGAACATAAGGTTACCCTATTTCCTCTCTTGTCTTATCGCCCCTGCCTCCTGCCCACGTTTGAATGTCGGTGTGTGAAGTGAATGCTGTTGAATCCCACTTGTGCTTCTGCTGGGTGGCTTTGATAATCTGTGAAGAGCAGATTTGGTGTGTCTGTGTTCCTGTTGTTATCAGCCTCCTGTTGTAACGCAGCAGACCATAGCAGCCTCCTGTTCCGAGGTGACGGATGATGCGTTTTAAGGAAGACAGAACATCTGTTAAGCACATGGTGAAGGCTAAACTGAGCAGTGTTGGGTGAAGCCGATTTACCTGTGCCACCAGGTGAACAGTACCTTCAGGTCTCCTTGGTTCCTGTGTGCAGGGAGCAGAGTAATGTCAGCAGTGGGGTCATACGTGGTGATAGCAGCATGGCTTTCTGAGAGACCTCTGTAGAGGGAAAGCTTGGCTGTACAGACTGCTTTGTGGTCTGTTGTCCTCTCTCAGCCAGGTATCATGTCAAACCTGCTGAGCTGACAGCTCTCAACAGCTGATTTTTGAGCAGCACATTGTTACTTTCAGTGAAGTCTCAAAATCCCATTCTACCTCCCAAACTGCAGCTTTCTGCTGGTCAGTCGCGTCAGACTCCAGGCCAGCCAAGCTGCAAACTGCATCCCCCAGCTCAGCATCCTGCCCATTCTTCCAGCTGAAGGATTAATGCCTGCTTGTGCTCACCACAAGAGCTCCTTGCGAGCACCAGTCGGATGCTAGCTTGCATTTCACAAGGTGTTCACAAGGTGCATCTTGGGTCACCCCGGAAACGGTGCCTTCTGCTCAGAGAATGGACAGGAGAACGGACACTGGGTTTCAGCGACTGACTTGCGCTCCAGATGCAACAGGTAGCTGCAGGTTCACCGCTGGCTGGAGCTGCCGTGTTCCTCATGCATCTTGTGAGTGCTTGGTTCTGGTGCTTCACCAACTTCTTCGTAAAGACGGTTCGGGATCTGCTTAGGCTAAGGAGCATAGAATGTGACTCACACTTGGTACCTGATCACTGGCAAATTCAAAGCCCTGCGCTTCATGGATTTATAGCTTCAAACATGTCTTTAACGTATCCTAAGTGAGCCTTTTGCGCGCTGTTTTCTTTGGTTTGAGTTCTGTAGAGTTAGGACTTGAAGGTAATGAACTCTATGGCTTGACCTTGCAAGTCACAAGTGTTCTTATCATGTTTTTTCAGCATCTTTGGTTTTAGTTTACTTTGCCACCATCTTATAACAAAGCACAATAGAAACTCCCAGGAGATCTTTATACTGTTCTGTTCTAAAGTCTAATCCTGATGGTCAACATGGACAGCTGCTTGTAATTCACAGAGGTGAAACGCTGTGTTCTGCGTGTGTCCTTTTGCAAGAGGGTTAAGATTTGGCCCTGGCTATAGAAATATGTAAGTGGGAGCAGATACTGGCCCTGCCTTGCTTTAGCTGACGTATGTCTCACGTTCAGTATTTACGATGGCAAAATAATTTTTACATCTGAATTTTGGGGAAGAATATGAATGTCTTTAATGTCTTGCCCTAACAAGAGTCTGCCGTTAACCTCGTGGTCACTTCGTCACTCCCACCAGACAGCTCAGATTTTTTTTTCTCTTGTCCCCCACCAGGAGGCTATCATCCAAATAATGAAAATGCGGAAGAAAATTACTAATGCCCAGCTTCAGACTGAACTGGTAGAAATATTGAAAAACATGTTCTTGCCACAAAAGAAGATGATAAAAGAGCAAATTGAATGGCTTATAGAGCACAAATATATCAGAAGAGATGAGTCGGATATCAACACCTTCATATACATGGCGTAATTTGAGGACTCTGAGATGCTAAAAACATAAATGGAAGGGTGCTTGGACAGACAGCTGCAACAGTCTGTGCTGCAGAAGGACTTGTTTTGACTTTCATTACGTATTAAAATCCCTGCCTTACCTTAAAGAGGACTCTATTTTGCCAATCTCATTCAGCTAGCATGATGGCATTCCCTTCATGTTGCACACTTTTAACAGCATGCTGTTTTGTGGGAAACTTGCATTCATGAAGAGCCCATTGTGAACTTTTAAAAGTAGATTTGATTTACACCCACCACCAGGAAGAATACAGGCTTGGGTTTTTAGATGACCAGTACTTGCACAAGGAAAAAATATTCAAATATTCATGCACTGAGGAACTGCTATTAGTTTTGTTTTGGGTTTTGTTGTTTTGTTTTTTCAATGCGATTAGGACTAGAAGTAGCACTTTCACTTTTGTGTTTTGGATCAGCAATGTACTGTCCACCTTTGATCCTTTTTGTAATAACATTTGAGAGAGACACATGCCTCACAAACTGATATATTTGTTATCATTAAAATCTGTTGGCTAGAGCAGTGCTTGGATCTAGTAACTGGATCTTAATATTTGACACATAAGTGACATAAAAAAAATTCCAACTCATGGGTGATACTTTTCCTTAAGCAAGAGATCATCGTTTTTAAATTGTTTGCTGTAAAGAAGTGGATATACATTATCTGGTACTTTATTGGGCAGATGATTTGCTACAATCCTTTTTGAGAAGGTGAAGCTTTCTTGAATGATACTCCACTCTAAAAGCAGTTTCATTGGTGGGTCTGTTATGGTGAACAGAAATATTAAGTGTATTTCCTCGTACATTTAATATTTGTATTCCAAGTATTTGAGTATGACTACATATATCTGAATGCATTAAAGAGTAATTGATGCACAAATTTGCAGACAGAAGAAAACACTCAAAGGTCCCTGTTTTAATTCCTCACTGGTAACTCTATAGATGTATGTGTGTAAGGTTAATCAAATTTGACTGTTTTGTTCCTTGAAAGTCAACATCGTTACATGAAAAGCAAACCCTCTGCTTTTTAGTTTGAAACTGTCAGGATAGGAAATATAATTCTGACACAAATGGTAAAAAACTAAGGAAAAATACCTTGTTCAGTGTATGCGGAGCGAGTGCCAAATACACGTCAGGAATTTCAATTTCTTAATGTTACCTCTTCTATTTTCAATCATCTTAAGTAGCTGTTTGGCAGTGCCTGCCTCTCTGCTACTCTGAAGTGTCCCAGCATGTACTGGACTGATAGTAGGAGTCACTGGAGCAGAGTGCCTGTCTTGGGACAAAAGGTAAGTTGAGCTTTACTCAGTTCTGCCTGAATATTCTTCTATAAATTGCAAGTGTGTGATTTTTATTTTTATTTCTTTTTAATTTACCAGTCCAAGTACAACATCTAAAGGTCTTGTCTTCTCTGATGATTGAAAGAGGGTGGAGGATATACTGAACTTTAGTCAGAAAGGAAAACCTTCCAGTAAGAGGAGGAGTTTTATTTTCATGTGGTTGCAGTAAAGGATGAAGTAAGAGTGGTTTAAAAGCAAACTCAGTACAAGAATGGCTGTTTGCCCCCTTAGGCAGGCTGCACGGTCTGTTAATGTAAATGCCAATGTGACTGCCTGAGGATAGTGTGTGCCTGGATGTCTATTTGAGTAAGAAATCTGCAGTAGAGGAGGTTTCATGAGCAAGAAGGGATGGAGAGGAATTGAGAGCTGGGAAATTAGGATTGCTTAAAATCCCACAGCTTATGCTATATGCTTTTATTGATAAAAAAATTAGATGCTGTTTTAAAATGCTGCATCTTTTTTGTTCCCCTATGGTGTCGCTACTCAGAATCAAAAGCAAGTGGTGCTCTGTGGAGTTAGGCACTAAAACTATTTGACTACTAGAAAACAAAGTTCTAATACAAACTTTGTGCTGCAAGGCTGTCAGTATTTGTAACGCAAATTACAAGTAATGAATGCTCACTTGGGATAGCTGGGGGAGGCTGGCAACCCGGAGCTCTAGAACAGGTCTGAGCACACTCTCTTCACCGTAAGAAATTCCAACCCTTAAGCAGAGACCACGCAGACGGGCACTGCAGAGGGCAGTGCTGGTTCTGAGGCCACTGCCTTAGGGCTGGGGGAGAAGTTTGAGGCTGCGTCTGGGATGCAGCAGTTCAGGAGGTCGGAGTGCACGCAGAAAGCAGCAGCTTGCTGAAAGCCAGCGAGCTGTATTTTCCCTCAATAAGTACGGAATAGTTATAACCTAACTGTTATCTGTATACTTCTCAACGCCTGGGATGTGGAAATATAATTGGTAATGTGCCTATGACACGGTCATTTTTCTTTGAATATAGTCTGAAAATGGATGTTGGTTTTTTAATTAAATCTGAGAATCACACCAGCAAATTTGTTAAAGATGCAGAATCACGTTTAGCATCCTTCATCAGGTCACCTTCACCAGTATGCACTTAAAACTCGTATCACCTGGGGCACAGGGAGATACCTGGGGTAAACGTTCTTTTGGGGAGGGCAGAGTTCAGCTCTGAGTGGAAATGAACTATTCTTCACTTGCAATATGGCAACAACGCACTTTTAAGGCTGCAATTTTTAGCTGTGAATGCACATGTCCAAAGACCTTGCTTAAAGAGGTGCTGCATCTGAAAAGCATGTTGCCACACACACTGCCACGGGGAACAGCTAGGGAAAAACTCTGTTGTAGAAGCGGGGGAAAAATCACTCTTAATGGGTTTAATTTCGGAATACTGTTAACATTTTCTCTGTCCCAGCAACGTGATGAGGATCTCAGTTTCAATTCTGAAGTCTTCCATTTTCCTCTTTCCACAGTTGGTGTTCCTAGCTCCTATTTTTGTTCATCTTTCATTTGTTCTGACTGTAACGCAATTACATTTCCAAAAGAAAATGTGACTTTCTTGTTTTCACCTTTATAAACTTAACAGAAGTGTTTCGAATGTTCACATGTTGCATTTATTTGCATTGGGATGCCATTGTCCTGTAAAGTGCAAATTTTAAAGACACAATTGGCAAAAAGATTTGATAGTTTTACAGAAAGATTTGCTATCTTAAACTCAAACTGTTTTCTATTTTCATCTAAATGACTGGGATGCTATCTTTGTAATTCTTTTAGGTCATATTTGTGAAATAAACAATACATGAAAGCTTTCCTGTCATATACACTATATGTAGTCTGGAGTGTTGAGCAAACTTGAGTTCCTGAGTTGTAATATCTATCTACGTATGGTATTTACAATTTTGAATGTGTGCCACTACCGAGGTAATAATGCTGTACAATTTTGAATGGTGGTAGTTTCTGTATGGCAGTCCAGCTGAACTATTTTGATGTACTGCTTAATTTTTGAATTTTATTTTTTAAGTTGTATAATTTATTTTCTTGCAAAATAAAAATGTAATATAAAAGACTACTCATTTTAGCAAGATATTTTGGTCTCTTTCCCCTGCAAAATTTTTAAGTCTAGCTCAGGTACTGCTCCTGAAAAATGCCATTATATGAAATTTACCTGCTTCCAAGTCCCAAAGTCTGTTTCAATCAGAGCGAGTTTAAAAAATAAAAAAATAAAAAGGAAGGAAGGTGGGGTGAGGGAGGAAGGACGAATGAAGACTTACAGTTCCTTTCTTGTTAGGATTTTCAAGTGCTTAAGGATACTCGGAGCTATCTGGTTGTTTTTTTGTGTTCCATTTAAAGGTGAGCAGTAAGTCTTGCAATTTAAATCTGTCAACACCTGCCGTGCCAAAAGTGGCCTCGGGGTGCCTGACTTGCTGTTCATGGCATTTTTAAAATGGGTACGTCTCTGTGCAAGTTACTGGGATGCAATTGGATTGCTGAACATTTGAGCATGAACAGTGGTTCGCGTGTCGGAAATTACTTGACATGAGTGTCACTGAAGATTGCTGGTGGCGTCGTGGGATTGCTGGGGCCATCAGGTGCCCGATTCCTCAGTCAACAGTGGAGTGGGGACAGGTGACTGCCCAAAGGAGTGCTTCTACTGTAGTGGCTTTTCCTCTCTGATTGTCCTTGTCCTTTAATGTGAAAGTTTTCCCTTTCTTTTCAACTCCTTTTTTCTTTAAGTGTGCAAAATAAACTGAATGCTTTGTGCTTTCTGCTACATGCAGAATTATTTGTGTGGGATCAATAGTATTTTTGAGTGACTATTCTGTGCACTTCACAATTTTCTAACTGGCAGTTCTTGTAGGCAGAGCTTTCCTAACGTTTTAAATTGATCACGGCTTAGGTAGGATCAGTGACGTAAAGATGAAAGGCTTCAAGCCTGCTTCATTCTTCTGATCAGCGAACAACTGGGCTTTGTCTCTTTCTTTGCTTTCCACGTAAACATCTCCTTGAGCAACGCTCAGGCAGGGTGCCTGCTTTTCATGTCAGTTGTTTTAGTGATGGGGATCCACTAAGCAGCTTCAGCTGGATACTGGGCACCAGGTCCCACGTGCAGGAGGGAGTGGTTGGTGGCACGTGCTCTGCAGCATGGGCAAAGCCAGCCGCACCTCCTGAGCTGAGGGAGGGAGCACACCGCGCCTGTTTGCAATAGGCTGAAAGACTGAAACCGCAGAATTAGCAACGTCGAAATTAGTATATTATAGATGTTATTGGTGAGAAGAGATGGTAAAATAATTAGTGAAATGTGCTGTGTTTTTTTTTCTGCATGCTTTTCCCATTTTTAAGACCACAGTCTAGTATTATGTATGTACAGCTGAGGATTTGCCATCTGTTGATTTCTGTGACTGAAGACATTACGGAAACTGGCACACCTCCCGCAGGTTTGGTAGCAGGGAGCTGCAGGGACTTGGATCAAGTTAGGTAAGTAAGCAGGAATTCCAGCTTCCACACCAAGTGCTGGCAACGAAGGCAATTGCCATGGAACTGGGGAAGCCAGGGCTTTGGTTCAGAGGATTCACATGTGGATGTTTGGAAAAGCAGAAAGGCAGAGGGCTGGGCAGAACTATTTTCAGTGCCCCATAGCACTGGGACTGGGGACAACTTAATAAAAATTAGCAGCTTGGTTTAAAACAGCCAGAGTTGTTTCCAGGGAAGCTGGGCATGCAGCTCACACATGAGATAAACTCACGTCTAACAGGTCCATAAACAGATGTTAAAGGCAAGGACAGACCCTCCACCACTGCTAAACAGTGAAGGTGGGTGGTGGGGAAATCCAGAGGAAGCGCTGCAGGCCTTCTGCTCGGCCTCGAGCAGCGGGCTTAGGGTGCTGTTCTGCTGCAGTCCCTGTTGGAGTCTCTTTTCTTGAATTCTCCTAAATATAGGAATGATCCTAGAAAATCTTAAAGCTCTCACAGGGGAAAAGTGCTGAAGAAGAAAGGAGGGTGGGAAAAAAAAAAAAAAAAGGAACAACTGACTGATGAGGAAGTTGTGCAAGGATCACAGGACCAAAGCATAAGATGCCGGGGAGCAGCCCTGTCAGTGCCCACTGTGCATCCCTCTGGCAGAAGGATTTCCTTCCCTCTCTGTGGTGTGAGCGCCCATGTGGCCGGGCCAGGAGGCAGCTGGCAAGGACATTGTCCTGTTGTCCTGCAGCTTGGCATGGGGTTAGGGCAGGGAGCCTGCACGTAAATTTGTTTATTTACCCTACTGCTTCCTGGGGGAAAGTGCAGCCCAAGCCACCAGGAGAGGGACTGCAACCTGCTGTGGCCTCAGCCCCACTGGAGGAGTTCTTTCTGTATGTTTTGATGTTGCGTTAGGAGCTTTGTATCCTGAAATGCGTGCTCTGGGGAGGAGATGTTTCTTTTTTCATGCATCTTCTCTATGTGCTAGAGTTCTTTTGCAGTTTGAGACTATCTTTTGACCTAGGGTTACTTCAGGAACACCTGTCCCCTTGTGGGAGGATGGTTAAATGACATCAACGCACTGCTATGTTGTAAGTATTAGCCATATGGAAACTTGGCACATACATAACTGAGAACGACTCTACCGTGATGTTTTTGTCACATCTTAGCAGCATCCCAAGCAGCAGACCACTGTGCTCAAGGAGGCAGTTATCCACACAGTGGTTAGCTTGAGTGTCTGCAGGCCTGTGGTGTGCTGGGCCGTGCCTCTGGTGCTGCTTGGCCTCCTGGCCTGGCATGTGCTGCACATTTCCCCTGGCCAGAGGAAGAGATCAGCCACCGGATTGTGATGAAGGAACCTGAAGGAGCTGCTACCTGGACTGGCAATTACACCACCGACCGCATGCCCTTGTCTTTGTCTGAAAGGGAAGCAGCCCTCTCCCACAAACATCCTTTTGTTTGACTTAGAAGTGATGCCTGGAATTGTTTTCTTCTCCAACAATCCTGTAGGAGCTCTAAATACCAAAATGTTGGGGAACCTCTCTGTGGATGGGATCTACACCACGGGCTGGGCTCTGGCTGGAGGTGTGGATGCTGCTGCACAGCTTGGAGTTCCCAGTATCCAAAAGGACATGAGGTTATCTGTACCCTCCTCTTTTTCTTTCTTGTACAAGCTTCAGTAAATGGCATTTTAATCAAGCACCTTTCTAGCTGGGGCAACATTGATGCTGCTCCCGCTGTGTTACATTTGGCACAGCTGGCAGGATCCCAGTGGGCTTTGGCAAAGGGGGAGTGAGGAACAGACTGGCTGCCTCTCCTGTGGAAATGGCTCCAGGACGCCTACAGTATCCCTCACCTTCTGACTGGGCCTGTAAAGCAGTGTCTTGGAGAAGCGTAGCTGAGGCCGGTTGGTATTTACTGAACCTAGCCTCATGGTGAGACCACGTGTTCTCAGAGATTTGTAAACCTTGACAGGGAACCTTTCACCCCTGGCATGCAACCTCACATGCTAGGCAGGCATCTCCCTCGTGCTGAAGGGACTGGTAACATCCCTGCAAAGAGCTGCACTGGGGATAGCCTGTGACGGGGGAGTGTCACCTTACTACCGGGCAGCTTAGCAATTGACAGGCTGGAAAGGAGGCGTAAAGCACGTAAGCTGCAGAGAAAGGCTCCTCAGAAAGTGAAGTTCCTGGCACCACTACACGTGGGAGCACCTAGGGAACAGACAGATGGCAATCAGCCCCTTACTTGCAGGGCACCTATAAAGAAGCAAAAGCAAAGGGGAAGGGCCAAGGGAAGGTGTGGTGTTCCTGCCTGCACTCCCAGTGCCGCCACTGAAGCTGTGCCTGCTCTGATGGCCCCAAACCTGCCTCGCTGGAAACAAGCATTTCCTCTCCATTATGGCTGGTAAGAGGAGGGGGCTGCTGCCCCTGTGCCTGGCTTGTTGTGCACTGCAGCAGGTGTAACATACAACAGGTACAGCTCTTAGAATCACAGAATGACTTGGGTTGGAAGGGACCTCTTCTATACAACATGTCAGAGATAACTCTGATTTGTGGAAATGCATCCCAATTCCTCTAGAATAAACTGATAAATAGTAAAATATTGGGGTGGAGGGGAAGAACTGGATTGTAAAGCTTTTCTAACCTTGCAGCTTCAAGAATATCCACCGTTTACAGCTCAGGTGTGTGTTACAAGAGTGCCCAGTATGCCTGAACCCAGAGATGCTCATGGTGGGAGAACTGCAAACGTGGTGTTACGCTAAAGTGCGTGCAGGCCTACAGACTCAGAGAAGTACCTGCGGCATGCCGACACCCCTCTGACCATGAAACAGTGGTTGGCTGTTCTCCAGCGAGTACACACATCTTACAAAATCCCTGTTTGGTTTGTAAAGAAACCACGTGGATCCTGGCATGCAAATTAGGTTAACAGCTTGTGAACGCTGCCAGCCCTCCATGGGCTGCTGTCACGCTGCCAGATGGGTGGCTGAGGCAAGAACCAGGCATGCTGCTACCTACCTGGCACACACCTCCTTCACTACAGCTATTGCTAAAGAACGGCGGGATCAGTTTACCTTTCCCTGGGAAGCTCAGCAGTGTGCCTTCATGGCGCTGCTTCAAGGGTACCTGCTCAGGCACGTCATTTCGCATGGGATTGTGCCTCCATGCTTGGAAGGCTGTGATTTGTCCCTCAGGTGTGAAGCTGTCCCACTCCATGGATGCCATCCTGCTACCTGGACCTGCTGAACAGGATGCTGGAAGTGGAACAGTGCTGTGGACAATATGAGAGAGCACATCTGGAAAAGGAGTCTGCAGGAAATGAGACAAGCCAGCATTCTAAAATGGAAATGGTATCATTATTTCTATGGGGACAAAGCCAGATCGCCACAAAATCAGTGCCTTATAGGAGACAAATGATGGCTATAATTGTTTCGTTGTCAGAAAATCCTGTGAGAGCCTAAACACCAAAATGTTGGGAAACTTCTCCACAGATGGGACTGCGTGTGGGTCGTGGCCTGGCTGGAGGTGTGGGTGCTGCTGCACAGCCCGGGGCTCCCAGCGTCTGAAGGGATGTAAGACATCTGTGCTGTGTCTTTTTCTTTCTTGTGCAAGCTCCAGTAAATGCTATTTTAATCACTACCCGAGGGAGTTCAGGTGCCTTTCTTGCTGGGATGGCGTTAACACCAACCCTGGCTGTGTCCCAGAAAAGGGCCTCATACTGCAGGGGTAAAGGCCAAGTTAAATAAGAGCTTTCTTTTAACATTCTGTATGTTTATTTGCATCAGTCATTTCTGAAAACTATCCTCATCCCCCCAAGTTGGTTGTCTTTCTTGCATGCTACTCGCATATTAAAATCTTAAAAGGTTAAAATCTTCAGTTCAACATTTGAGTCAATATTTGTCAGTTCCTGCATTATCTCTGGTTTGTGCCTGGACGTGCTGGCTCTCAGCCACAGCTCTGGATCAGGCTGGTCCAGCTCCCCAACACCCAGCTACCAGCAGCCAGGGGGCCAAAGCGGCGCAAATACCCCCCCGAGCCGCAGACACCTCATCCCAGTCAGCTCTCACCTCTTGTCCAGAGGTTTTAGCCACGAAGTTTTGCTCTTCGAGCCTCTCTCACAACTCGGCACCGCCTGTTTTGGCTTAGCGAAGAAAATGAGGCGCTGCCAGCTGCCGCCCCCTCACGGCCCGCGCCGCTCCTCAGCGAGCCGGCGGCGGGCGCGAAGAAACGTCCGCCGGAGGGCCCTGAGGGGGGCGGAGGCTCCG
>VXAV01009087.1:76608-105106 GCA_013399715.1 Alectura lathami | reverse complement strand
GGGTTTTGTTTTTTGTGTTTTCCTTTTTTTTTTTTTTCCCCCTGGCTTTGGCCTGTGAGGTATCTGTGGTGTGAGTCAGTGGTAGTTCCCGGAGGCTTGAGGCAGCATACATTGAATATTGTGTAAACAACTGTACAGCTCCATCTCCAAGTCTTTCTCTTGATGGAGTTGTAATACCAGGGACTCCTGTTTCTCGGGTCTGTTGCTGCTTCCACACCTCAGCTGCCTTCCCCATATACCTGCCTTTCTAGTTTGTCCCCTGCCTCTTCTGTTGTCTGTTACTTCACGCTGCTCTTCCTGGATCTGGTTCATAGTCTGCTCTGAACCAAGGCATTATTTTTGAGTCTCAGTTTAAAGACCTAGTTATTACTCTTTTGACTTAAGTTTGCAGTTACAGTAACAGCAGTACTGAACTCTCAAAGGCAATGCTGCTGAGTTTGCATTTCTCTTGCAATTCGCCATACCTCAAAAATGCCACCAGTCGCAGCTGAGTCTGCTCCTCACACCCGGAGGTGCTAGGGATTTTGTGGGTGATGGCTTGGTGAGCAGTAGGTGTGCCTGTGGTCCCTGGAGCTTTGCTGTCAGTGGTTTGTTTGTTTGTTCTGTCTCAGCCTGGAAAGTCTGTTAGTTTATAAATGCCAGGAAGGATTCAGCTTACTTCAAGTTCAGTGATCAGTAGATATTAAAGTCACCCTTTTTGCTGAAATTTAAAGAAAAATAAACTGTATAAAACTTATGTGGTCTTGCACGCCTTTGAACTAAAAGTGCAAGAGGCTGACATGGCTCTTGGAGCTTTCTAAAGTTACGTAGCAACAAAACAACAGTCTGCTTAGCTCTCTTCAGCTGTTGTCCCTGCTGTTAGCTTTTAAAATGAATAAGGAGTTTGTTTTCCATTTTTCTCTCTGACTCTTTGGAAATATGAAGTGTCCACTCTAAGCTTTTGTCGGTTCCCAGAAGTCATATAGAAACTGCTTTATCAATAACCTCAACTTCTGTTTGAGCAGGATGTCATGGTTGCTGGTGGAATGGAGAGTATGTCTAATGTTCCCTATACGATGAGCAGAGGATCAACGCCTTACGGAGGGGTGAAGCTGGAAGACCTGATAGTGAAAGACGGACTGACGGACGTTTATAACCATATCCATATGGTAAATATTCCTGCAGAGTTCCAAAGTACCAACCACAGGCTTGATACAGCTTTGAAGAACTTGCTTATCATTAAACTGCTTCATCAAGCAAACCTAGAAATGAGGAACAGAATGAGGGAGGAAACAGTTCTCCATTTCCAGCTTCCTCTAGTGACTGTAATGGAGAGAATAGGCAGAAGGCCCAAACAGTAGAAAATCACATGTGAGTTTTTATTTGCTTCTCAGTGAAGTCTGATTAGCCCAGGGCAGGGATTAAAAACCCCACCGTTTCTGTCACTGGTAGGTAGCTTTTGCCCTCTGTGTGGGAGAGAGCAATCAGGTTGCTGTGCCCCTTTGGGGGCAGACACTTGTTACGGGTCAGCAGGCTCTCATTCATCTTCTCTCCCCCAATGTCTGTGTCTCTTATCTTCTGCTGGAAGGTCTGAGTCAGCTGATGCCCTTAGCTCATCAGCACAACAGCTTAAACTGGACAGAGAACTGCAAACTTAGGATGGGTTTGGAAAAATACAGCCTGATGTGGAGATAGTGAAGAACAAGGATCAGGAAAGAACATCTTGGAAGGGGAATGACTGTCAGTGTACACGCTTTGCTGACCTTTGCTACAATAACTCACACTCGTAGGGCATTATTCACGGGGCAGTCTGTGTTCTTGCTACTGTTCATGAAAAGTCTTAGGAAGAATGCTCCACTGTGTTCAGCTGATCTGCAGACTTGATAGAGCTTCTGACTGCTTCTGTGTGTGCTTCTTTGATATCAGCAGAGTGCACTCTGCCTGGGCTGCTGGCTGGAAATCACTGCTGCGTTTCAGGTGAAATGGGTTTTGATTGTGAGGATTCTTTATAGGAATGTAAATATTGGCTTTGCTAGCTCTCAGCAACAGAGGGGAAGTTCTGGGAGCTTGTTTTAGTACGGAATGGTTTAATAGATTGGGACAGTATTTCAGAACCTTTTGCCTTTATTACAGCAGCTGCAGGTTGCTTGGGGAATGTTAGCAGCCCGTGAGACAACCTGCAGGAAAGCCCATCTGGTGGCGTTGGAACGTGCTCCTGGTTGTGTGCTGGCAGGAGATAAGCTGCCAGTGCTGTGAAGGCTTTAAATACTTCAGCTGCACAGATGTAAGCTTGCCTCTTTGAGGAGCTGGAGGAACGCAGTACTGAAGGGTTTAGTGGTGATTCTCTGAGCTCTCTCCAGAAATGAGAGGCGCAACAAAACATGCGTAAGAATAAATCTTTCAGGCTGACTAAATGTCACCAGGTATTGAGACAGTGCTGGCAATGCATTATGATGGTACAATTTTGATTCATTAATCCATACATGATTTGATTATTCCAGTTATTAGACAGAAGTGTACATGCACTTATTTGCACAGTTGTTAGAGGATCAGATCCCAAAGGCTAAGTAAGCCCTGCGTGCTGATCTGTTGATCAGCCTTTGGGATATGTAACCTTTGGACAAGCTAACAATGGCACGGAAATGCTGGTAGGGTGACGTGAGCACACTGCTTGTGCCTGAACGATGTTCTCTGGTCTCTGAAGAAGTCAGTGTAAGCTCTGTAAAACTTGCTTTTGCATGCAGTTGAAGTTATAAAAAGCCTTCTATGGAATGTTCCTTCCCAGCTTAACAATCTGGATGCAGAAAGCACGTGCTAAATCTGAAGTTGATACCCCAAAGGCAGAAGTTTCTGGTTGATCATGACTGCGGATTAGAAATGAACACCAAATACTAGTCACGTTCAGTTCTGAAAATCTGCTGGTGCTCCAGTTACATTTCTTACTCACATCTCCAGAAATACCAAACATGATGTCTGGTTTTCTCCAAGGGCAACTGTGCGGAGAACACGGCGAAGAAGTTCACAATTTCACGGGAGGAACAAGACACGTATGCCATAGGCTCGTACACCAGGAGCAAGACAGCCTGGGATTCAGGAGTTCTCAAAAACGAAATAGTTCCCGTCACTGTCTCTAAAAAAGGTACTACAGAAAGCTGTGGTAACATGGATTGTGCTTCTGAGAGCTGTGGTGTGGACTGCGCTCAGTGCAGGTTATGCTGGTAAACATGCAGCTCTCAGGAATGTACAAACCCGTGCTTGTATTTACACATCTATATTTCAGGATAGCTACAGATTTTCTGTTATACAGACTGTCTTGTGGAAAGAAGTTGCTCACCTGTAATCTGTCTTTATTGTTTTCTTTAATTTTGCATACCATAACTTTTTTTTTAAATGAGTTGGTGGCTATGTCTTGAATTTAGATGGAACAGCTTGATGGTGTGTGTTTTTAACATCCCTGTGAGTTACCTTGAAGATATGCTCTTTGTCCCTTTCATATATAAATAGATTTGCTGTGAATACATGGGATTAAGGAATTTTTTTTTTATTTTCAGAAATGGATTTTTTTGAAAGTACTGTGTCAGAATGTCTTAAGAATGGGCTGCACTGCAAAGAACTAACCAAAATCTGAATTTCAGGAAAGCCAGACACAGAAGTGGTAGAAGATGAAGAATACAAACGTGTTGACTTCAGTAAAGTTCCGAAGCTGAAAGCTGTGTTCCAAAAAGAAAATGGTAAATATTTTTAAACCAAGTGCTTGATTTATTGGTTGATTTTTATTTTGGTTTTAACCAAGTGCAAGGATGCTTTGAGAGTGAAGAGTGCTGGCTGCTCAAATGCCTACAAGGCTGAAGGGCCTAAGGGGTACCCCTGGGCCATCTCATTCTCCCCTCTGGTTAAGCAGTGCTTCCCCTTTCTAGGAACGGTCACAGCTGCTAACGCCAGCACGCTGAATGACGGAGCAGCTGCCGTGGTTCTGATGACTGCAGAGGCAGCCAAGAGACTGAAAGTTAAGCCACTGGCACGGATAGTTGGTAAGATTTTTCTTATCTTTGAGTACAGTACTGGAAAATATCCTCCTTGCGCACTCAAGCGGCAGCCCTGTTTGTCCTGTCATTCTTCATGCACAGGACAGGTGAGGCCTGAGGCATTATGGCTGCATCTTCTCAGGACTGACCTTGAAATTCCAAGTGCCATGCCAGCAGGCTTTTGATCATAAACATAGTTTTCTATGTGGAGTAATATTAAACATCTGAAAGTCTTGTGTTGGCCACTTAAGGCAGTCAGCTTTGTCTGCCTGTTTTCAGGGACCATTGTATTAAGAATTTTTCTGTCTTGGCTGAGTTTGCTGCTTGCACAAATGAAAATCATGTATGGTAAAAACAAAAGGTATTTAAACAGCTTATGTGATTTTCTTTTTTTTCTTTTTTTAAAAAGCTTTTGCAGATGCTGCTGTTGATCCTATTGACTTTCCCATTGCACCTGCATATGCAGTTCCTAAGGTAGGAATAAAACAGCTTGTTTTCTGGAAGACAGTAACCTGGGTCATTCTGCAGTGTATCTAACTGTCATCAGCACTGAAACTGTAATTGCTTCAGAAGTACAACAGACACCTGTTTGGAGAGGATTAAGGCCAGAATGCAGACTTTAGAGAAACAAACTTCAGAAAGAGAAGGTTGTTTTACACTGCTTTCACCACCTTTGGCCTTGTTTACAGTGAGATTTTTGAAGCTAGCATGGCCAAAGGCAACACAAGTAAGGTGATACAAGTACAGACTAGCTCGGAAATGAGCTAAGGAAACAGTTTGGCAGTACTGCATCAGCATAAACGTGCTGCATGTAGCAGTGCTCTCAGCATAAATGTGATGATGGGAATGTATTCGTGGCACAGGGTAATCTCCATTTCTTCCTTTGTGAGAACTCTGCTTTGTGCTCTGCTGACTCAGTTTGGCTTTTTCCTATCTGACAAAGGGGTTCTGCAGTGTGCACCCTGATCCGTTGCTTGGTGTGTTCTGCAGGGGCTGCAGGCAGTCTGAACTGCTGACTTCAAAACAGACCTTGTTATTTCTATCAAGTATTATTAGCTTCCTAACTTTTTCCCAGCAATAATTATTTTTCTCTCTGTTTCTAGATTCTAAGTGAGACAGGCCTGAAAAAAGAAGACATAGCAATGTGGGAAATCAACGAAGCCTTCAGTGTGGTGGTGCTGGCCAATATTAAAATGCTGGGGATCGATCCCCAAAAAGTAAACGTGAACGGAGGTGCTGTGTCCCTTGGGCATCCAATCGGGTATGTAAGAGAAGCTCTGGGCTCTGCTCGGCAGAGGAGCATTGTTCCCCACATGCTGCTGACATCTGATTTGATTGTCAGATGGAATGCCAGCAGAAGGCTAGCAGGAATGTGGCATCAAGCACATGCTGGCTTAATTCAGGTGTTACATTTCAGGGTACCTTGAAAAGACCATCAGCCCATTTTTTCTCATCACAGGTAGTTATCACCTACTATTATTTAAAAAAAAAGAAAAAAAGAAAAAAAAAGCAAGCTTGTTATCACAGCTGTAGAGACTCAAAGCTTTAAAAAATCACCATTAACATCACAGGGTAAATAGTAAGAATGAGTCAACTCGTGAAGCAGGTAAAATGTGCAGGTAAAGCTGGGAGAATGGCACGAGGTGCGGTACAGGGACTTTTCCATCCATCAGCGAGGCAGACTCCAGGCTTTGTCAGAGCATCCCCAGTAGTGAATCCACACAATCCTGATCACCCAGTGCAGCAGGCGGGGATGGGGGTGGGGGGTGTCAGTGGGTGCTATTTGCCCCCATGTTCTTTCCCCTGGCTGGGGGGGGGTCATCTCCTGCTGCATTCCCCTGCAGCTGTGGCTTGCTCATGGCTTAAGCACATCCCACTGATCCTCCTCTGGGGTGGCTGTGCTGCCAGGGTCATGAGGACAAACCCGTTTTGAACCTGCTGAACACAGATGAGCAGTCTAAATAATGACAGAAGGGTTGGTTGGGCCTCTTTCTTGCTTTGACATCCTTGGTTTTGTTTCCTTCTGCTGAATCAGCGTTATGTTCTGCCTTCAGTCTTGTGAGGCAAAGTCAGAATTTTCTTCAAACTAAGGCGTACATTCTTTTTATTTAGGATGTCTGGAGCAAGAATTGTTGTTCACATGGTCCACGCGCTGAAACAAGGACAGTATGGGCTTGCAGGAATTTGCAATGGCGGAGGAGGTGCTTCTGCCATCTTGATAGAGAAGCTGTAGGCCCCAACAGCTGCTGGAAGCAAAGCCTTGGGCACTGTGATCAAAGCGGTGAGCAGCACCTGTTACATCTTATTCGTCAGCAAGTGGGTGAATTCCTTAACTGCTGCCCTAAGATTTCTGAAAACATCACTGATGGTTGGCACAGACAGCTGCCCTTCTACAGCTTTGACTCAGTGCAAGTTTTCATACAGTCCAAGCAGAAAATGTAAAATCATGGGAACATATCAAGGCCTGACAATAAAGAATGTTTATGTTAACTCTGGCTCCTGTCACTCGTGGTTTCTCAAATGCCTCAGAAACTGACTTCTCTTGGTAAGTCACAGAGCGCTGCCACTAGAAACAGCTGGTTTCTTACAGTCTAGCTGCTCCATCTGCTGTTTTGAAATTAACTACGAAGTTGCTTTCACAGAAAAAGTAACCCTTTTCCTACTGCTGCCTACTTCTCAAAGCCAGCTCAAATGCAAGATGTGACCCTCCTGCAGCACCCCTCTGCCCTGGCTTGGTGTGCAGGGTGGGAGTGAACCAGGAGATGAGGTCTGGTGCCTTCCACAGGCACAGCACAGCTGCCTCCTCTGACCTCCAGGTGCTGTTTGTCCTGTGCTCTCCGTGCAGCTGCCTGTGAGGGCTGCTGTTGGCCATGTGCTTTGGAACAGGGGCAGGCACAGGCGCTGTTCCTGTTCCTTTGGTAACGCTGCCCTGTGGCTGCCTGCAGTCATGAATTCACAGCTGTCTTCAGGAAAATTGAGCTGAGCATTTATTTTTCCAAGTGTGAAGAGATAGGAAAATGCTTCCTTGTGCAGTGAAGCTTGAGCCCAAGGCTCAGTGAGAGGTTCATGCAGTTTCTTCAGCAGCCTTCCCTACCACAGGGGGGCACAGATGGGCTGTTTCACTTCTCTGCTCTCAACGTCAAGCCTGCTCACCTCACCATTTTCAGAGAAGATGAACTCCCACCCATTTAGATGTTTCTTAGCTGGGATTTAAGACAACTGCTTTCTTACTTTGCTGTCCATCCCAACAAGAGGTCATTTTACCAGATGATTGTCCTGAGTAAGTGGCAAATACTACTTAAAAATACCCTACATCAGCTGTCAATACCACTGAGCATTAAATGCCCCTTGGAGCAGAGACATTATTTTTGCTTGCCTGCTCTAGCCCCTGACAGCTGTCTGTAACAATGAAGTCTTCATTTTTGAAGACATTTATACCACCACAACATGTCCATACAGCACCCACAAAACACCAAACAAGACACCGTTTAATAAAACAAAAATATTTATTCAGGTTGTAAATGCTATGCAGTATTTAGTTATTGGATGGGTTTAATATAAACATCTACTGCATATTATTGGTTCCTTAGGAATCCTTGTATACTGTTGTAACATTGCCCTGTCGCTGTACAGATCTCTCACAGGAAAACTTGCATTGTTTAGACCTCAACAATTAGAGAACAGAAGAGGAAACACCAGGAGAGAACATTCTGCAGTATGAGAGCAAGGCCCGGGCTGGTAATTGTCTCCCATGCCTACTAGTGCTTAAAGGCAGGCTGAGCTGCAATTCCTTGAAGAGTCTGTATGGTAACTGTGACAAGTTCTGTGTTACATGGGAGAATTAGGCCCACATTTCACTGTCTGACTGCAGCATAAGTAACATTAACAACTGCTTTCTCAGCAGTAGGGATGATGGATGAAAGAATTTACTTCTGCAACAGCCACCTGAAATCCCCACCTGGCTGTGGCTACAGTTCGTACAGGCAGTGCCTCTGCATTCAGAAGGCATCCTGCGTAACAGCACCACAGACGGGAGCCCTATACGCACTGACATTCCTGTCTCAGTGACGAGTTGGGAAAGCTTCAGGAGACTAGAAATACCTCTGATGTTTTTTTTTTTTGCCTTACATTTAGTCACCGGGTATTTTTGTGAACTCCTTCAGAGCCTTACCACAGGGGTGTGACAGTTCCAAGAGCACGTACTCTGAGGACAAACCAGCCACAGCCGAGGACGGAGTTCCAGCAGGGTTCCCAAGCCATGGGAAGCAGCAGAGGCGCTGCCCGTGCCTCGGGACGGTGCTTTACAAACGCCGCCTCCTTTCTGCGCGCGGCCAAAGCAGCTCAGAGGGGCGCAGAGAACGCAGCAGAACGCAGACAACGTGGTGGAACAGGAAACATACAACTTCTTTTACATTACATTTATACAAATTTACAACTTGGCAAATTAAATGGCTCTGTAATTATGCAAGTGCTTTTCCAAAAATAAACATATACCAACTCAATATTTACACTTAGCAACCTGCTTCAGAAACAGCATGATTTTGCTATAAAGTGAAACTTCAGTGCACTGAAAGTGCAACTCACCCTTTAGAATTAACTTCTCATGCAAAACAGCATAACTCCACCTCGCTGTACACAGTCACAGTTCAACTTGTCTTTTTTCATTCATCGTAATGCAAAGACAACAAGAACTTGTCCACATCCATTCCTGCTGGAAAAGAATTCGGTAGCTTCTTTTTCTGTAGGGGAGGAAAGGAACAGTCGTGTTACATACTGAGAACCCGGGGACGCCGAAGCTGTCTGTGAGCATTCCCTGCTCCCTCAGCCTCCCACCTGCTTTGCCGAAACAACGGCGCACAGAAATCAGGCACCGAAACGTGCACACACGTACATGTGCCACAGGGCACAAACTGCGTGACTGGGGGCAGGAGGAACTCAAGTTCCAAACTTTGGCAGCAGCCCACCTGCTTCTGACAGGCACAAGAGAACTTCTCTTAGCTCCTGTAACATGCTCATACTGCGTAAGTGAACATTTCTCATTTATAGTATTTCAGGAGCATGCTACACTAAGTATACATAAGAAACCTCTCCCCGTCTCAGCCGCACCTTTGCTATTTGCCATAAAACAAATCCCCAGGTAAAAGGCAAGGCTCTCTAGATGGCAAAGACAGGAAGGAGACACCACATGCGGATTTGTAGCCCCAGTGGTAAACGAGGATGCCAGGACAGCCTGGATTTTAGCATGGCCTAATTTGAGTTAGGCCTCATTTCTACATTCAATCCAGAAACTTAGGCTGAGGTTAGAATTTAGAAACTCATTCATGGTTTAAGAGAAATCATCTGATTTTCACGGATGTGCGCAGACGGTGACTAGGAGTTGGCTGGGTGTGGCTGAAGAGCACACTCATAGAATCACAGAACGGTGTTACTGAGAGCGGGCTCAAGAGGCAAAGTTAGTAACAAACATGAACAGGACGTCAGGGATTTGGGCTAACACCTCTGAACCATTACAAACAATACCTATCTATGCCTAATATATTTTAAAATTAAAATGCTGCCTGCACTTGCCTTTATTTTCTTCTTTTTTGATGGCGTTGGAGAGCTTTGGAGGTCTTTTCTGTTTGTGGAACGAGGATTGCGCTCGCCCTCGTTCAAGTCCTCCAGTTTCCGTTTCTTCACCGCGCCCCTCAGGGACCTGAACTGCTGGGTGTTGTCCTTCAGAGGGCTGGCAGCGCTCGTCCTCGCGATGGCCGCCCGGGACAGGATCATCAGCGTGTGCGCGGCCATGCTGACGCTGTTCTCGCTGCCCGTCTCGCTGGCCGGGCTGCAGGCAGGCAGGTCCGGCGTGGCGGGGGGCACCATGATCCTGGGGGTCGCGCTGTCCTCGCTGAAGCGCCGGCACGTCGGGGTCCTCACGCTATCTGTGGTATCGTCCGTGTGCCTGTCCCCAACCCCAGACGGAGTCCGGGGCACCGGCAGTTCCCCGTTTTCAGCTGTTTTACCGGTAGGGCTGTGCCACTGGATGTCCTGCAGCATTTCCACGCACTGTTTGCTGAAGGGACTTGCCAGGCAAAGGCCTTGGTTGGAAACTTTAGCTGGTTCTCGCTTTGGCTCCTTTGACGACAAAGAAACAGTCGCTGAAGACTTGCTGTTCCCATTTGCCCCCTGCTTTTTGTTCAGTTCTTGCACTGCAGCAACTGTCTTCTCGTTCCATAAGCACACGCTCTGTTGGCCATTGGAGAGTTTGGCGGGGTCCTGGTTCTTCTGCTTTTCGTCGCTGTCTCTTCGCAATTCGTTCTCTTTATTCGCTGTAGTCTTGTGGAAGGGGTCCAAAGGAAGCCCCGCAGGCAGCACCTTGCGCTCGGGCTGCGGCTCCTTCGCAGATGCGCTCCTGTTGCTGCCAACTTCTGGCCTGCACAGAATTCTAGGCAGTGGTTTATCTTTCTCTCGCTTTGCCGCCTGTGCTCTAGCAGAGGACGGTGCCGAGTCAGCAGCAGACAAAGCATTTTCATTTCTTTCTTTCTGGGACAAGCTCTTAGCAGTCTGGACTTGGGCGTTTCCTCCTGCAGTGGGCAGGACGCTGTCAAAGCAAAGCACTCTCCTGTGACTTTCACCTTGTCTTGAACTGGAGCTTGTGCTCTCTGCCGGTGCAGCAAGCAAGTTCTCCTCTGCTTTCCTTCCTAGCTCCGCAGTGGTAAGCTTGTCTGAGCTTCTAGTCCTGAAAACGAGATGCAAATACCTCAGCGCATACTTGTTCTTACCGCACAAGTTCGTTGCAGCTGTCTGGAGATCAGTTAAAATTAAGAGAAGGCTGAATTATCAAGATGGTATTATCTCATTTAGCCCCCCTCAACCTGTTAAAGCTCTCCTCATTCTGTAAACAAAGGTACAAACGTTTTACCAACACACAAAACACCACGAGTAGGCCCTAACAACTGCGCGAAGTTCAGAGGGTGCCAAAAAGGGGTGACAAAAAGTATGAGTCGGAGCCTGTGCAAAGCACCACGAGGCAGACTGCAACTCTGAGAGATGACTGAGGGGAAAAGCAGCAGAGCTGGGGGGCAGGAAGGAAACTGTGTGCTGCACCTTCCAGAAGAACTAGGGAGCACCAAATAAACCCAGTGTCAGGTTCAGAACAAAACAAGGTCTGCTCACTGCATGTAATTAACCTTGGGAACTTTTCAGCCCGGGATATCTGTGGACGCTGGCGGTCTGAGGCCGAAAAGAAACTGAGAGCATTCATGACAAGACAGTCCGTCCTGGAGTACCGTTCCTGGCTCTGGAAGTCCCTGGCGCTGAAGTGGCTAACAGGCTGCCAGAACGTTCTGGGAATGGAGGAGAGTAGGAATCGAACAGCTCAGCTGGAAGGGAGCTACAAAGACCATGGAGCCCCCCTGCCCAAGCGCCTCAGGGCTAACCAGAAGTTAGCCACACTCTGCGTTTCCAAGAGAGGCTTCTGCGTGTTCCTATGTGCAGCTGAGACTCTCCAATGAAGAGGAGAAGTCACATCAACCTCGGGATGGTAACTCTGGTAAGGCAAAGAGGGTGGCAGTGGGAGCAGTTTGCTTTATTACAGTGAAATTTGAGATGAGGCAGAGTAGAAATGAGAAATTACATTTCTTTAGCAGACAGAAAGGAGGAAAAAAACAAGGAGGGGATACTGCTTATGCCATTGTTCACAAAGCTGCCTTCCTCCTGCCATCAACTTACGAAGAAACTCACGGCAGGAGAAAGCAGGCAGGTGTGAACACCTCGTCCCACCTACCTTTGCGTTTGAGAATTTTTATGGCTCGAAGTCTCAGACACACTTGGTACCAGTTTTCCTAGAACAACAGGTAAAGCATTGGTCAACTGTGGTGCGTGGAGCAAGGCATCCCGCAAGCAGCACAAGGACTTTTCACCTGGCAGACATCAGCAAAACTAGCAACAACATTCTGCAACCTCCTCCTAATGTAAAGATGCGCAGATTCACAGGCGAGCATGGGGCACCAGCTGCGCATGTCCGAGAAGCTTGCTCTCTGCACCGGGCAGCAGACAGGCCTGGCACAACGAGGCCAACGGCACCGGGCTCACCAGTGCACAGGGGACTGCCAGGAGGAAGGGAGAGACCGCAGGGAGCTCTGATACCCACCAGAGCCAGAGCGCAGACCCGCTGCACCTGCCCAGCTCTCTTCTTCATTTGCTACTGCATTCTATTTCCCTTTTTACGCCTAAGCCTACACGTTTTTAAAAAAGGCAGACAGGGTAAGGCACAGGTTGTCCTTGTAACTCAGATTATAGTTTCCATCGTTTTTCATTGCCCCCTCCCAACACTAGCGGGGCTGTAACTCCAGTATTGGTTCAATTTGCTATTTGAAGAAGCGATGTCTCAATGAACTCCGCGTACAGAAGTGTACCTGCATTAGTCTTCTTTCTTGCTACAGGCATCTTCTGTGACTTGGGAAGGATGGGAAGTTTGGTGACTCCTCTGTTGCACACTGGATTAGCTACAGGCATATGCAGAACCTTAGAAGAATCAAAACATCCCATTACAATTTACCAAAAGACTTCTTATCACTTCAGCCTTAATTCTGAAAAGACAAAGGTTTGGTTGTGAGACGCTACCTGGCGGGTGGGTGCCGAGAAGGAATTTCCATTTTGTCCTACCACCGAGAGAGGAATCATTCCCACCATTCCCTGCAGAACAGGCTGCACCGGAGACGTGATTATAATGGCAGAACCTAAAAAATACCAAAGCATTACAACTCTACAGAAACTTAAGTTCTTGTGAGAGCGGAAAGAAAAGTTTCAGTATAGGATTGCTTAAAACTACGCACTGTCAAAACCGCGGCAAGAAAATCTCTGGCTTTTTTGGAAATTTTCATGGCCCTCAGTATATGTTACTCCTAGCACACAGGCTGCGGACAAGTGTCAGTTTCAGCTGCATTTTTTAACTAACTAAACTGATTTTTTAAGCAATGGTTCAACATTAAGCTTGGAGTATAACGTAGCTAAGCTAGGCTCAAACTTTGAATGAAAGTAACTTATAAGGAGCAGAAAAACAAACATCATATTTTGATGCTTAGCAGAAGTAAACTATTATTTATATCCTGCTACACAGAATTAGCATACTCAAAAGTTGTTAGCAGAATAGAATTTCTTTTTCTTCTGGTGCAAACACACCACCTTCCCCACAGGAGCACTCCGCAGGCTGGGAAAGGCTGGTTTTGTCTGCACCCACAGATCTGATGGAGCCTCCCGGCTGCTGAGAGGAGCTGTGTGCGGTATGGCAACGCTGCAGCTACAGGTGGGTTTGAGAGCAGTTCCTTTCAAGTTAATAAAGTTAGTAAATAAACATGAGTGATTTGGACTTTGTAACCTTAAGCTTCCTATCTGAACATTTAAATCACTACTAGAATAGTTCTTTAAATCAGTTCTGTCAACAGGCTGTAAGAGTCTCCAGCTGCCAGACACGTGGGAATTGTAAAATAATTGAAAAGTGAAAGACAAATCTGTGCCACGCAGTTCTTCAGTTACATGAGCACCACTGGGAAGAAAAAGCAAAATGCTTTTTTGGAGGGCCAACTTCCCTAGCCAGTTAGCTCAACTACGTATGGGTTCAAAACTGAAAAAAGAAGAAACAGAATAGTTCAAAAAAAATCAGGGTTACAGAAGAACGAAAATTCACACGGCACACTTGCAGGCATTTTTCAACAAGGCAGTTACCCTGTGTGAAGCCTGGCGAGAGGCTCTGGCTTCCTGCCAACGTGCCGCCGGAGCGCGGAGGAGTCTGCAACTGCTGTGCTGCCGGTGCCTGGGCGGCCAGTGGCACCGAGCTGCCGGGCAGAACGACCACGTTGGGGGGCGTCACGGCTGTGCCCAGGGCAGCCGGCTCCGTCACGCAGGTGGCTATGTAGAGGTTGTTTGAATTGGCAAAAGCTGTGCTCGTTGCTGGCATCAGCTGTATAAACCCCCCTTCCTTGGGGAGATTAGTTGTACCAGCGATGGAAAAAGCGGTGCAGTCCTCATTCTGGGCACTCAGGGAGGTGACTGCAGGGTCCTTGGGTCTAAGCATGAGATGATGCTGCTCTGCCAAAGCTGGATCCACGCTTTTGTCTGTCTCTTCTGAAGTCAGACACTTGGACAGGCCTGCAGTTTTGGCTGGGGACTTGGCTGGAGAAGACAGTATTATCGTCGGCAGGTTTTCTCCAGTGATGCTGGAAACAGCATTGCTTAACTCCGTGTCTGATGAAATAAAGGGGTCGTCGCTGATGATGATCTTGAGGGACATGATGTTGGAAGGGTCGACATCCGCCGGCTGGCTAGCAGAAGGCACACCACTTGCACTCTTGGCTTCAGTACCCGCCTCATTTGTCGAGGAAGCAGCTTCTGGGAGAGGCGAGTGGTGTATTTCAGTTGGGGCAATATTATCTTCAGTGGATACTACAGAAATTTCTGTACACACGTTGACAGAAGAGAAATACATGTTATCAGCATCTGCTTCCATGGAAGATGAAGGTTCCTGCACTCCCACTTGTGCTCCCTCTGCGTTTGATGGTCCTGAAGGGAGGTTAAAATCTTTCTCGGGGTTGTGGAGTGCATGCTGATCATTTGCTTGCTGCTTGCCAGAAGTATCAGCAGCTTCCAGCTGCAGCTCCGTTTTGTGCAGTTCTGAGTTTTTCACCGCAGCTCCTGCAGCACAGCCTGACTGCACGCTCTGATCATTGTGGTGGGTTGAGGCCTGTAAAACATGAAGCAGGGGAGCTGTACCGTTTGCTGCAGCCTGTTCCTGCCCTGAATCCGCTGACGGGCTAGGCGTTGTGCTGTTCTTTCTCAGCGGCACACTGTGGACAGGGCTCCCAGCAGAAGGGCTTTCACGAGGTGTTTTTTGGGGTATTGATGTGTCTGGGGAGAAGTGACATTTACTTCTAGGCTGTGTCCCGCTTTCACTGGCTGTAGGACCCTCTTCCAATGAAGCCAAAGGAACCTGCGGGCTGCCAGAACGAACGCATTCCACAGCAGGACTGCTCTGAGCACTGGGACTTGCTGTGCCTTTCTCAGTTCCCACAGGCTTTTCACTTTCAGGCACTAGTGCAGACGAGTCTCTTTTCGCATAGGAGTCCCCACAGTGTTCAGCACCCTCACTGTCAGGAGCCTGCCTCGTATTAGATGCAGTCAGAACAGGCACAGAGTCAAAAGCAATTTCAAGCTCGCCAATGTGTTCGTGCGTGATACTTTTGAGTACGTCAGCCTCCTTCCCCAGCCTACAATTTCCAGGCAGTTGTTCACTGGTTGCATTCTTCTTCACCATGTCATCATCATGAATGGGGTTCTTCAAGGCACATGATGCTTCTCCCAGCTGAAAACCTTTACAGGACAGCACTTCTCTAGAACTATCACCTGTAAAACAGAGACTAAGTTTGTTCCACAACTATTACAACCTTTTAAGGGGGGCTACAAGACAGAAGGGGACAGACTCTTTAGCAGGGTCTGTTGTGAAAGGGCAAGGGGAAATGGTTTCAAACTGAGAGAGAGGAGATTTAGACTAGATATAAGGAAAAAATTTTTTCCAGTAAGGGTGATGAAGCACTGGCACAGGTTGCCCAGAGAGGTGGTGGATGCCCCGTCCCTGGAGACCTTCAAGGTCAGACTGGACAGGGCTCTGGGCAACCTGATCCAGCTGTAGGTGTCCCTGTTCACTGCAGGGAGTTGGACTGGATGGCCTTTAAAAGTCTCTTCCAACTCGGATGTGCTATGATTCTGTGATCCTTTTACAGGGTTTTACAATTAACCAATCACAACAACGTGAAGCTGTTTCACATAAAATGCAGTGGGAACAAGGCTGCTCATCCTCACTTCCCAGCTGAGCAGAGAGTATGTGAAACACACACCGAGATGACACAGATCGGGTGACCTGGTCATTCAGTTTAAGCAAAAGTAGTGGGCATACACATCGTAGGGAAGTGGTCATTACACTAGATTTCCAGACGCTCACAGAACATCTCTTGGCTTTTTCTAAATGCCTGCTGCTGACTGAGAATTAAGAATGGGGTAGGCACACCTTTTGTGCAGAGTAAGACTATTTTGAGGATTAAGTCACCAACAGATTACAGAATAGACAGGCAACAGTAGTACGGTCAGATGCAAAATATTATCTTCGTGCTCCACAGTGACAATTGCAAAGAAACTCTGTCCTGAATGAAGCAGCAGTTCTGCAGGTATTCTGATTTCATCTAGGAGCTTAACAAGCACCTCTTGTAAATGCACTGATGGACTGCTGCTAAATGTAATGGCCTGACACTTTCTTACATACTAGGTGCATCCACATGACTATGCAGTGGAAACATCAGATCGGATATTACCACTGAAAATATAAACATACGTACAATGTGATTGTCTGGAAATACTCTCATAGTGAAAAATGAACAGACTAGAAGAGATTTTAGAAGGAAAACAAAACCAAACCAAAACCTCCACTTACTAGTTTCTTCTGTTCCTAAAGAACTTTCAAGTGTTTCCAGGTTATCCTCATCCACCAGCATCGTATTTTCTACCCCACTCTGACCAGGAATACCAGCAGGTAAATTCCTGTTTACCTTGTTCTTCCCTATTTTCAAAATAAAGCATGAAGAATGATTAAATCTACCATTTTAAAAACAAACGTATTAGGTATTACATTTTAAATGAGGCATGTAGATTTCAAATTCAAGAGGTGCTATCCTGAACTCAAGAAAAACTCTTTTTTTTCTATACTCATTACAAATCCCCAGTAGTACAGAAACATCCTTATATTTCATGTGAGGACATCCCTGATCAAACAAACAGAAAAATTCTACAACAGAATAGAAAAATACGAACTATCATCCTTTGTACCAGCAGAGTCTGAAGTAACAGCAGTAGCACAATCACTGCAGCAGCACAAAGCCAGAATTTCAGCTACATAGAACTGTTGCACTTTATGGTCACGTATAAAGGCAGGTAAGAATCTCACTGGGAGCTGAGGGACACAGATGCCATACAGCCTATTTCTCTTGCAACAGAGGCCTGCTGGATTACCTCTGCTTCCTCAAGCAGTATTTGAAATTAAAAAAAGCCATCACCATGCACGATGCTTTACGAGAATGGTACCGTTAAGAATAATACACCCTACCATAATCAAACAAGTCAAAGAGTGCCTGAAAAGCTGGATCAGATTCTGTCTGTTCCAGGATGTCCTGTATAGCCTCTTCTGACATGTGAATTTCACCCTGAGAAAAGACAAGATGTGCAGAGTTGTCAGACAACTGCCTTCATAGCCTCAAGAAAAACAGACAAGAACTGTTTGGACATGGTTTTCAGTTCCATTACTTCTGCTCAGCATAGAAAGTCAAACGTAGGAAGCGTTTCTGCCACAAATCTCACGCCTGTAAAAAAATACTAGTGATTGAGGTAATACAGCCCCATAAAATCCAAACATTTTCGTCAGACGCATATTGGAATATTCCCCATGTTATGGCCAGCATTTGGTAAGAGACTGAACCTGAGCAACCTGTAGGTGTCCCTGTTCACTGCAGGGGGTCGGACTAGATGGCCTTTACAGGTCCCTTCCAGCTTGGACGATTCTATGATTCCATAACCTCGGGCTACACTGGAAGCTCATGCTGATAGCATGAACACAGTCAGCCTGCACTAGCCAAACGCAGGCACAAAAGCCCTAAACTTGATTTCTTGGTTTGCATACATCTAGAAGACAGCACTACACAAAGAAAGCTTCATTTAATTTCTCCATGGCATGTTGTATGATGTAACACCCAACCCCTTCCCTGTGGTAGGCGGCTGGGAGGCATGGCTGCACAGGACACTGATCCCAGGATCCTGTTCCAACTGGTTCGGTAGCAGCCCAAGAAGAAAATGAGAGGGGCATTCAGCACAGAGTCAAATGTTGAAATACAAAGTCCCCCCCGAGCTCCAGGAGATCTTCTAAAGTGCCCCATAACCCTTGTTGTGGTGGTTGTAAGGCTGGATAAACAGATCCAAAAAATACTCTCTGCTGTTTCTTTGACAACCTGGATTCACCTCTGCTGTTCAGCTCTGTTGTTGAGAGTGTTATGAACCCCAGAAATGGAATACAGCTTTTCAGCTCTGAATTTTGACAAAAATTGATCTGAAAATCACCAAATGACAGAAGAACAGCATTTGAAAACCAGACAGCTCTGCTTCATAAACACACACCTGCCTAAACTCTCCCATCCTTTTCATGAGGGCTGTGAAGAATCCCTTACAACACTCTTTGATTGCCAGTTCAAGGGTGTTAAGAGGATGGAGAACACTAGAAGTTTAGTTTGTAGAACCTGAAGATAATATTTTCTTAGTTTTAGAGGAAATACAGGTCTGGAGACAAAACCACCTTATGTAGGCTCCAAAGATAATTTCTTCTTGCTACACTGGATGATCAAATTTATCTTACAGCAAATGAGAAAATCAGACCACACTGAACATATTAATAGACATTCCTTATTCTTTTATCTAGAAAGGTTTCTTGTTATGAAGTTATTGATCGACCCCCCAGAGAGAAGCTCCTGCAAGTACTGGTACCAAAGATCCAGTGACAAAAACACAGCTGGTGGCTGTGGGCTGCTGTACGCCACTGTACTTAGATCTCAGGTCTGAGGATACATGTCAGAGTTAACCACCACCAGAAGCGGTCCCACCTCCCTGCCTTTTGAGCCTGCTGCACACTTCCCCTGCCCTGTACAGAGGCTGGGAATGACTTCAGTGTTGAACTGGCTCCAAATTTACTCCAGCTAAGTACTAGCAGCCTGCTAGTTCAGCTCCTGAACCAACCCTTCACCAGACAACCAGGGAGGAGCTGATGCTTATGCCAGGGAAGTTGTGGGAGTGCCCCTCTGGGCAGAAGTTACCCCCTGGATGGGCTCAGCTGTGTTTCAGACCAGAGGCAGACAGGGGCTGAGCACAGTCTCCATAACTGTTCATTCTCATGCAGCTGGTCTTCAAAGATTGAAGCAGGGCAATCCAGACCTACCTGGAGTCCAAGGATTTCATCGATTGAAGTCTCCTGTTCTGTTGGTCCACTCTCTGTCTGTTTGGGGGCCTGAGTTACACTGCCATCACTAGAACACAGCAGTTACTAGCTCAGTTATTAGTTCACTCAGAAATAAATCCAAGAAGCATATACGTGAAGCTCAGAGGTTCCTTTTATTACCTGCTTAGGATTTTGTTGATGTTCTCAGCAAGCTTTTCCTGGAGAGACTTATTGCTCAGGATCTTTTCTCTGGCATTTTCAATAATCAGTTGCTAGAAAGCAGAGTTTTAAAGTGGTCAGGTTTCTATTTTTATTATCACTAGAAAAGAAGCATGAATTTCCAACTCACTTGTAAAATCAATCAATCAACTCGACACGTAGAACACTCTTTAAAACAACAGACGGTGACAACAAACTATTTCAACCACTTCTTCCATTGCTGGTACAAACTCCTCCTCTCCCTGAACAAAGTGACTCACCTCTGTAGCACCCTTACTGCCCACCAGGACAGCCAAGCTGTGACTGCACAGTATCTCTGTGAAAAGCATCACAAGCCATTCCTCTCTTTCTGCTCTCCTGAAGTACACCAAGGCTTATTGTGCTTTCTGGTTTTCATTTTCTAAACAAATACAGTACTCTGACAGCTTACAGACGTCTTAGCAAAGCTGATAAATCAAGGGAAAAAAGGCAAAACTCTGCCTACCCATGCCACAATCACTAGCTCAGCACACAGAGCTGGTTCAAACGCAGGACAATACATTCAACTGAAGTTAATTTCTGTAACACCCATGACAACCAACAAAAAAAGACAAGTTCTCCTTAGTTTGAACTTGGTTCTTAAACGTAAATACCTCCTGTAAGCATATACTCACTGGGAAGTTACCATCTATAAATTCTTCCAGTGGCTCGCTTTCTTTTTCTGTTACTACTTCTTCAGGGTCCTGAGAACTTCTACTTGCTGAAGGAGGTCCAGGTGTTGTAATACTTTTCCTCTTCTGAGATTCACTGAAACATTCCAGGAAATTTATGACAAGTTTTTTGAGAACACAGCAAACAGAGCTAACGGTCCCTGAATCAAGCATTTTTCCTCCTTCTGAGCAAATGAAAGATTTTAACCAACATAAAATTGACTACATGCCGGAAAAACAATAAAAGCCTACACTCGCTTCATTATCTCTTATGTATAAATTGTGTCTGACTTCATGAAAGTTACGAACAAATATACACAGATTGTGGATCAACAGCAAACTGCATTTCACACCCAACACTCAGCACTTTTTCCCTCCAGTGCACACTGCTTTGACTTGTGGTACAAGCTCTAGTTTACTGCCACTCAGGTGGCATCAACACTGAAAATAACGATCTCCCAAGGTACAGCTCTTGTCATAAAAGCAAACAATGTTAGGCTGCGTAGGCATTATATGAAACATAATGCTTTTATACGAGATCACAGTGTGCTTGTTTCTGAAACCATCAGGGCACTGAATCACACACTAGAAAAATCCTACGGGAATAGAGAGGACCTCGAAAAGGTAAAAATGAGTAAGGATCTGGAAAGCTGATAAACAGAAACACTGATGAGTCTGGGATTTAGTCAGGGTTAAAGACAACAAATGGAACGCAGAAAGACTAGACATTTCTCCTCTCCTTGAAAACAACAGGACACTGGAATCAAAGAGCAAAGAACGCACAGAGTGCAACAGCAGTCCTTCACACCGCTTCCAGGCTGAACATGAAAAGTTTTGCTGATTTTTTTGGAGCCAACAGTTTTTCTAAGTTAAAAACAGACCAAATGCACAATTACATCGATACTGAGAATGTTCATAACTGATAAGGATATTTTAAAGGGAGTACTAAGTCTCAGGTTCCGAGACTACTTGCCTGTCTCTAAACCTAGAGCAACGTAAAGATCAGCTACATGCAATAAAAAAGCCCAGGCAGCCTCCCATCAGCCTGACGCCACGGTCTGACTTCCCTGTGTGAAACACCCGACGCTGGCCTGTCAGAGGATTTTAATCTGCAACAGTCCATGCCCTGAGGAAATTTACACCAAGGATTACCACGCTGCATGATCTCCACGTGATCTAAAATAAGTGATTACCTTTTTCTCCTTCCTGGAGAAAGCAAGTTTGAATGAAGCTTTCGTTCCTGTGATGCTGGAACTTGAATGTGTATGAAGTCTCCTGCTTTATAAAGGAAGAAAAAGATCGTGATGCCAGTATTTTTTCCAGTGACACTCTTAAGGCACTGCAGAAATGTCTACATCACTCATTATGTTCCAATAAACTCCTGGGAATTCAGCAAAAATAATTTGGTCTTATCATGACAGTGAGAAGCACTCCTTCTAAATACACCCTGAGAAAACCATCTGGATGACATCCTCTCTGCTAGAACCAGTGTCCTGGGGCAGGGTGATTACACATGATCAGAATGACGACAAATTGATGCACTCCTGATCTCTGAACCGACATTAGCAAGCAAAGATGCAAGAGCCATTTCTCTTTTGGGCAGTCCTTTTATTTTAACCACTTGAACTGTTATGGGGAGCTAGGAATTCTCTAAAACTTTTTCAGCCCCAATTCCAGAAAAATTTCACATATCTCCAGCCTTCTCAGAGAAAGAAATGCTTTAAAGAGAAAACAAGAGTGTAACTTACTGCTCATCTTGTTTTCCTGGGTTTGTGGCTGGTGTACAAACAAGGTATTCAGTCTTGTCTGCGGCATGCTCTGATTTATTGCTGGCCTGTGAATAACTTGAGGAGTCACAGTGGAAGAGGAATTCTGTGGCCCTGACTGAGGGGCTACAGATAACAACCCTGAATTTGGAGGAGCCGATTGCTGCAGCATTCTCTGTCTCTTCATTTCTACAATTCCACTTCTTGTTCGTGCTGGAGATAACAAAGACAAGATGAAAATACATAAATGATGTTAAACAGGCTGCTGACTTCTAAGAAGCAGTCCTTGAATACAGTAAGGTTAGACCTAACTATGGATGCTTCACTGCAGCTTTTCTGTGCTTCAAAAACTAGTTTATAAAACTCAGCAGCAAGCAACATCCACCTTTGTCTTCTGTGTTACAGCTTTGAACCAAAAGAATTCAAGAAGCATAAACAACTTACCCAGACATTGTAACCTTGCTTGTGTAACTGCTTAAACATTTACAGGAATAAACCATACCAGAACGACACCTCACTGCATGACTCCGATAATTGACCTGAGCTGAAATAGCCAATGCATGTTTGCATCATTTATCAGACCAAATCTGACAAATTTAAACAGAATGCCACCCAGTCCAGCCAATCTTAGCTCCAAGAATAACCACCACCTATGTTTCACCTGCTCTTTTCTCATGCAGGTTACTCAGCAGTACTACAGAGAAAAACATGCTTTCAAGTTAAATAACTTTGGCCTTCTATGAGTTCTCTTACAATTTTTGTGACAAAAGGAACAATTCTTGACAGAACAAGACTCTCTTCTGTTATAAATCACAGTATCTTTATATTTTGCCTAGATACGTGTTTGTACACACAAATAACTTTTCAAACTGTCATTCATTGAAACTGCATCAGAATAAGACTGGTTACATCTTTAGTTCCTCCGTGAATCACAAATTAACTCAGACACCCTGAAAAACCACTGCAGTAAAGATATGGGATGAGTTACTGATTGCTGCAGCACTCCCTCCCCGACACCAAACAGACCACTCAGACTAAAGCCTACTGATCCCAAGCAATGGTGCAGATACTCACTCCTTTGATTAGCAGAAAACCCCGTGGAACCCTGCATACTCCTGCAAAATAAAAGCAGGAGACACAAATCAAGGAGCACAAAGGAAGCAGGCCACCATGCTATCACACAGCTGACGTCAGTCCAGCCCCAGCCAAGCATTGCTTCACAAAGCTTCACTCTACTGATTTTATTTCTGTTTTTTCAAACAATGGCCACAGATTCTTCAAATGAAGGAGGATGAGTTACGTTTTTATCAAGCAACCATAACGGTGCTGGATTCTATGTGACTCATGACCTATTGTCTTACGACAGGAAGGCCACACATGAAAACATCACGGCAGATAGGGAGGGTGTCATCCTGAAGTGTCTGCAGAACCACCAGCTCTGTGCACCCATCTCCTTTAGCATCTCTCAGAGCAACAGATATCAAACCCATTCTCACACTGTGACAAGGAGAGCTGATCAGCATAGGCTCTGCACCTCGTGGCGCATTAATTTACTTTTCTGATTTCAAAACTGCATTACCTGATCTGAGAAAGTGTATAGTCTAATTTTTTCCACAGAGATGACATCATTGCTGGAACTTCATTTGTTGTTTCTAAAGCAAACAGTACAAAAAAAAAATCAAAACAAACACAAAGGAAAAAAACACACACACACAAAACAAACATTTTAGGTGCTTTAAACATGTAACACACTGAGAACAAGTAAAATAAGTAAAATCACAGTTAGAATATTTATTATGTGGTGATTCAAGCATCAATGAGCTTTAGGTATCTGCTTGTCTTCTCAATATCCTGGTCATCAGAGAGCCCCAACTCCTAAGCTGAAAACTTTATTTGGTATGAACATCCACTCATCGTGGAAGCAGTTCTCAGTTTTAGAAGCCTATATGAAATGGAGGCAAAGACATTCGAGATGGTAACTGCTGGTGGAATGTGCCTATGGTTTTGGGACCTGGGCAAGCACGCTAACCTAACCTAACTCAGTTCTGAAAATGGGAGTCACACTCCCAAAGCACTCGCATGATTTTGAAAACTGTAGCCTGGCACACAGCCCTGTGTAAGTAAGGGTTTATTTTAAGATGTCACACAAACAAGTAAAAAGTCTGGGTACTTTTGAAGTGCAGAACATTAAAGTATAACTGGAAGGAGTACGCAGATTAGTTCATACTGTTTTCAAGGTGCCAAGTACAAATTATGGTGAAGTATATTTGTGGCTTTCACACAGTGTGGAATGTAATCCAAACATGATAGTTCTTAAATAACAAGTCTTCGAACCAAACGCCACTAAAATCTGATCACACAACAGGTATCAAAAATGTTAAGACCAGGCAACGTTCAGAAGCTCAATAACTGTTTTTAAATATTGAACAGGAAAAGCTCTAACTTTCTACCATTCATATAAAACACTACGTTATTCTTGGTTTCTTTTAACCAGGTTTAAAAACAAGACAAGAAACATTTCACACCACAGGATCAAGAGAGGGGTGGCCAGCAGGGAGAGGGAGGTGATCGTCCCCCTCTACTCTGCCCTTGGAAGGCCTCACCTGGAGTACTGTGTCCAGGCCTGGGGCCCCCAGTACAGAGGGGATGTGGAGCTGTTGGAGCGGGTCCAGAGGAGGGCCACCAAAATGATCAGAGGGCTGGAGCACCTCTCCTGTGAGGAAAGGTTAAGGGAGGTGGGACTGTTCAGCTAGGAAAAGAGAAGGCTCCGGGGAGACCTCATTGCGGCCTTCCAATACTTAAAAGGAGCTTACAGGCAGGGGGGGGACTGACTTTTTGCACGGGTGGATAATGGTAGGACAAGGGGGAATGGGCTAAAACTGAAAGAGGGGAGGTTTAGGTTGGACATCAGGAAGAAATTCTTCACTGAGAGAGTGGTAAGGCGCTGGAACAGGCTGCCCAGAGAAGCTGTGGCTGCCCCATCCCGGGCTGTGTTCAAGGCCAGGCTGGATGGGTTCCTGGGCAGTTTGATCTAGTGAGCTGGTGGCTGGCAGCCCTGTCCACGGCAGGGGGGTTGGAACTAGATGATCTCTGAGGTCCCTTCCAACCCAAGCCATTCTATGATTCTATGAAGTACACCCTTCCTGGTTATTTACCTCACAACAAGCCCAACATAAGTCTACACGTTCTGCACGCTTTATTGCATCTTTGTGCTTGAATCAAACTCGGAGTGAGAATGCCTCAGCTGGAAACTCCAAGTAAAGACAACCTGCTCACAAAATGCTGCTGTAGTTGGCAGCTGTCTGCATAACAGGGAAACCTTTAACTTCCAGCATAGGCAGGAAGCTGCTCCAAACCCAAATGCAGGTGGAGCTATTACCTCTTCCTCAAGGAAGTTTACAACAGATCAACAAGAAAAATGTAAAAGAATCTCGCTCTGAAGCCTTACCTTTTGTTTTCATGGCTACATATTCATTAAGAATAGTTGTCAAGTTTTTTCCGCACAGGGACTGGAATAAAAAAGACACTGATCTTAGAATCTTCACCAGCAGCTCACACTTCACCCGCTGTATCACGTTATACGTAAGCAGTTCTCCAGAAGACTAACAGACACCATGCTGACCCTCAGCACACGAGCTGCACTTTCAGCAGCTGATGCTGAGCTGTCTCGAAGCCGAGAGCAATCCACGGAACAAAACGCCACTACAAACAGAAGATTCGAAGCGCGTGAGCTGCAGTCAGATGTGATAACCTCAGCTCAACTCTGTGATTACAGAATGAAGACACAAGAGGATGATGGCCAGCTCTAGTAGACCAAGGAGTTACCAAACATGAGAAGACCTTCTGCCTGAAGTAAAATTCTAAACAGTCACACAAATAACTTTCACGCCAGATTTGTTTGTTCTGTTACTTTAAGCGAAACAAGGAGAATTCAGATTTCTAAGTTATCTCTCTTTGCTGCACCTTTTTATCTTGGTTGCTAGAGGAAATTGCACAGCGCATAAAAAACAAAGCCCTTTGTTGCAAGTATTTTGAGCTCCAGTGAAACTTCTTTTAGATGTTATCATATCATCAGTTTCCTATGAAATATGAGAAAAATCTTTCTACTGAGAAAGGGACACAATTAAAAAATACAAGAATCTGCATAACCTCTTTCTGTTTACATTGTTGTTGTTGTTGTTGTTTTTTTCCCCCTAATTCTTGCTGGCCAAAGCTTTGCTCTCAATTCCCCCCCACACACAGTTCAGGTGGCTAAACATTCCCACGTGAAAGAGGCTCAACAGAATGCTCCAAATGCGTGCAGCAGGACCTCTGATCTCAGGAAAAAAATTCAACACATTTTGAATATTGTGGATAAAATCCCAGACAGACCTTGTAATAACCAATACCCTAGAAGGAAATGGAAAACAGGAAAAAGATGCACATGTAACCACAGAGCAATACCTAAACCCCGTAATTTGCATACTGCGCTAAAAATCTCATTTTGTGTACGTTAAAAACACAAAGTATCTGGCTGCCCTGCAGCTGTATGTACCAATCTACAGCTGCAGCTACATGCTTTATCTGTAATCATCACCTGGGACAAAGCAGATGATGCTGAGCAAGATGGAAGTTGAATCAAAACACAGCTTGTGTCAGCAAAACGTGTACTCTCAGATACAGCTGAGGCACCTTAAATCAGTGCTCACATGAAACAGGGCATTACTGGCAGCTCTGTCTAGGATAAGGAAGGGATCTTCAACAAATAACAAGGGCAACCCTGGAATCAGGAAAACCCTTACGACACCCTTCCAGAAATCAATCCCCAAACCTGGAAAGCAGGCTAAACACGCAAATTGTGTTCAGCAATTACGCTTTGTACTTAAACGTTTCTTAACATTAACCATTCCAAACCCAGGAACTGCTAGTAGCATGGGATGCAAACAGCAGAGCAAACGATCCAACTCATTACTGGAAACAGCATTTGAGGAGCAATTGTTACACTGAAACAACCCAAAATCCCTTTCTGTGGATTTAACACGGTTCAGCTTGCTGCTCTGCAAACACAAACTCACCAGCAAGCAGGCTGGAATAAACCCGTCCTCTGTACAGTGCTCCGCATACTCCTTCAAATCTGCGCTTTCCAAGATGAATTCACGGCAGGTAGCTAGAAGTTTTTCCTGTTGTAAATACCCTGCAACAAAACACATTTAAAAAAAAGTTGATTTCACACATCACTTCTGCTCAGGAGGCATCAAAGCACGAACACCAACAGCTGCATGCAGCGACGAACCATCTGGTAATGACTTCTGCGCTGGCCACGGAAGGCAGAGTTGGTTTAGACGAAGCTGCATCTGACAGAGCACTCCTTTAACTGTTAAAACTGGGAAGGACACAAACCCTACTGATGTTACACCCTGCTCACAAACTACTCAGGACTGAAGTGGGGCACTACCGGCAACTTCTGGTTCCCGGGTCGGCAATGCCTGCAGAAAAATGCTGACTTAAGGTCTGCATGAAGACGCAGCATCATTCAGCAGATCCAGGCATATTGGGAAAAGGCACCACATTTCAGACACATAAAGCCCTCACCCTGGTCTCCAGGAAATAGGTAAAACTTCAACACAGCTTAGGAATAACCACGGTGAGCTCAGCCTCCACGCAGGAGCTGGCCCTCTTGCCAAAAGGCAGTGCTGGTACCTGCGGAGACGAAAGTGCTGCCCAAATTCTTTCTTCAAACACGTTTTGCTAGAAAACTCTCAAGCCACAACTTGCTAAGTGTTGAAAGGGTATTTGGGGGCAATTTTATATGTCCGTCTTATTCCTGTCCACTGTATCCACTGCTGGCCAGCAGCAAGGACAAGGCCTCAGTCCAGACAGAGCTTTGTTCCGTGCTGGTGCAGTTGTTCTTCCCTTCCAACTCATCTGGAGAATCATGTAAAAGTTGCCATTTTTCTCTCTTGAACCTACTGCCACACCATTGCAAGGGACGACTGAATGCTTGCGTAGCTCCAGTGCACCAACTTCCTGCAAAATAAGGCCTTCCAGCCTTTAAAAATGCCTGAACCAAGATTCTCCGGGCAACTGAATTCACCTGCTGGTGCACACACAGCACACAATTAAACACTGCCAAAAGTAAACGAAGACGCGAAGGCTGAGTACCTTCTGAACCCACCCTCACAGCACAAAAAGACTAAAGCCATCGAAAAAGTGACTCTGAGGCAGAAGAACAGCACTGGAAGCCTGTCCACCCGCTCACAACTCCGAGATGCCTCATGGAGGAGGAATCCCAATTAGAGGGCAGAAACAGCTACGAGGAACAACACCCTGCCGCACAGCCTGGGCTGCCCAGCAGCTTTCGGGGCACGATGCACGCACTGTGCCGCAGCTGGGACGGACCCACTGCACGTGGGACGTTGACGAGATTTTGAGGGCATCTGCAAGCCTCCGTTCAGCCTTGGAGATGAGCCGTCTACCCAGAACCTTGTAACTCAGTCAACGTGCTACAGGAGAGCTCAGTGAGAGATCTCCCTTGCACCATTTTAGGCCACTAACAAACAGACTCGGCCTGAACGGCTCTGGGTGGGTAAAATGGTGGAGAACCGAGACCAACGCCTGAAGGGCGACCGCCAGCAGCCCTGCCCCACCTGTCACACCTGGCGCCTGCCTGCTCCCTGGCACGCGGGCCTTCCTTTCGGATTTCCACCTGCTTGCTCTCACCTTCGGCGTTAATCAAGAAATCAGGCCATTTCCAGAACCCACCCTGCTGCCCAGGACCGTGCTCCCCACCGACACCGATCCGCCGAGGGCCCAGGGCGCGGCCGCCCCGGCGCCGGGGTC
>VXAV01009087.1:53460-70266 GCA_013399715.1 Alectura lathami | reverse complement strand
TTTTTTTTTCTGGTTAACTTTAGTGAATAATGACATACAGCTGAGTTCAAAATGGTGGTTTCTGCATATTTAATGTAATATTTTGTTTCAAGCATTTTTATGTACTCTTAAATATATGTGTAGATATATAATTGTGTATTTATAACATATCCATGCTGTGTATCTGCAGATCTGCTGGTCCTGTATGGAAAGTTTTACCTCACACCTTCTGGGAAGATGAATAGAGTCTTGGTGGCCAGGATAATTCACACACTAATGAGGGGATATTGCTTCCAAACTGATGAGCTGAGATCTGATGTGTTTAGCTTCTTTTCAAGAGCAATGCAGTATGTGAGGTATGTTGCAAGTGCTCCTTTTTTATGCTAGTTCCTGCTGTTAAAGAACAACTATCTCAAGTATTTGAGATTAAACTTGAGTAATAGCAGGTAGTCCTTCTATAGATTTATTTCCTTGTTCTATCTTTGAACACTGTTTTAATAAGTTTTTTTATCAATAACTTTTGCATTTGCTGGGCAAATAGTGTTCAGAACAGAGCTACATGCTGAAGGGAAGTTGTACCTGGAAGGAGGTTGTAGTGAGGTGGGGGCTGGCCTCTTCTCCCAGGTAACAGTGATAGGACGAGAGGTAACAGCCTCAAGCTGCGCCAGGGGAGGTTCAGGTGGATGTTAGGAAAAACTTCTCTGAGAGAGTGGTCAGGCATTGGAACAGGCTGCCCAGGGAGGTGGTGGAGTCTCCTTCCCTGGAGGTGTTCTGGACGTTGTTTAGCGGGCACAGTGGCGTTGGGTTGATGGTTGGACTAGGTGATCTTAGAGGTCTTTTCCAACCTTAAAGATTCTATGATTTCATGCTAGTATTTACGTTTAAACAGTTCCCATGAAGTGAAATACGATTATTTCGTCTGGAAGTTTGAGTGTTTGGTTTATATTGCAGACAGGAGAGAAATACTGCAGGCCTGGATCATGTTATTGCTGCCATGAATGTCTTCTTCAATACATTTGCTGTAAACTGCCGCCAACGGATTTGTAAAGTCGGGGAAGAAATTTTGCCTACAGTGCTTTATATATGGACTCAGTACAGGCCAAAAGACTCTTTGAAGGAATCAATTATTGAGTTATTTCGTCTCCAAGTTCGCATTCATCATCCAAAGGGTGCAAAATCTCAGGAAAAAGGTACAATTAAAAGCTTCCGGTTTTATTTTCTAGTACTGTGTGTGATTGTTTGAATTATAGTGCTAATTTTCTGAATGTTGTTACTGAGTTTTGGACACACTAATGGAAACGATGACTGTTTGCTAGTAGTTTTATACTATAGATTTACGATGAAAATGAGTTTTCAAATGGTGTGCACTAAGAGAATATTAATTGTATTAAGTCCTGTAAAGTTTGATTGTGCTTATCCAAAGGTTATCATAATTACCAAATTGAAACACAAAGTCTTTGGATAAGGAGATTAATAGCTTAGACTGAGTTTAGATTGCCATATGTATTTGTGAGTATTAGGGAATGACTAGTGTAGTCTGGATAAGTCTGACTTACTGTATAGGATTGGTCAGAGAACATAATTCAGTAATTTATCTTTGCCTGTCAAGGCCTATTTCAGTTATAGCATCACTTTCTTAAAAGGGTTGTTTTTGACTTTGGCAATTTCACAAATGGCAAAGAATTTGCAGTTAGTCAGAACTTATCCATTGCATTTAATTGTAGTCTTTCCAGTTAGGTGAAGAACTGTGTATTTCAAAATTCTCCTCTATGCATTACTTGTATACTATGATTAAATTATCCTGTAACTTTTTTTTTTTTTTCACTTTTTTTACTTCATTCCTCATTATAAGACTTATTCTGCAGGCCTCCATTTGTTGGCAAGCTTTTATATGCTCTGCTCTGATTGTGGCTGTACTTTGTATTGTCTAGGTAGGTTTATTTTTCATTGTTTTGCATGTACAGGTGCATATGATTCAGCAAAATGGCGAAGTATCTTACATAACCTGTATGATCTGCTGGTGAATGAAATAAATCTCGTGGGCAGCAGGGGAAAGTATTCTTCAGGCTCACGAACTGTTGCTGTAAAGGAAAGTTTGATTGAGTTAATGGCTGACATTTGTCATCAGGTAACATATTTTTAACTGAATATGAATGTAATGTATATACTTAGGCTATTGTACATTTTGCTTTTTCAGGTAATGTGGCTTTAACGTTTCCTCAAAATCATTTACTGAAGTACTAGTGCCTTTTGGTGTGCTAGTTTTTAGCCTATGTGCAGCTTAGAAGTGTTTGAACTCCTAAATTGTACCAGATTTCACTAGTGTTGCCAGCATAAGTTCCATTATAGTAACCAATAATAAATAATACTGCTGATTGCCTCTTAGGAGGCTTTAAATACAGCTGAAAATGGACCAGCTTAGTTTGGCATTTCAGTTGTCCTGTAAATACTCTGTTTTGATTGCATACGTCTTAATTTCTCTTCATAAAGGTATTTACAGAGGATACCCAAGTTCTGGAAATCACCCAGTCGTACACCGTTACGCAGTCAAGTGATGAAGCAGTACCAAGCAAGCGCAGGAGGATTGAACTAGGCTGGGAGGTAATTCGAGACAACCTCCAAAGATCACAGAAGGATTTTGATGTCATACCTTGGTAATAACATCTTTATATGAAACAAATTCTCCTAGAGACATCTTAATAAATTAAATTGTTTTCCTGAATATACTGTGCTTTCAGTTAGGTGTCTGCACGTGCTGGGTTTATATATCTCAGCAGTGAGCTTAGATTTCTCACAGCATCTGGAAGGTAATGAGTAGGGGTTTTGGCACTCTTGCTTTAAAAACTTGGTATCTTTGGTTTCCTAAGAAACAACACAAATGAGGTCTGGTAAATTGTGTTGCAGTGTGTAAGGTATTACTGCCTCTTATTTTCTGTCTGTCTTTAGTCCTAGATGTTAGCAGTCTTTAAGTGTTGTATGTGTCATCCAGCTCATGAGGACTAGGAGATGGAGTTGAGGTTTAGTGCTGCCTTAAGCTGGCTGTGTCATAGAGCAGCAGCCATGAACAGTTTGGCTATTCTGATCTAGTTCACAAAGTTTGCCTTCATACCTTGCCTAAAAGCACTTGAAGTGCAATGCCTGGCGTCTTACCTTGGACCCCAGTAAAACAGAATTTCGGCTGACATGAGGGGCTTCTGAACGGGTGTAGGTTCATATCCCCTTCACTGGCCGCCACAGGAGAAGGAATCTGTAGCAGAGACCATATCAGGGGGTTAGGATGCTGTTCAAAGATGATAGCTGCGTTTTTCCAGAACTTACCTACTGTAGTCCTAAGCTCAGGAATGTTGACTTTTTAACTTCAATAGATCACACTGAATGGTTTTGCTGTTACTGTGCCTCCCTGTCTTCTGTCTTTTCTTGGAAGTTGCTGTACAAGGTACTAGAACAGTGTAGCTGTACGTTGGGCTCTGAGCTGGGGTGGTGGGTGTGTGTTTATCGCTCAGGATCTGGCTGAGAAGTTAGCACCCTGTTCTGAGTAGAATAGAGGTAGCAGTCTCCAAGAAGTACTGTGAGTCCTGTAGAGTTACATCCATTGCGATGAGCAAAGCCCTTCCAAAGCTTACTGTTGCCAGCTTAACGTTTTGTTCATTTGATAAATATTATTTCTCTGATCTGCACAGATGTTGTTGTTTTTATGTATTTTCGCCCTTGAAGTCCTTTCCTGGGTCACAGTGTGTAACAGGCTAGTCCAGCAGAAGGACTAAAATAATTTTCTTCTCTGAAATGTTCTTGCTTAATGGTCAGAAGCCGGTGAAGTTAGCTTGTAAGAAGTTTCTAGTAATAGTGAGGCTAGACAGGCAGACGTCACAAGTAAAAACAGTAGAACTGCTGAATGTTTAACCTTTGGTAATAAATCATCTGAATACTGGAAAATATAAATGTGGAATGACAATCAGAGAATGCATTGTTCATCTGCTTTTGAAGACGCACATTTATGTATGTTTCATACTGTATGCTTCACATCGTGTTTTTAAGGTTACAGATCACAGCTCGATTACTGTCGAAGTATCCCAGGAGTCTTCCCAACTGTGAGCTCCCTCCTCTGCTCAATATACTTCACCAGCTACTGCCTCATCAGCGACGAGGAGAAAGGACCCCATATGTGCTGAAGTGTCTTACAGAGGTAGCTTTGTGTCAAAACCAGAAAACTGACTTGAAAAGCACCCACAAGTTAGAGCTCCAGAGGATCTGGGCAAAAATCTGCTCTCTTACTATTCGTAGCGTAAGTTTTCAGCAAATTGAAGCAGAGTGCTTTGGATTACTTGGAGCTATGATTCAAGGAAAACTTGTTGTAACAGATAAAGAGCTCTGGAAGATATTTTCAGGACCTGCATGCAAGCCTTCAAGGTAAAATGGGAAGCAAGGATAATATTTTGTGTCTGATTCACATTGCTTGTTACTATACAACTAAAACCACTGCATTAGTCAAAGTATTGTTGTTGTTATTGTGGCTGAAATCAATGACCTGAAACAGTCTTTAAAATAGACAGGAAGCATCTGTAATAGTGAAAACACGGCTGTTGAAAATGCAGGTTCTAGTAAAGGAGTTCTCTAGTATCTGTGCTTATTAAGTTGCTTGTGCACTCGATGCTCCCCAAGCATGTGAAATACTGGCAGCTCTAGAGTGCTGATCAACAGATATCAGGTAGTTGTTTCTCAAAAATGCCCTGTGTTCCCTTTTTTTGTTACAGTTCTGCAGTATGTTGCTTAGCATCAGTGATGTCTGCCTATTCAGTGCCAGAAAATTTGGATGTAGGAATGGAACAGAATAATTGTGAAAGAAATCTGGATTCTGTGTTAAAGGAGGCAGTAATGAAGTGGGTACTGTCCTGCTATTCAGAGGAAGAAATGGAAGAATGTACAGAGTTGCCTCCTGTGCTCTGCAGGTAAAGTCTCTGTGGCATACTTTTGTATTTAAGCTCACTCTGTAATGCAGAAGACTGCCCAGGGCAGAATTGTATGATGGTAATGCTTTGGTAGAGTTTATAGGGTTTTTAAGCTTGCTGTAGGATGTTGTTCTGGGGACATGGTTTAGTCATCTGTCCATAGCATAGCAGGTGCACAAAGTATGTGTTAGAAATCTGAAGTGAAAACTTACGTTTCTTTGAAGCTTCTGATTCATGCAGCGAGTCTGGTAAACGTTGGTGCGCACTTCAGGAATCCCAAGCACGTGTCTGATTTAATGAAAATACAAAATAAATTTCTTTTTTTTTTCAGTGATTTTCCTCATCTTACATTACAAAAAATTCTTGTGAGCCTTACAATGAAGAACAGTAGAGCTGCCGCGATATTTTTCCAAAATGATGCTAAATGGTAAGTTTTTCAGTCAATCACTATAAATACTTAAGCTTCATATGGTTGTCATTTAGGCAAGTAGAGACAATGAAATGCGTAAGTTCCTTGAGTTCTTTTGTATCTCTCTGTACATCTTTCATGCCTCATAAAAATAGTAGAGCTTTTGCAATTTGAGATGCTTTAAGCAAATGTTGAAATAGTCTCTTGCTAACAAAGTCAAACCTTCAGATACTGAGCAAAATATCTTACAAGGAGTAAGTTTCTCATCTCTCTTCAGCAATACAACTAAAAATTTGTCTCTTCACACATAACTTCATTGGGTATTTTTATTATAGAGATACGTATTCATGCTTGTTAACATTACTTTCCACTCTAAAGGAAGCGTATGTCTTGGGAATTTTCATGAAGAGGAAATCTGTAAAGGTTAGGTGGTTACTTTCCATGTGTCCTTATCCCACTCTGCCTGCACTTGTGGCCCCAGTCACCATGTTACCTGAGTCTCTTGGGGTCATTCTATGAGTGCTGGTGCATCTTTCACTGCTGTGTATTGTCAAGCTCCTGGACTGTATCCAGTTTTCTCTTCATGAAATTAAAGTGCGTGTGACTTGTTGCAATGAAAGTTAAGACCTTTCTAAATAGAAGTTAAAAATAGTAGTTTCAGGGTTTTTGTGAATTTGTGCTGCAATTATGTAAAGTAGGTTGAGATCAGCCATCTTGACACAGAAGAGATATTGTTACATGAGCTGCAGTAAAACTTAGGATGTATGTGCAGGCTTTATTCTTGCTTGTTGTTTCTTCAGACAGAGATAAAGTTGTAAGTATCCATTCCACAGTGAAAGCCATCTCGGAAATTAAAGATTAACCAGAGTTAGGAAGCACAAAAAGTTAAAATATTTTATTTTGCTTTTGTTTACTTCTTACATTTAACTAATAGCTTTAGGGGGTTGTATGTCCTATACTGGCTACTAAACTAAAAATGTTGTCTCTTCTTCAAGTGTGCACCACTCACAGGGGAAAGAAGAAATCAACTTTTCTGATGTTGAAGAGCTGTATCTTCAGACAACATTTGATGAAATGGATATTTTCACTAGCTTTGCAGTAAATGTTGCAGATAAAGCTGTGACTGGTTCAAGACTTGTCGTCAACCAACATCTTAGGGAAACACTGGAGTGCTGTCTTTTAGCAATATCAGAAAAGCTTTTAACTAACTATGGTCCTAAGGTTAGTTAGAAGTTACTGTTATATTCTTATAGTAGAGCTCCCAAACAACTTATTTTCCATGAAAAGGGTATAGATTTTCATTCCTTTTGCTGCTAGAAATGAACTACAAGCATTTTAAAGCTATTTCCAATATTATGAGATGGAGAATTCTGTGTTTCTTCACATCATTGGCAAAATGTCCAGGGTTTCTCAATACTTGAGCTGTGTAGGAGTGGAAATGTGTGTAAAGTTGCTACATTAATCATTTGTTCTGCTTTTTGAGATGCTTGCTTCAATTTCTGTGCCACTATAATGCTTTAAGCTGGTTTTCTGCCAAGGTGGCCTGACGTGTAGAGATCTCAAAGAGGTTTTGTAAAAAGGCAGTGGTGTAAAGGCATGCTTCTAGAGAGAGCTGCAAATACAGGCTGCATTTACAAGAACACAGCCAGTGCTCAAGGCAGCTGATGATCCTCCTCTGCTCAGTGCCCTCAGGCTGTTTGGAATCCTACATCCAGCTTGGGGCCTCCTAGGACAAGGCAAACACCACGTCCAGTGGAGGCCACTGAGGTGATCAGGGGCTGAAGTACCTGACCTGTGAGGAGGTGCAGAGGGAGCTGAGGTTGTTCAGCCTGGAGCAGAGGTGGCTCTGGGGACACCTAGTAGACTTTGAGGGAGCTTGCCAGTGCCTATGAAGTTATCTAGAAGACACAGCCAGGCTCTTCACAGTGGTGCACTGCAGGCAAGAGAGGCACAGCGGGCATAAAGTGAAAGCAGAAGTTCACAGCGGATGCAAGGAGAATGTTACCTGCACGAGGGCAGACAGGCAGGGGCACAGCTTGCTTGGAGAGGTTGTGTAGTCTTCATCCTTGGAGCTTTTCAAGCCCTGACTGGATCCAGCCCTGAATAATCTGATCTGACCACAGAGCTGACCTGCTGTGAGTGGGAGGCTGGACCAGAGACCTCCCAAGGTCCCTTTGAAACTGAGTTATCTTGTGAACCATTTTGTGTCTTCCACTTGTTGAAACAGCAAAATCTCTCCTTTGGAGAAAAATCCTGACTTGTAGAAGAAGAGACAACACGTAGTGGTGGAAACTTGATGGAAACAGAAGCAGCAACGTTTTTAAACATCCTGTCCCTTTTACAGGCTAGCTTTGATTTTGATACAGTGCTGTGCCTTTGCAACTGGCTGTTAAGGTCCTGTAGTATTTGGTGAGACAAAAGAAGCAGTGCCAAGGTTTGAAGCAAGGTATCAAATGGTGTGTATGCCTGCATGTTCCCATGGTTTTTAGATACCTGTTTTTTGAGGATGTGGCAGCGATCCTCTTATATTTCACTTCTGGAGAAAGTAAAAATATTTGTCTATTCTTTCTCCTCTGATTCAAATAATTTAGACAGGTAAAAAGGAGTCTGCAGAATATTTCTGTCAGTATGCTTGCACGCATTCAGAGCCCTCTATGCCACTTATTTGTTGACATGGTAACTGCTAAGAAGCAACTTATGAATTTGCTAAGAGACAAGAAGCAGTGGTAGGAATGTGTTACAGTTCCTGACTAAGCTTATGCTGTCTTTATCCTGGCAAAAGGAGGGAGTTGTAAAGGCCATGAAACACGCAGAGAATATTATACCATGGAAAGCCAAAAAGACGTGCTAGGGAGCTAAGATAGCTGCAAGATGCAAAACAAGTGTTAAAAAGATGCCTAAGGAATTCTGTATTTGGGTGAAAAAGTTTCATGTACTTACACTGTGTGTTTGGTTTAGTCTAAGCTTGTTGCTGCAGAACACCTTGTCCGATGTGTCAGCCTCTTGATCGGTGTTCTTGGCTGCTATTGCTACACGGGTGTATGTGCAGAAGAGGATGCCTGTAAGTCAGAGTTGTTCCAGAAAGCGAAGGTAAGCAGCAATGTGTTTGGGAGCAACTTCAAATAAAATAAGCCATTAGGTATGAAATAATTTAAAAAATTCTGCTCGTATCTACACACTTTCAGAGCATGAATATTTCCCCTTGTTTCTGCTAAAAAAAAAAAAAAAAAAAAAAAAAAAAAAAAGAAAAAAACATCAGCTGAGAGAGGTTTAAATATGTTCCTGCTGCTGAAAAAGAGGAGTCAATGAAATTCTATTCATGCACCAATATATCAGTTTGACAGTGGAAGGGATTCTAAATATTGATACATTTCTGTGTCATGCCCTTTAAAAAGATAAAATAATCATGACATGTGGACAAAGGACTGCTTAGGATAAGAAGTCTTTAATGCAAAAATTTTTTAAAATCATTTGATGGTTTAAGCCAGCGTGAAGACAGCTGTTGTTGTTGTTTTGTTATTATCAGAGGTGGTTTCTCTTTCTCAGTGAAATATGGAAATCCAAAACTTTACATTATGAAGAGATATTTTATTTTTCTTCCATGATGAAGGTATCAATATTTCAGGCAGGTCTGTGCCATCTTTTTGTCACTTCTGGAGCAGAATGAGTGAAAGGAAGTTAACAAATGTTCCCAAACTCACTGATGCGTGCTATAAATATCAAGGCTGTATGAATGAGAACCATTTTCTTTTGTGTGTGTGCTGGGTATGTGCCAACACCTAAAGGAATTTAACTGAGCTGTTTTAACTTGCATTTTTACTAGTCTCTCATGCATTACGTTGGAGAAAGCATTTCTACCTCAACAAAAAAACTAAATGAAGATGCCCAGATCAACACACTGAGGACTTTGATAATGCAGTGTACAAAGTGTTTATGCAACTGTACCAAGGTAGGGCTTATAAAGTAGTTTTATGTTTCTTTCTTCATTAATGAGATCACAAGGTTGGATGCCACATGCATGATACCTGAAAAAACTGAATTAACCTACCTATACATCTTCCTCTCTTACAGAACAGTGCTAATAAGGTGGTGTCTAATTTGTTCCTGCATTTGGTAACATCAAAATTTATGAATGATCTTGTAGATATTTGCAAAAATCTGGTAAGTACATTCTCTGTGTTTTTAAATCCTTTCTTCTGTGAGAGGATTACGTAATTTGGAGGCAAACCAAATGAGATACTTATTATTGAAAAAAGATAAATATATTATATATGTTATATATATGATATATGTTGAGTTTAATGGAGATTTCCAAATGGAAACATTTCTATTTAGCATTTGTATATTTTCATAATATACATTTTGACATTTGACTTTAATGCATGTGCGAATTTTAAAAGCTTTTTATTTTCTAGTTTGATGGATTTATGTGCCTTAAAGACACTGTAGAGGTGTTCTTTATACAGATACTGGATCTTTTAACTGGCTCTCCTTTCTCACTGACGAGCAATAGTGTGACGCATCATGGCATTTAGTTCAACTCTTGAAACTTCTTTTGGCAGATTGTGTCAGGTCTACCTAGGCAAAATGCTTTGTTTTTCAGGTGAGGTGAAGCTGAGATTCCTCTTTCAACTTTCATCTAGTAGGGAAAGTAGTAATTACCGTGTCCTAAAAAAGGTCCCGTGCCTTTCTATGTAATTATCAAGTATGGTGAGAAATTTGGGAACTTCCAGAGAACTGTTTTTCAAATACTAATAGTGTCATTGGCATCGTCTAAAGCACAAAGATGAGCATCTGTCTCAGGAAGCTTGTTTCCTAAACAGAAATGTTCAGATCAAACGATTCACACGCTAGAAGACAGGCTTACCACAGAAGGTGAAATTCATCACTTGGGTTTAGCCTGTGTTTTCTGCACCTGTTCGATTTCACTGGGAAACTGTAGTGTCTCTCCTTGCTTCATGCCTGCGTGGTTTCTCACGTCTTTAAAAGCAGACTTCAAAAGAATGTGGTGTTTTTGCCAGATGACATTTACTGGAAAGCCAAGTGAGCTGGGAGAAGTGGACCTAGTGGGGAATGATCCTGAGGAGAGCGTAATGGAAGCAGATAACCCTGCATCCGATGATCTGTTTGATGATCGTTCGGTGGCTGACATCAGTGACACAAACGAATCTGGTGAGATGCCGAATGTAACAGGTAAGCTTTCTCTGTGTCCAAAGCTATTTGCAAAAGCTGAAGGCAATTCCTCGCCCCCACACTTGCTTTTACAAATTGTTCTTTCCTTGAATGACAGGGAGTTATCAAGTGGTGCTGCTTTAAGCCAGGTAATAGTTGAACCAGATACTTTCTAAACAGTAATTATTTTATACTTCATTAATGCTTTAAAGATACTAGTGAAGTATTCTAGCTCATCTGGAAAGGAGAAGTTTAAATTTTAGAAATAGTAAAATGCAGGAAGCTAGTTAACTTGCTCAAAGTCAGATGTGTTTTGGTAAAGAAGAGAAAGTGCGTCTGTAGGCTGCCTGTCTGTGTGTTAGATTGTGCTTCACTTTCTTAAAAGTAGTCCTGTCTCACTTCTCAACTCTTCCTGATCAGTAGTTCTTGGCAAGGTCTGCTTTCTTACACCTTTGGACCTGTAGAAGGAGGAGCATGAATTTGTGTGTCCTTGGGCAGGTGTTTACTGCTGTTAAGAGCTACAAGTTTTCTCTTCTGTTTTAATTTCTTCATTAAAACTATGCATATCTTAGTTTCTAGTCAGGGCTGTGTTTCCTGTTTTATTACTGAAGCAGAAGGCAACAATGGTGTTCTGTTACTGCCCCAAAGAGCTAGTCTGTTTTCCCCGTCATGTCTTTAGAAGTGTCTTCTCCAGCCATCCAATAAATAGTTCTAAAGTTCGGGTTTGCAGAAAATGACAAGAGCTCTAAATGTGACAGAAAATGACATCTGTAACTATTTCTTTTGGGTTATAATTAAAATTTGGATGAGGACATTAATATAGTGACAGTTGTCATAACTTCTCTGTTAGGTAAGCTTTGAGTCTGTAGTTTAGAATATATCCTAAGTAATAGTGAACAACACAAAAATGCACAGCTGCAGGTGGTTCTGCTGCACTGATTGTAGCCTTGGTGGAGAAATCAGCCACATGTATGGGCACATAAAATTGAAGGGCTGTGTTTTAAAGAGGGCCCGTTTAGATGTAGGGAACATTCAAGAAGCAGTGTCTGCTTAATAGGAAAACGTAAAGGTTGCTTGTACTCTGTCTGTTCTGAGAAATGAAGCTTGTAAAGGCATAAAGTGTTATAATTTTTGTTCTGTTGTCCTTGGAGTGGCATTTCTTACACGCATATCTCATTTTTAGGTGCTGTGAGCCCATTAGCTGAAGATCAGTTGTCAAAACAGGATTTACTTCACCTGGAAATTCTGAGGGTTTTATGTATTTGTGCAACATCCGTCCAAGTTCAGACAGTAAGCTTCCGAGCCGCTGACATACGGAGGAAGCTCTTAATGCTGACTGATGGTGGTGTCTTCGATAGCACGAAGCCACTGCATCTGCAGACGGTGAGTGCGAGATTTTTTACAGCACTTGCTTCTGTTGTTGCACTGTCTTTAAAATGGTATATTCTTGATGGCCTTTCTCTTGTCATCAGTCCTCTGAGAAGAACTTAAAGTGACTCCTTCTGATGTTTTGAAGTGTGCTAGGGACGAGGGGGAAGAGCAGTTAGAATTTGTTGTAACCTCGAAAATAAGCAGTTGAGAAATATAAACATCTCACCTTTATCATTATCTATTTATGAATAGCTAGAAATGGTCTCTGTGATAGAACAGGGTCTGTGTTTAACTTTACAAAGAAAGTATTTTAGACTACCAAAACTAAAAATTGCATGAGTAATGTTAGTGTGACAGTCCCTGCCTGAAAAGAAGGACAGACTCTGGACGAAGGAGCTGACATTAGGTGTTCCTACTGTGTGATTTTATGCAAGAGTAGCTGAAAGTGTTTTGTAGTTTTTCTTTTTGTCTACTTATTTTACTTATTTTCCTGTTACTTGGATTCTCTTTTTCTTTTTTTTTTTTTTTTATTTCCCAGTACTTGGTCCTTTTGAAGGAGCTCCCTGTTGAAGAAGACCTCTTGCCTGAAGACGAAGTCCTTAGACTTCTTACGCCTCTTTCGTAAGAGAAACTATTCAGCATGCTTAGAGCTATTTGTAGAGCTATTAACAGGTATTACATAGAGTTATTAACAGGTAGAGGATTTGGGGGCTACTTGGTGCTTCAAGTTTTTCTTTTTTTCTTTCTTTGTTTCACAGTGCTGTGTGTTCCTTGTACCGTCGAGACCAAGATGTTTGCAAAGTAATTCTGAATAATTTGCTGCCTGTAGCAGTAAGTCTGGCCCGGTCCAATGCAGATGCTGAAGAGACAGGGGATGCTCAAGGGCAGTTTTTGACAGTTGTTGGAGCCTTTTGGTATGTTGTATCAATTTAGAGCAGAAGTCTGTTTGCTGAGCATAACTTTTTTAACTTTGTTAGCCGTATGAAGACTGTACTGCTGTTGTGTATCTTGCTGTTGGTATCCTGTGAATCCACATGCTTTTCCTTTATCCAGCATTTAACTTTCTATGTTTTCTGTGTCATTTGTATCAAAGAGTCTTATAGTCCTTACAATAGAATTATAGAAATAAACACTACACAGTTGTGTATTAACAAAGATTGTACCTTGATTTGGATAATTAGCTGCAGCAAGTGATAACTTCAGCAACCAGAAATGAGTACCATTTGTAATCGTAGGTTACCAATAAAACATAAAATCCTGCCAAATATACCTAACTGAGCACAAAAGAATGAACTGCAAGCAGCAGAAACTATCTTGTTAGACTTTTTCTCAGAATTGTTGGTAACTTTGTCATGTATTCAAATGTTTCCTGTTTTAGGACGTTAGCTCAAGGAAAGAGATGCACAGCACCGGTAAGAGTGGCACTTCTGAACTGCATGAAAGCCCTGCTTGAGGTAATCCTAGCTCTAGCATGTGAAGTATACGCTTACGGTGACCTTGAAAATAGTGTCTAAAGATTTTTTGCATATATCAGTGTATATTTCATTCTTAGTTTTCTGTATATTTTAAACCTAAATATTCATTTTCTTCAGGCTGATCCTTACTCCAGGTGGGCTATCCTTCATGTGAAAAATCGAGATCTCCCTGTGAGTGAGGCTTTCCCACATTTTCTCGCAGATAGTCACCATCAGGTTTGCATTCTTGCTGCAAAGTCGATTACCAGGTGATAATGTAGATCTTTTTTTTCCTGTTTGTAGGAATAATAGTGAATTTCACTTTTCTGGGTCGTACTTCTGCTACTGTATAGCTGCAGTTTTCAGTAGTTCTGGGGCTTTGATCTTGATGGAATGCAGAAGCCCACCAAGTTACTTTGGTGAAGGTGTTCAAAAGTTGTCTACGTTACCAGTGTATATATATTTTTCAGTGCACATATATAAAAAACAGAATATGATTGTAAATTATGCACTAGATTACTGTGCAAAACTTGAGTATGAAATAGTGGTTTATCCTCTAGAAATAGCTTACATTGTGTAATATAAAAACTATTTCAAAGGATCTTGTACTTCGCATACCCGAGACAGTTTTTTCTCCATGTCTCAAAAAGGTTATAATGGAACCGGAGTAGGAGTAGAGAAGGGATGTTGTAAGAAACACTTTACACACATCGATCGGTTGTATAAATCGGAGCCCTTCAGCATAAAAAAGAGTTGAATTTCAGGAGGTCCTACATAACTTCAGAATCAGGAGTAGAACAAAATGAAAACTGGCAATATTTCCCGGTTTAAAGACGAGGGGAGATAAAGGAAGGCTAGCACATGTCAGATTCTAAGAAAATACAGTTTACATCTTCATGCAACATTCAGTCATCCTGAATGCTGTCCTACTGCATTCAGCTGTCTGTATTCCAGAAGTTTACAGTGGTTCAAAAATTCATGAAGCAGGGCATCACTGAGGGATACTAAATAGTCACCGCTTCTGAATCATGATCTGCCTAGGTCTCCTGTGGTCACATATTAGAGCATATTTAGGGGAATTATTACGCATACAAGGCAATGGTGATCTTAGGTATCTGCTGTTAGTTGCTTAGAAGTGGCTAAAATGTCCAGAGTGAGTTGGGCCTTAATGAATTATTTGAGAAACTCTCTATACGTACACATCTGTTTAGTAAATATATTCCCAATGTACTTCATGGCATGGAGTGTTCCATTGCGACAGGCAATTAAATTTGGATTTGTGCTTTTGCAAACACTGGAAAACTTTGTTTTCAGGCATTCTCTACCACTTAGCCCCAACAGATATTCTTACTGTTACTGATAATGTTTGAGGGAGCAAAAGGAGGGACTGCTGTATAAGAAAGTTAAGAAAATAATTCGGGTGTTCAGAAAAGCAGAATCTTGCTATTTGCAATGACTAAATGTTATGCTAATAATCAATTTTTTTTTTTTTTTTGTAAGCTTATTTCAAGATGTGAAACAGAGAGATTCTTCTGGATTGTCAAAACCTCTTCCCTTGAAGCTCCAGCAAAAGGCTTTTGAGAATGTGTATCTCAGAGTTCAGGAAGGAATGGGAAATCTGGTAACAAGATCTAGTCATTAGTTTTGCCAAATTTCCAGGTTATGAATAAGATAAATTTTGAAATAAGTGTGTTTAGTTTTCTGAGGATATTAATTCTTCAGGATTTTTGGTAATCTGGGGTGGTGTGATAAGGTGATAGACAGGAAATCCTTCATACACCCAGTCAGTTACTGTTTTGCCCACATTAGAATTTTCTAAGCTTTTTCAGTGTATGTTCCAGACTGTATAGTACTGTTTGTTGTTGCAGGTTTCGCTAATGCAACACTTAAGAATCGAAGAAAAATGGAACCAAAATATTCTAGACAACATATAAATAGTGAATAGGAGGCAATGTAAATTCAAATTATATCTTTATGTAGTATGAAAACAGAACTGTAAATTTCAGTAAGATTGTGTTACCAGTGCTACTGGAGCTGTGACTTCCACAAAATGAACATTTGCTTAAAAATAAAATATTCAGAAGAAAATTCAAGTAAAGGAGAAGTTTTACTTCATCTCAGTAACTGGAAATGCAGTGGTGGATGATGCTGTGGAATCTCTTCAACTATTGATGTTTTTAGTAGTGTTTTTCACTTTTGCGCTTTCCTTGCTACCATGCCAAACCATCTACATTTTCCATAATTTTTTGTCCGTTGCTCTGTCTCTTTCTGCATGTTTCTCTATTTGTTGTGTTTTCTCTCCCGGTTTCCTTCACTCGCTGTCCTGTAGCCTGAACTTGCTGTTGAGGCCTCATCCCTCTGTCATCCCATTCTGTCGTTCTGTACTGTCACTTCCAGCTCTCTGTTGCTCCAGCTCTTCATTGCTTCATCTCATTGCTCTGTTGTCTTGGCTCCCTGCTCTGTCACCTCAGCTTGCTGTCATCTCTCATTAACTTCTGTCCTTTGGTTGCTGTTCCGTGTTACTTGTCACTTGTCAACTCCATGCATTGAAAGGGGAAGAAATGTGTTTGAATCACAGGACAGTTCCTATATGCAGTGGTGGTTTGTTTATTTTCTCACGCAGTAATACATGTGTTATTGTTAGGGAACTGACAACAAACTCAAGGAAAATCCTGCTGCAGTATCTGCTTTGGGGGCAGTAGATTTTGCAGATGAGCAAAAGGAGACTTGTCAGGGCCTTGGCCATTTCTCTGTTAAGCGTGTTACCTTTCTTTGAATTGCTGATACTGCAATATGAACCAGAATATTTGAGGTTCAGGCGTGTGTGCTCACATGCTGGAGACAGTAACTTCGCGTTGGGGAGTGCAGCAGACAGCTGGGGAAGTAATTTTTAAGCAACCGAAGCAAGATTTTCAAAAGTGTTTATGTCAGTGCCCTTTGTTTTAAATTATTTATCCTCATTTATTAATTGGGAGATTGCTTTAATGGAATTTTTATATGAGTTCTTAATTATTTCTTACTGAAGGCAGGTGGTGATGCAAGTCCTGAAGAGCTCTTGGACAAGCAGTGTAATAGAAAAGCAGTTTTGCTGATGCTTATAACGATGGTTCTGTGCTGCAGTCCTGTATGTGAAAAGCAAGCTTTGTTTGCTGTTTGCCAGTCCATAAAAGAGAATGGGTTAGAACCTCATCTTGTTAAAAAGGCAAGTATAAAATTCAATTTTATATGTAGTAGGGCAAGTGTAAAACTCAGTTTTATAAATTAAGCAAATCAAAACTGTAACGGTACAAAATGCTTTTGGCAGTGTTGAAAATTGTTGAATTTCTGAATGCAACACATGACTAATGTAAGACAAATGCCTGAATAAATTTGTATAGTGCTAAGACAGAAATTAACGACACAGTGAAAAGCAATTTTAATAGTAAATCCTGTACGTTAAAAGCACAGATCTAAAATACAAGCAGATTTTTGTACA
>VXAV01009087.1:32470-53427 GCA_013399715.1 Alectura lathami | reverse complement strand
TTAAAGGTTTCAGAGCTCATTTAAGAAAATCTTTCTTCCCAGTGGAGTAAAGTGAGTTTTCCAATGTGGAAATTATATAATGGAATCTATTAGAAGAAAGTCCATGTCTTGGTGAACTCTTACAGGGCTGTTCACAAGAGTGTACTGAAATTACTGCTGTTTATACTGCAGTTTATTATGCTGGTTATATTTTTGGTGTGTGTATGGTCTTCTTTTTATCCGTTCTTTTTGCTCATTGCCTCTTGTTCTATGTGCAGTCTTTACCCAGCAAAATGTCAGCTGGATTGTCCTTTCTTAGCATACTACCTCTCACAGGGTAGATGTAGCTCCTGATCAGAGATGCAGCATTTAAAAAAAAAAAAAAAAAGAATTAAAAATAGCTTGAAACTGAGTTACAGAAATATGCATAGAAAAACTGGGAGGAGGACGTGGAGGTGTGGTGCTTTCAGTGTGCTATAATATCATGTACTCTGCATGGCACTTTATAATCTTGTTTAATGCACAGGTTTTGAAAAAAGTATCTGATATTTTTGGCTATAAAAGTATAGAAGACTTCATGACATCGCATTTAGACTATTTGGTGGTGGAGTGGCTGAGCATAAACGACAGTGGATATAGCCTGTCTGCCTTTCCTTATGTTCTTCTGAACTATACCAGCCTTGAGGAATTTTACAGGTAAGTCTGTTATACGAACGCAGTTTATCTAGATTTATTTACAGTTCTGATGGCAGGTTTCAAATTTCTAAATGTGGTCATGCATCAAGATTTTGCTGTAGGAAAATGTACTCAGAGCTTTTGAAATGTATTCCAAGTAGCTTGTATACTGTAGTTCTGCTGCAAAGATGTTTTGTAGAGCAGTAACTAGACAATAATTACAAACTTTGTTATAGAGGAATCCAGTAGAGGAATGGTTTTTGCTCTATTATGCTTGAGATTTTTTCAAAAATGCAGCTCAAGGACATTTTGGACATGTATTTACTGCGTGTAGGTCTTGTTACAAAGCTTTGGTTCCACACCTGGTGATTAGAAGTCAATTTGAAGATGTGAAATCGCTTGCCAACACGATTGGAAAGGACTGGAGGCAGGTTCTGGCAGACTGTTTCCCGAAGATACTTGTGAATATCCTCCCACATTTTGCCTGTCAAAGCCATGGACAGAGTGAAGTGGCAGAGAAAAGAGAGACAGCTTCTAAAGTCTACGACATGCTTAAGGATGAAAACTGCTTAGGGAAACAGGTATTTGTTTCAAATGTGTCAATTGAGTTGTTTGACATTTAACAGACCCGAAAGAAACTTTTATACGTTCTGTAAAAACGTGAATAGTTCAAGTTTATAGATACAAGATTAGTGCTGTAATAAAACCAAACTGACCACATTTTTATCCCAGATCTTTCAAGTAGCTATTCAGTAGTATTTTTCAGTCAGACAGTTGACTGAAGTATAACTTTTTTCAGAACATTAAAAAAAGCTTAATTAGACAACACTGAGCTCCCGTGTTAGGTATGTCTTTATGTAAGTTGTGTTTTCCTCTTAAAATATTTTAATACTTCATGAAGACACTTCTTCTTCCCCAGAGGCAGACTCTACATTCAGAACCAGTAGTAAAATTAAAGTTTTTTTTCCAGATACAGAAGGAAAGCTAATTGTTCTACATGTGACTGTTGTAGATAAGACCTAGCCAGTTGTTATTTCTGAATAAATTGTATGTCCTGGGTATTTTAACAAATAGAGAATCCAGACAAAAGAAGATTTTCTCAGAAAGAAAAGAAAAGTTAAATTATTTTAGCAGCTTTTTTTTCTTACTAAGACACTATTTTCCCCTTCTAGCAAATCGACAATTTATCTCATAACAATTTGTCAGAGATTGTGGTTGAACTGCTGATGACCTTGCATGAACCACCTAACACCAAGGCAGAAGAAGCATCTCATCTAAGTAAATATATTAGGTATGTGTTTGTAGATTTTTCAAATGCTGGTCATTTTTATAACATTGTGTGTGAGTATTTGTATAACATCAGGCTTCAGAATGTGCCTATGAAGAGGGAACCTTGAAGCTGAGCATTAAAGGACTTCATTTTCATTGGTAATGATGTATTGTGTGCATACTTTCTAAATAGTTATTCCCCAATATCAGTAAGGAGAATCTCTGTGTAATACCTGAGTTAATGCAAAGAATGAATAACTGGGCAAGAGAATTTCACGGTGTGTTGGTGATCTCTGGACTATGGCAGTGCCCGCTTGGATCAGTTCAAACTTGGACCCTGTAGAATTTTACTCTCTGTACAATTGCTCAGGTTTTAACAACTGTAATTTCAAGTCCTTCTTGTAAAGGTCTGTAAATATTTAGGAGCCTGTGAGAATGAAAATGAACTTTTTCTTAGCAGTTCCTGTAGTGGCTGCTCTTGCCTTTTGTAAAGAAATTGCTTAAGTTATGCCGAATAATTTCTAGTTAACAAATATTAAAATGCCAAAAAGATCTTCATTTTATAAGCTTTTAATTCCTTGTTTTTTACCTAAAAAATATCACTGTTTGCATAGTTGTATCAGGAAATGTTTGTTTCAATGAGTTTATGGACAGACTTCGTGATGTCTATTTGTAATGAAAGTTTTTCTTTGTAAGAAGTAAGGATAAGGGTGGTGCAGCTTAATTTTGCAGGTCTGTTACTATCATAACAGATAATATTTGAAGTCACAGAAAAGTTGTCTCTTTTTTTATAGTTAATAGTATGAGGTGGGGGTGAGGGTATAATACTTTTAGAGAAGATTCCTGGTTACTTCTTTCTCAACAAAATTGTTCCCAGAATTACAAATGCAGAAGTTCTACCCCATGACTTGCAAAGAACCATAGATTAGACGTTGATATTAGCAACAGGATGTTCCAAAAAATAATAAAGAGTGTTAAAGAAAATGAGAGCTAGAAAGCTGCCATACAGGGGCAACAGACGGTTCAAAATAAAAAGTGTGTCACTCTGCTTGATGTTTTTGGTGCTTCTGAATTACTGAAAGCAGTTGAGGTTTCCTGGGAGTTACCCATCCACTCCAAGAGACTTATTTCATTTAACACATGGGGTTTGATTCTTTCAAAAAAATGTCCTCATTTATTCATTCAGGGAACTGGATCCTGCTCCTAATCCTCCTCACTTTTCTTCTTACGTGATTAAGGCAACCTTGGACTATATTAGCAACTGTCATAAAAGCAAATTAAAAAGTCTTGTAGCAGATCTTTCTAAAAGCCCGGTAAGTATGTAATGATGTCCTTTTTTTTTTCTTTTAAAATTTAAAATTCCTTCTTTTTCGTCATTCCTTCATGTACATTTGCATCATATATTTTTGAGGAAAAATATAACAGTAGAAACTTTTCTTTGCTCATTTTCCTTCTGAAAAAGAAGTCCTAAGTACAGGGACATAGTAGCCTTACAGAAATTCCAGGCATGAAGTATAATTGCATTCTGTAACATATATACAGTAATGTACAAGTAGAATTATTGTGGTGTTTGGGGAAATGTATGCGTAACAGACACAATCTAGATGCAAATTATTTCTTTGGCATGTCTGCAGAACATTCTAAAATAATTATTTTTGGACAATTTTATCTAATTACTATCTGCAATTCATATATTAAAATTAACTTTTCTTTACAATAGTGTGAAATGTTACAGTGTCATATTTTTAGACATTTGATTTTCTGTTGTGAATAGCAAATAGGAAGATGTATAAAATTACACAGCCCTTGCAGTAAATCAGAAATATCTTCCTCTCTTCTAGCAAAACTCCTTAGAGATGTATCTTTTAAAAGTTTATTCTGTTTTATTGCATACATTGTGAAGAGCACAGCATGCTTTGCCCATTCATAAACAATCTAAAAATAAGAAAAAAAGACTTTCTGGGGCTTGTTTGTCTAAAACGTTTGAGTGTACAAGTTGGTACTGCCAGCCAGAGGAATTAGTTCTTCAGAATATAACACAACCTGCAGGAGCATTGTCTTTGAAAGAATATAGATTGAAGCACTCTCTGATATTTCTACAGTTTTTATTTCACCTTTCTCTTGTTGATGAACACTGCCATAAATACTTGGTTTTCTGAAAAAGGGGCAAAACCTTTCTCATTTGGAAAAAAAATGGAAAGAGTTACTGGGGCCTACAGTCCTACTTGGAGAATTAGCTTCTGTGTAGGCTTTTTGTTTATATCAAGCAGTAAAAATAACTAAGCCTTTTTGTCCATGTCCTTTAAAACATAGATGCACATATTTATCTCCCCAATGCTTTTTCTTTTTTTTTTTTTCTTGATATGAAGTACATTTCTGTTGGCATCATGAATGATCTTTTAACTTTTAGTTCTATTTATTTCTAGGATTCATTCCAGAAAATTCTTCTAGCCCTTTGTAAGCATTCATCAGATACAAACAACATTTACAAGAAACACAGAGTTCTTATAATTTATCATTTCTTTGTTAGTCTGTTACTGAAAGAAATAAAAGACGGTTTAGGAGGAGCCTGGGCTTTTGTCCTCCGAGATGTGATTTATACCCTTATTCACCACATCAACAGCAGGTAAATATGATGATTACACCATGTTTGTTGTATCTGCACTCCCTTGTTCTTGTAAACTTATGTATCTGTATAGTTGTAGATGTTAATTCATTCGTAGGAAGAGCTGAAATTTCCTGAACTTAAACTGCTTGATAATTTTGGACTTCAAATTTAGAACCCTTAGTAAAATGTGGACTGCTTTGTGCTTTGTATTCAAACATTCACTATACTGGAGAATTTCCTATCTGTAAAAGGCTATCAAATTGTAGAAATTAAAACTGTTTGGAGATTTTTGAGACTTAAAGGGTGTTTGGGAATTTAAAGGGCGTAGGAGGAAAATTCAAATTGTGGAGTTAAGTGCAAAGTAAGCACATTCAAATACAGAGTCGTTACTGAATTAATAAAGAGAATTAACATTTACATCTCACCAATAGGTAGCTAACAAGATCACTGAGTATCAGTATATGTAGTTTTAGCTTTTCTTCAGATAGACAGAACCATTACTTCATCAGCCTTAAGATCTAAATGAAGCTGCTTATTTTTCATGAGGACTAGAGATAATTTCTTTCTTATGGTTTAGCTTTGTATATCCAAGACAGTTACTCACCTAACTGTGATTGGTGTTAAGTACAAGTTGATTGATTTGCTGTTGGAAGCATTCCATACCCTCAAATGTTGGAGAGAAGTGTGAATTTTATGGTAAATATCATTATTATGAGACTTATTATTGTGTTTGGTACCAAACTGGGGGGCCTGGCCAGGCTGGACTGCCGTTCAGTGGGACCTCATCTAGCTGTGGGAGTGGGAGGACAGGTACGTTGTGAGGTTCCTCAAAGACAAACCCCAAGTCTTGCACCTGGAACGGAACAGCCCCATAGAATCATAGAATTATTTGAGCTGGAAGACACCTCTAAAGATCATTGTGTCCAACACCCCTGCCATGGCCAGGGACATCTGCAGCTAGGTCAGGTTGCTCAAAGTCCTATCCATCTTGAGCTTGAGTACTTCCAGGGATGGAGCATCCACAACCTCTGTGGGCAGCCTGTTCCAATATCTAACCACCCTCATGGTAAAGAATTTCTCCCTTGCCTAATCGAAATTTACCCTTGGAGACGAGGGTGTTGTGTGGGGCCGTATCGAAAGCTGACTGGCTAGAAAGTGGGTTTACAGAAGAGGACCCCTGTGTGCTGAAGGAGGAGCTGGATGAGTGGACAGTGTGCCTTGTGTCACTGAGGGCTGACTCCGTGCTGCTGGCAGAGCGTAGCCAGCAAGTCAAGGGAAGTGGTCGCTCCCCTCGAGCTATTGTGAAGCTGCAGCGGGGCCACTGTCCAGTGTGGGAGGCTCCACCCAGTACAGGCGAGGACAAACTGGGAAGGGTTGAATGGAAAACCTCCCAACACGGTAAGTGGGGTTGATCTGGTTTCTGTTCTCCACTTTCTGGAAGGGATGTTACCTGGTAGAGGGGGTGGAACTACAGTCTTAGGGGTGCGCAGAGAAGAGGTAGCAGCCACCAAGTTGCAGTACAAGAAATTTTGGTTGGACATGAGGAAGATTTTCACTGTGAAATACTGTGACTTTTTTTTTTTTTCCAATTGAGAGTATATTCTGTATGCATTTTACTCTCCTTTTTAAAGTGATTCAGTCAGCTTCCGTGTGTTCAGTTCTCAAGTCTCCTGAGCTAAATCCTTACAGCTGATTAAATTGATAATTTCTAAGTTTAGAATCAGTTCCTCCCATAAAGATTATTTGTATTCCTCCTTTTTCTCTCTTCTTCCCTCTTGTATAATAGGTTAATACTTGAGATCATGACAATTTGTGTTTCTCTAATTGCACTTTTTGTTTCCTATGGCAGACCTGTTATCTTCAGAGATGTGTCCATGCGCAGCTTTTCACTCTGTTGTGATCTTCTTCATCATGTTTGCCACACAGCAGTTACGTGTTGCAAAGATGCTCTAGAGAGCCACCTTCATGTTATTGTAGGGACACTAACACCCCTTGCTGTGGACCAACCTAAGATTCAGCCACAGGTGGGTTTGAGTTGCACTTGTTTATATTTATTCCTTGTCTTTTAAGTTCTTGTTCACTCTCATAAAAGCAATACCTACATTCGTGTTCAGTTTCAATTCCTGTTTTTTTACACTTTGTAGGTTCAAAGCAATAATGTCATGATGTTATTTGGCTTGTAACGCTATACCTCTAATTTTTTAAATGAAAGTGTATCTACTTTTGGTACTCCTATGATGAGAAATGTTGTGTTCTGTATTTGTGATTCCTATCGGTTTAAGCAGGGATTGAGATGTATTTGCATCATAATTGCTGAAATTACTGTATCACTTACTTTCTGAGTCTCTGTTTACTTAGCCTATTAAAATGTTCTCTTTTTAGAGTTCTTAAAGAGCTTTAATGCTCTCCTAATGTCTTTTATGTCTGCTTTAAATTTTTGGGTCAGTTTCAGCCAAATCTGAAAGAGGTTTAAAACCTTCAGGTAAGTTTCAGAAAATTTGTTACCTTTGTAGAGGAGATGCACCAAATCAGTGGCACCACTAAAGACAAGAAGGAGAGAACGTCAGCATTTGTACACTGATGGCAAGCTGGTTACTCACTACAAGCACGCCAAGCAGTTACCTACAAAGCTCTGAACTAGCAGCAGCCACACTGCTTCTTGCTTTGAGTGGTCGCCCTGCACAGACCTTTTAGTACTTCCAATTCAATTGTAGGGCTACGCTGAGGCAGCTGAAAATAACCTTGCCATCATTTTCCCAGCCTGATGATCGCCACCAGGTTTACAATATGTCTCTGCAACCAGTTTCACATGCACAGCTGCAGAGGCAACAGATTAGGGCATCCCTGGGCAGAAGCAAAGTGGGGAGGACAGAAATTTCTCCAAATTCAAACTGCTATTATTTATGAAACCTTCTGATGTTGTATTCCTTCTGTAGGGAAGTCCTTGACTTTTCAGTTTCTTCTATGTATTCTTCCGTTCTTCTATTCTATTCTTAGAGCATTGAATGGAGGTTAGTCATGCATTTTCAAGTAAATATGTGCCCAGAAAAAAACCTCATCATTTAGATTATAGATCCTCAAAGCTCCCTGGATTGAATATCCGGTTGCGTTGATTAGTTAGTGAGTAAAACACTGAAATAACATTTTTGCAAAGAAAGTATTTTATCCCTTATGCAAGCATTTATTTAAATCGTAAATCTGCTATGAAGCAAATTCTGCTAGAGTTCAGTGGTTTGGGCAGTAAATCATTATTTTTAGGCATTTGTCTGGATTTCAAATTACTGATTCTGTGACGCAGTAAGTTCTGAAGGATTGCTTGGATGCAGTGTGTTGCTAAGTCATCGCCAATGCTGTGATGGCTGTATTGACCGATACTTGAAATCAGCTTCATCAAAAGACAAGATGAAACTGCAGGTTGTGGTAGTAAATTCTTTGATGTCTATTAGAGAAGAGGCAATAGCAAAAACTCCTCTCCTATTTTAGAATATATGTGTGATTTCCTCATGCCTCTAAAAATTTTACAATTTTCAATAGTGTAAATAATTTATTTTACCAATTTTTATAGAGCTTTCTGTTTATCGGAACTAAGAGAAATGCAAACTTTGTAAAATAAATAAGAAATATGGCTCAAAATTGTTTGTCTTTTTTGCTTTGAATTTACTTCTTACGCTCAGGTCCTAGGCTTGCTGAAGTATCTGGTGGTGGATAATCAGGATAACGAGTATCTCTACCAAGCAATCAAATGCTTAGATCCTTTTCCTGAATATCCTGCTTTTAGAGATTTGCGAACAACTCAGCTGAAGATAAAATACAGTAAGGGACCATATTCCCTTTTGGAGGTAATTGCATTTTAAGTTGTGTCTCATGGCATAGTGGTTTTTGCAATACAGACTTTCAAAAGAAAAGTAGTTTTTGAGCTATATGTGTAGCTGAGAAAGATTTAAATTAGACATCAGTTATTCTTATGGCCAGTTTCAGAACCTGAGATATTTGCAGGGCTCCTTTCTTATTTTGCGTCTGTTAATCTCCACTTTGTGGACTGCTGAGAACTACTTTACTTGAAGCCTTTATTTGTGTGCTACATGTGCTTATTGCAAAATGTTGTTTTGCAGGAAATTAATCACTTTCTCTCAGTTAGCGTTTGCGATTCGCTGCCCCTGACACGACTGGAGGGACTGTATGATTTACGCAGACAGCTGGAACAGTGTAAGGATCAGATGAAGGATCTCCTGAAAATTTTCCAGGGTACGGTCATCTGATACTGCGTTTTCTTTCTTCTGTATCTCTTTTTAGATGTATAGCAATATAACCCTATTCTAATTTGACACTGAATGATTTATATTGTATCCTGATTTTTGTAAGTTTAGCAATGTAACATGATTGTAATTTATATGCAGAGTAGAGTGGCAAGTATTATTGATGCAAAATCTGAAATACCTCTTGCAGAGTGTATTATAAATATTAAATGAAGTGTTACATAACAGACAGGGCAAAATGCCCATCCAGCTCTTGGAGTGGGGCATGTGTGATTGTGAATGGCCAGGATAATGTATATTGCTTTCTGGCCGCTTAATGAGTTTTGTTGTATATGAATCTCCCTGCTCCTTTAAATGTAATGAAGCTAGATTCTAGAAGGGCACAGTATGTTAGAAAGTAAATCTCACAGAAGTTTGCAAATAGTAGGATTTAGTCTAGATGAAGCTTGCCATATCCCAGTGTTCTGTTAAAGCTCTAAGTCCAGACCCAGTTCCTTTCTGTTTTGGTTTTCTGATGTTTGCAACAAGGCCATTTCAATTTTCTCCTCTACATCAAGTCTTCACCTGCTTCTTTTACTGATTCACTGGCAAATAAAAAGGGCTGATATAATGCACTGTAGATAAATGCAGAGTAAACTGAGGAAGGACAGCAGTCTGTCCTAACGCCATAAGTGCGTTATGTCCCCATGTCTTGAATATCATTTACTGTTTCAGTCTCAAAATTATGCTTGAAAAGGGAGTTAGTGAAAGGGCAACAAGCTTGAGTAGAACAACTTGCATCAGAGTAGAGCCTGAAATAAGCCTTGTAACCTTGGAAAACGTTGAATAGGATCAGAGAGGTCCGTGAACTGCTGAATGGTATGAGGAACTGCCAGAGTACAAGAACAGTTCAAGTTGCCTGGCAGCAGTTAGAAAACAAGAGAAATGATGGTTGTTGATGTTGTTTTTCTTTCCAAATGATAGAAAAACCTGAAGATTCTGTAATAGTGAAGCTGGTGGTGAGCTTACTGCAGCTGTCCAAGATGGCAGTTAACCATGCGGGTGAAAAGGCAGTGCTGGGTAAGTTGGGTACTCCCACGATCTCCTAGGGCTGTCATTGCAAATCAAGGTTTGAAACTGAGGCAGTTCCCAGCGTTACTTCCCACTGCTACTCTGCCTTTGCTGCTAGAGGTAACCATCATTAGAATAGTGTATCTCCTTCTTGGACACTGCGCTGAACAGCATTGACCAACGGTGTAAATTCTAGTCAGTAGGCTTTAGTCTCTTCTGTACTTAATAGAGACATCTGCCTTTATATGGGTCGCATTAGTAGGTTGAAAAATACTGAGAAAAATGGAAGAGAACTTAGCTGAAAATTTCAAAGGCATATTGCAGTGGAAATTAAAATAATTGTCCATCTTAAAGCCTCTCATGTATTACTAAAATGATTATCACCATTTACATTGAGCACCAAAAATGTTTGGACCAAAGCTAGAATCCAAATGCCCTCTTCCCCAAGTGGGAAGTATTTCCATGAAAGGGGTGTTTTGCTGAGATTAGGTGTCTCAAACAGCTGGATACACAACTAATAAGAACATTTGCCTTAATATATGTATTTTTGTCTAAAAGACTAAGAACTTATAATTACAAATGCTGAGCAATTGCAGCTCATGCTGACTTCAGTGTGATACAAAATTCCTCAGCACTTCTGCTAGCTGTATGTTGCAGTCTTTTCCGCACTGTGTTTCTTTAATTCAAAACACAACCTGCGCATCTTCAGTTTTTTCTTTATTTGCTCTGGTTGTTAAAAGCAATGTTGCAGAAGACAGAAATGTTTTAAAGAAGCTTGGTGAGGGTGAAAGAAAGAGCAGGGAAATAAATTCTTGTTCCTGTCTAATGAAAACTAGTATCCCCCTGTTTTTTTAAACTATTTTCAAGGTCAGGGTCATTTTTTTTCCTTCTGTGTAGTCTTGTGGTTTTATAAAATGTTCTCTTTGTTTGAAAAGCAAATGATGAGCACACTGATGCATTTTAAGTAACATACAGGTAGTAATTCTTACTGCATTTACCGGCTTCTGTGTTTGTGTTTGTTGTACTCCTAGGGAATGAAAAATGAGTTCTCTTAGTGGCTGTGGTTCTGGCCTTTGCACTTCCATAGTTTGGACACAAGCAAAAATAAAATCTGTCTGATTTGATCTGCAAAATCCAGAGCCATATACACTTCAAGAAAATTGCGGTAGAAAGCATGGCTGTGTTATTCATGAGTCTGAAGCTGTGAAACGTGTGATTTTAATCATAGAGCTCCTCCGGATTATTTGTAAGCAGTTGCAGCTTTTGATTCCATAATAATCTCAGCTCTGAAAATGATTTATACTAATCGACTAGTCACAGCAACTTTTTGGAGTAAGACCTTGTTTTAGTGTGTTTGGACTATAAAATTGTCTTCATTTGCAGAGGCTGTTGGAAGTTGCTTGGGAGAAGTAGGTCCCATGGATTTCTCCACTATAGCTCTTCAGCATGCTGAAAATGCTCTGGACTCTAAAGCAGTGGACTTACTTGAAGACAAAGAACTTCAGTGGGTCTTCATAATGTTAAGTCAAATAAATACTGCTTTAACAGATAACTGGTGAGTATACTCATGCATTTAATGTATTTAGTTCAAAGCCTAGTAGGGGCCATTAAGCTGTATATTATTCAACCTGAGTAACACATTTGCAAGTGCATTTGGATCATGCCTGTTAATACCCAACCATGTGCTTCCACATCCTCGGATTACTTATCCAGTCAAGCTAGAAATTCTCTAGTTAAGCTTGAATAAGAGAATCTCTTCTGTGCAGAAGAGGATAGCAATGTTGTAGAGTAAATACTGAGGCCTTGTTTTATAACGAAATATGGGATGGCATATCCTAGTCATGAAAATTTTGTCGTTTGATGCACGTGTTGCTAGAGTGTGGGATTCTTTATCTTGCGTATTTCTAAAGGTGGTTTTGAAAATAAAATAGCTAAATGAAACTATCAATAATGACCTTCTGTATGTTATTCTTTCAGTATTGATGTTAGAGCTGCTGCTGTTTCCTGTTTGAAAAACATACTAGCCACCAAATCTGGCAGTGAGTTTTGGGAAGTTTATAAAAATCAAGGTGATCCCATGTTAATCTATCTACAGCCTTTCAGAATGTCTAGGAAGAAGGTACTTCTTCTGATACGCCTTATTTATTTGACATATGGAGTAGGGAAAGCATAGGAATAAACATTTAAAAAAAGGAAATTGGAAAATGTTTTTTGAAATGGGCTTTGTTGAATCTAAGGCTTCGTCTTTTCATCTGACTGATAGCAAACATTGTTGCTTTTGTATGACTCCTGTTTTTCCTTTTTTCTCAGCATTTGGAATTTCTTTACGTAGGAAATTCCTGATTTGAAATTAGAAAGCTATGTGCTTTCATTACTAGATGGACATTTCCGATTACCTACTTAGTAGTCTAATACATCCTTTCTCAGGATTCCATTGTTTGATGCAAAAACTTGGTGGAAAGTAGGTTAGAAAGAAGGTAGTGTAATTAACCGTAAACCGGGTATTTCCTAATTTTAAAGCTTTTGGTTTACAACCTAAATGTGGTGTCTAATATGGCCTTGTTGGTGTTACTGGTAAAATTTTATTCTTAATGCTTTCAGATTTCCCTTTAAAACTTTACATTTGCATGAACAAAGTTGATATTGTCAATCAATTCATGCACAGTCCATATTTTAAAATATTTTAATCAGCGCAGATTGCAAAACGTTTTTAAATGCTGCATTTAGTTATATTTGAAGTACATATATTTTCCTTCTAGCTTTTTACACTGCCAGCTAATGATTACGAGGCTTCTTCAGGAACTCTGGATGACACAAACCTGTGGATTCCTCTGGGAGAAAGTCATGAGACCTGGATCAAGAGCCTGACCCGTTCAGTGCTGGACAGTGGAGGTGTACAGAATGAAGTTCTCCAGTTAATGAAACCACTCTGTGAGGTGAGCCGGGTTATTCACAGACCTCTGTGGGCGGTGAGGCACAGAATCATGTGATTACGCAACCTGATATCGCATAGTAGTTTCTGCAATTAAATTGCTACTTTTCTTAACATTAAACCAGATACTTCATAGTCAGATACAGCAGATACCCATAAAATATTTTCTTGAAATACAAGATTTGAGAGAGAATTGTAATCAGTTGATCTTTATATAATCGTATTACCTGAAGGCTGGTATAGTCCTATTGTTACACATTTTTCTGTATTATGTGTTCTTTCTTAAATACTGTGTGTTTCTTTTGATCAGTTTTCAATTTTCCATCTAATTATACATTTTAGTTTTTAGATCTGTTGGACAGTGAGACAGTAGAATGACCGTTGGGCTCTTGAGTTTGGTTATAACCTGAGAAAGAAGGGCTTTTGGTTCCTTTTCTGAGCAGCTGCTGTGCGTAATTATTTTCTAGGTGAAAACAGACTTGTGTCAGACTTTGCTTCCATACCTCATTCATGATATCCTTCTTCATGATTCAAATGAATCTTGGCGAAATCTTTTATCAGTTCATGTCCAGAAGTTTTTTACTGCCTGTTGCAGATTTGCCTCATCTAGTAGATCTACTACACCACCAAATTCTGATTCAGGTAATGTCACAATATTTTTTTTCTGCTGGAAGAGAGATTCTATCTGTGAAAAAGTTATCTTCTGCTGACTTCAAACATGTGATGCACACTTGTAGACAAACAGAATTCTAAAAAATTCTGCCCAATTGTTTGTTGGGTAATAAATGCAGTAGAATGCAATAGAAAGGACACTTACAAAACAAAACTTCATTGTTTTCTCTCTTCTGAAATGTACATCCTAGAGCAAGAAGCCCATGTTCTTAGAAGTTTGGATAAAGTATCTCGACGAACCATGCTTGCTGTCATTGATTACTTAAGAAGGCAAAAGAGGTGACTTATGGCTTTCCAAAATGTTACTTAACTTTAATTATGACTGTTTTAAGATTTGTTGATGGTTTACATTAAGAAAGAAAAATCCAGTAAAGAACATGTTTCTTAAAAAAATAAAGATCTAGTAATGACCTTGTTTTTATTACAGGATAATATGGCTAGCCTTAAACAGTATTAACAATGCTGAAAGACCTTTCTAAAAACTTACTGTGTGATAAACTTTTTATGGTATGAGGTTGAGGTTGGAGGACAAAGGTAAATTTAGCTTTTGGAAGGTTATAGTTGAGCTGGATTTATTTGATGTTGGAGAGGTGGTCTGTTACAACACTGTTAAAGTCTGTTTTTAATCAGATCTGTTTCAGGTACAGTTTTTGATGACAGCTTCTGGCTAGATCTGAATTATCTGGAGGTTGCTGTAGCAGCACAATCGTGTGCTGCTCACTTCACTGCCTTGCTCTACGCAGAAATCTACGCAGACAAGATAAATATAGACAAACAGCAAGAAAGGTACAAGGCCTGAGGAGTGCAGTTCCTTGAAATTTGTAATAGAATGGATCAAATGTTTTCTGTGTCCCAGTAGTGTTTTGTTACATGCAAAGTCACTGAAACTTTAAAATAAATGCTTAGGCTTTTGTACTGACCTTTAAAATATCCTTACCAGTCCTTCAAAGTGATCCCAACCTTACTAGTTTGCTAGCTGTGGCACACTCAGAATCATTGGCATTTTAACTACTCACCGGAAGGTGTTATTTGTGTGTGTTCTGGAGGAAGCTGGCTAGAGCTAATGCTTTATTTCATCTCGCTTTCTAAATGGAACACTTCTCAGGTTCTATTTCTAGTAGTTAGTAGTGTGCTAGTGGTTATGTCCAAAAGTGAAGCAGGGGGAGAAAGAAACCACAGAATTATGACCAGGATTGTGTGTTTTTAACTTCATTTCATGATTTCTAGTGTAGAACTGATCCTCTACCAATGCCATGTAGAGGGATCTTGCTTATATAATGCACAATTATCCTTGGCTTCTGCTCTAGCAGGATACAAATGTGGCACTAATTGGCTAGCTTGGTTCTGGTCACAAATAACTCTAATTCAATGAACATATAGCAAAAGTATGGTTTTCAGCACAGATACTGTATGCTTGTTTTTACTTTTTCACAGAAGAGAGAGCATTCTTGCTTCAGGCATTCACAAAAGCAAATTAGCAATTTGATTTAATAAAGATTAGAGATTACATCCCCTCCCTCCTCCTCCTCTCCCCCCTGGATGTTGAGATTTCTTGTTGAAAACAAACCCTGGATGTTGAAATTTCTTCATGTTGGTATTCTCGATTCAGCTGAATGGTTTCCCATTCTGGTAGGAGCCATTTTGAATAACCCGGGCACATGACCGGCATGATCTTGCATTTGGTGTACATGCCTCTTAATTCGAAATTATATTTTCAGCATTTATTTGTACAAAATTTCATTTCACTTTACCAGTTCAAATATTTCTTGTAGGTCTTCTTTTAAAGCAGCTAAAAGTTTGACATTTGAAGAAGAAAGTCAAAGATCAACTATTTCTATTCTGAATGAAAAAAGTAAAGAAACTGGCATAAGTTTACAGGTATGTGTAACCTTCTTACATAATCACAATTAAGGCTAACTCTAATTTGAGCTAAAGGCAGATCTGGCTGAACTTCAAAAACTACATTTGAATGTTCCACCTATGCTCTAATTAAAGTGAATGCAGTGGCCATGACAGACACAGAATCACAGAGCTGCTCGAGTTGGAAGGGACTTTTACAGGTCAGCTAGTCCATTGAGTGTTTGTTCACTTGAAACACTGATTAGCTGGTAAATTTCAGTCACAGCAAAGCAGACTTGGTTACTCAAGAGAGCTGACTTTATGGTGGTGACCAGCCAAGTAGGGTGGTTTTGTTTTGTTGTGGAGAGGTGCTCATTAAAAATCAGTGGGCTAGTGCAGCAAGCTGTAGTGACTACGGTAGTCTAATCCCATACAAGTCTTATTTAATACACGAAATCTGATTCAGTAGCCTTGTCTAAGATACTTATTTCCTTAGTTCATTATTCTAGAGCTGCTTTTTTTTTAATATCCTAGAGGTATTGTGTAGTCCTGAGGAGTTTTGTTGTGTTACAAACCTTTTCTTTCTGTGATGATAGCAGGTTCAGAGATTGAATAAAAGAAAATTTAAGCAATGTTAACAACATGTTACATGGAAGAGACTTTTTTTTTTTTTAAATTTACATGGTATGTATAAACCTCACTTGAACTGGTTCCAAGGGAGATAATTGTTTTATGGTGTGTGTTTTAGGACCTTCTCATGGACATATATAAAAGCATTGGAGAGCCTGACAGTCTCTATGGCTGTGGTGGAGGAAGAATGTTACAGCCATTAGCACGGTATAGTTTGTTGATGGTCTCATATTCTTCAAAGTCATTGGTTTAATTTCTTAGAAACTTAAATTTAAAACTTCTCCTTAACTTACAATAGGATAAGAACATATGAGCATGAAGCAGTGTGGGAGAAAGCTCTTCTAACATACGACCTTGAGGCAACCCTCTCTTCATCTACTCGCCAGGCAGGGATAATAGAGGTAATTTTATTTTTTAATTGGAAATGAATCTAGGAATTGATATCCATTGTATTCAGTCACTCATACTAAAAAACGGAATTAAGACTAAAAGAGATCTCTTGGGTGATCAAGTCGAGTCCCCTGTCATTTTATTGGTAGACAAAGTATGGAATTCGACAAATCAGAATTTGTCCTGTACACACCAAAGCTTACTGTACTTCTGTCACTCACCTATAATCCCTATCTTGGATCATGATCTTTGGAAATATCTGAAAATATATTTAATTTTACACAAACTCTGAGCTGCTCCCAAAATGATGGGATATAAAAAGTAACGCAATTGGTTATTTTTTCCATCTAACTCTTTAAACCTCTACATTATGGCAACTGTCCTACTGAAACTTGTATTTCTTATGAAATCAATAAATAGAATTGATGTTGTCTTCTTTTGATGACTTAAAATATGTTGCTTTTTTATCCTAAAAATGTTTACAGCAGTTCTGAGTTCTGTAATAACATAACACAGGAGTGTCTGCATTTCCCTTCATTGCCTGTGTTTCAACCCTAAATTATTTAAGTATCACTGTTAAATTTCCACAGTGTTTCTCCTTCGTGTTGGCTGCACATGTAACCTGGGTAAGTAATCACAATTATAACATCATCAAATGGATGGTCTTCAAATGGATAGGAATTGAAGAGATGTAGGAAACGTTTTCAAATCCCCACCAGGAAAAACAATTCATTAAGAAGTAAAGCCAGTTTTGGTGTACTGCTCAGGAATAATAGAGTGGAGAAGTGTGAGCATTTTTCAAAGAATGCCGGTGACAGTAGTAATGAAACCGTTTTTAAGTTTGCAGGTATTAATAGTGTAACTGATTGTTCTTATTAAAAGCTTTTTGTGCTGAGTTTAGAAATCCTTATGGTTCTGCCTTACCCAGAAAGGTTTTTTTTTTTTTTGTTACCAAACAAATCCTTTTAAAAAACAATTCTGGTTATCAAAGGAGGAAAAGCAACTTGCATTAACTTTATTAATTACAGGCTTTGCAGAATTTTGGGCTTTGCCACACTCTTTCCATGTATTTAAAAGGATTGGAACATGAAAACACGGAGTGGTCTGCAGAACTACAGGAAATACGCTACCAGGCAGCATGGAGGAATATGCAGTGGGACCACATCCCTTCTGTCAAGTAAACCAACTTCTTTCACAGTTTTTTAAGTGAAAGGCAGTGATTTCAGTTCTAAGCAAAAAAGAGGTTAGAATATGATTTCTGTGATGCAAGTCACCTGCTTGGTCATTGAACTGAAGTACTGTCGTTTTCACTTAGACCTATTTTATATGCACATCACTTTATATTAATCTGAGTTACTATATGCAGTTGAGTTTGTTTGCTCATATCTCTTAACTCTCTTCCTATGTGAAATATTACATTTTTTACTCAGATAGTAGGTGCATCTTAATTATGTATGAGAGAGAAACACTTTTAAATGTTTAATTTATAAGTGAATTGGAAAGATAATACTCAGTAAGCCATGAGAAGTTATGAAGAACTGGATAAGAAAACAACATTGTTGAGTCATGGCTACTGCATCAGGAGCAATCCCTTCCCTTGTGTCATCTTGTATACCTAGCATTCGTTATTTCATTTGTCTGCTCAGGATATAATCACCTGGTTCAACCCCTGCTCAAGCGGGGACACAAAGAGCAGGTTTCCCAGGACCATAGGCTGTCTGTCTTTGTTAGAGATAAGCCTGGGAGTAGTACCTCAACGGCTGTGGGATGATGCGTTAGCAAGGTCCTTTGGTCTGCTATTGCAGTGGAGGTAGGGCATGGAGAGTAACGTGTCAGTGAAGATGCAAGGGCAGGAGTATCCTGCATTGAGGGTAGGAAGGCTCTACAGAGGGATCTGGACAGGCTGGATCCATGGGCCAAGGCCAGGTGCATGAGGTTCAACAAGGCCAAGTGCTGGGTCCTGCACTTAGGTCACAGCGACCCTATGAATGCTACAGGCTGGGAGAAGAGCGGCTGGAAAGCAGCCCAGTGGAAAAGGACCTGGGGGTGCCAGTTGATAGCCAGCGGAACATGAGCCAGCAGTGTGCCCAGGTGGCCAAAAGCCAACGTCATCCTGGCTTGCATCAGGAATAGCATCGCCAGCAGGAGCAGGGAGGTGATCGTCCCCCTGTACTCGGCACTGGTGAGGCCGGACCTCGAGTGCTGTGTTGAGTTTTGGGCCCCTCACTACAAGAAGGACATCGAGGCCCTGGAGCGTGTCCAAAGAAGGGCAACAAAGCTGGTGAAGGGCCTGGAGCACAAGGCTTATGGGGAGTGGCTGAGGGAACTGGGGCTGTTCAGTCTGGAGAAGAGGAGGTCTGGAGGTGCTTCAGTCACTTCATCATCTTGGTGGCCCATTAGCCTTCTTAGGTGCAAAGGCACGTTGTTGCCTCATGTTCAACTTGGTGTCCACAAGGACATCCAGGTCCTCTTCTGCAGAGCTCCTTTCCAGCTAGGTGCCCCCAGCATGTCCCAGTGCTGGGGTTGTTTCTCCCCAAGTGCAGCACTCTGCTCTTCGGCTGGTTGAACTCCATGGCGTCCCTGTCAGCCCACATCTCCTGCCTGTTGCGTCCCTCTGGATGGCTGTGCAGCCCTCTGGTGAATCAGCCATTCCCAGTTTTGTGACATCTGTGAGTATATTGTGAACTCTGTTCCTTCCTAGCACAGCTACATCACCACGCATTTTAGGACACATATACTCAGTATATGTCATCAAAAGCCCAAGTTGCAACGAGGGTTCTACAGTGATTCTTTCTACGTTAACTTTGACTAGTCAGGAGAATGGAAGATAGAGAGATGGGTCTGGAGAACGTAATCCAGGTGCATTCTTTTCTACTCCCCTGCCTCAAGGTAGTTGTTTAGAAGCAGCTGGAGGACTTTGCAGACATAATATCCTGTTGGAGGGTGTTTCTTGTGCCATGATCAGAAAAACCTTAATATAGGTGGGCTGTCTTTGTCTCTGGGGTGGGTGTAAGAATAGGGAAGGTGGTAATCTAAGTTTTTGTGGTTGTGTGTACAAACCTTTTAGTGAGCTAGAATATTCATCTTTAACAGAGGAGCAGGAAAAGTAACATGTAAGAGAGAATGGGATGGTAAGAAAGAGGAAGATCAAGGAGAAGAAAGAAAATATGGGTAAAATAGAGAAATGTGGATAGAAGGAATGGATACAGAAGATGAATTTGAGCAATGTTTTCTCCCAGCCTTCTTATTTTCACTATTTTTTTTTCCATTTTAAAAATGTTTCTGAAGTCAAACATTAAAAAAAATGCTGATTCTAAATTGAAGATGCATATATATCATATCTTTCAACATGATACTATGAGAAATTCATGATGATTTTTATTATACTTTTTATTATACAGTTGTTGTCTTGTTACATAGCTGTGAACATATTCTCCAGTATTCTAAACATACTGACAATTACTATTTTTCTTTCTTTTGAAAGAACAGCTTGAGTTTATAAATTACTAAATTAATTTGAAATTTAAAGGGTTACATTATAATTTTTTATCATGTGAAATAGCAGTTCATCCAGCCACAGAAAATGTACTGGTCAAATATTCATCATAAAGGTAAAACTGACGGGTTTGCAGACAAACAGAATTTCCCTTTTTTTAATGCTTTTTTTTTCTTTTTCTGTAAGAGATGAGACAAGAGGATCAGGGTACCATGAATCATTGTATGATGCACTTCAGTCTCTACGAGATAAGGAATTTTCTGCTTTTTATGACACTCTTAAAGATGCCAGGTAAAGAAATCAAAAAAAACAGCTGTCAGCATTCTGCTATTACAGAAGGAGATGGAGAGGGAGTGTGTGTGTGTGTCTGTGTTTGTAGTGACAGGTTGTTTACAGAAGACTGTTACAGTGTTCTGTGTTTAAATGAAGAATTTCATAGAATAAAATTAGTTCTTCTGTACATTATCTTAATTTCTAGTTTTTTTTTCACATGAACTTGTCTTTTGTGCATGTACAATTTGAGTGTTCCTTGGAGGTACATTTCCAGTAGTACGCATCCCCTACTTAGCAGTCCTCTTAAATGGATTTGGATGCTGACTGGTCTTTTTCAGGCCAGATGTTACATACACTTGGAGTTTATATATGCTTATCATGCTTTCGTATATTGTCCAACTTAATTTTTTTAATTTTAATGATACTACAAAATATAAACAGAATAGGTTGGCTATTTAATTTCTGCTCACTGCATGGACATTATGTTATGGATATTTGGAATTCTTAGTGGATATTAAAAAAAAAATTGCTAATTAAAAAAAAAATGGTATTTCTCTGTTAAATCCATAGGGTGAATGAAGTAGCAGAGCTGTGCAAAGGCAGTCTTGAGTCTGTGTATACGTTATATCCAAGTCTTTGCAGACTACAGCTAATTGGAGAGTTGGAAAATATAGGTCTGCTATTCTCCAGGTATTTTTAAAGCATTGTTTCATACTGCTTTCTTCAGTTTTCTGATAACCAAGTCTAGCACACAAATAAAACGACCTCACCAAAATTTATTCCTGAACTTTCTCGCTGCACCTTAAAAAGTGTATGGATCTTAGCTTTAAATCAGGAAGACAAATCCAGATCCTCTGTTTCCAGACTGGATTTATTCCTGGTCTAGTT
>VXAV01009085.1:13082-24363 GCA_013399715.1 Alectura lathami | reverse complement strand
TATATTCCATCATGAAGGAATTAAAATATCCTGACTTCTGTTTTCCTTGGAGAACAGAATAAAGTTTTTTGAAGAAATATAGTTTAGACATACAGTAGAAAGACAGATACATGTAATTTTTTACCTGTAAATGAAGCCATAATAATAAGTCGTAAGGTACAACAGGGAATCCTCAAATCAGTAGTGTCATATATTCTTTTCTTTTTTTACAACAGATATCTACGAACATTTATAAAAGGGTAATATCAGAGAGCTGTGAATTTTACACTGTAGAGTTCTCAAAGAACTTGCAATTTTGCAAATTTTAGGGGTGCTGCATTTGTAGAAGCTTTTCCAGCTAAAGAAGCAATCATGCTATTGTTTTTACTAAGGATTTGTGAAATGGCACTGCCCTGAGGGAATTCCATCCCAACAGTTAATACTCATTCCCTCATTTTTCTTTCCTGCAAAGAAACAGAACAAAACTGAAAATGCTACATATTATGGGTGATTTCAAGATGCTTTTCTTTTGTTATTCCTGCTCCAATGATTGAATATTGCTGACTTTTGCAAGTGAAAAATAAGCAAGTTTAAATCAATGAATTATTTTTTTTAATTTTTTTCCATTTCTATTTTATTATTTCTATGAATCTGCAATACTTTTTTGCATATGCATATAAAGACAAGTCATCCTTACACAAAAACTTCCTTGAATGAAAAGATTGCATTACTGAGATGATCAGACTCTTATCTGACCCAGAATGCTGCCAAAAGCTGTCCACTGTCAATTTCTGTCTGCAGTAAACCAAGACTGATAGATGCTGTGCTAAAGGGCTGACATGTAATCTGGAACAAAAATCTGTAGCCCCTGTCAGAAAGAAATGGGTGAGGAACTCAATTCAGAGACGCCAAAACCTTCTTCCCTAGCCACTAGTATGTGGGTGAATTATAAGTACTGAACTTCTAGCCTCAAAACACAGCAAAGGGAAATACAAACACTGGGAACATTAACAGAATAAAATGAGAGTGTATAAAATAAAATAAAATAAAATAAAATAAAATAAAATAAAATGTAGTTACACTGTAACACAGGGAAACTTGCATTATGCTTTCAAAGTGCTCAGCAGCACCAGCTCCAAAAAATGTCACGAAAACTAACAAACATTCATAGGATAATCAGTAAAAGCTCAGAACTTCTCATCACGTAGAGATGAAAGCCAGATGATTATGTTCATCCACTTTTTTGCATTCTCCAGGTCTCCCTTGGTAATCATACATATAAAGTAAAATAGAGTGACTTGCACCAAGGTAGGAAAGGAGCTGAGCAACATACAAGTAAGGATATTAAAATGTAACTGGGAAAAAGACTGCTTTTTCTGATATTGATGAGAAACCACCAACACAGTGGTAAACCCTGCTGTTCTCAGAGCTAGCTGTGAACTGCCTCAGTGACAGTGGATCACCAGAAGCCTAAGTAAAACAAGTACTAGTAGAAACTGACACATCATTTGCAAGCTCCTTCATGCACCTGAGCAGATGCCTACCCCTTGAAGCACAGATGCTTAACCTGAGTATCCTCTGAAAAGCCTGCTTTTTCCACATTAAATGCCATGGACATACACCAATGAAAGGTAGTTTGAGACCCCTTAGAATGCATTTCTTTATACTAGTCCAATAATTATCACTCAATTCCTACACTTTCTTTTCCCAACTCTCAATGTGAAATACATCAAATAGTAACATTTGCTGAAAGATAAACTAAGGAATCATAACTGAGCTATGCTTTTTTACACCTACATTTTTTTTCACCTCTTCTTAGTGTCACAGCCCTTCATATACACCAAAAGCCTAAATACATTTTATGCAATAGCACAGGCAACAGAATACAAACAGTCTGAAAGTTGCAGGTATGTCTGTAGCCATTATGTTTTTCTGAAAATAGCTAGGGCACTAGCACCAAAACTGGCATTTTAGCATAATTAAATCAAATGTTTAAGCTTGTTTAAGGTAATGATGCAGCATGAATCAGACTGTAAGTATATAAGTAGGAGTGTAAAAGCCTTCTTATCTTTGGTTACCATGGCAATGACATCTAGCTATCAGATGACGTCATCTGGCTTGTTTTATAAGCAGGAATAAGTCCCCCATCTGCAATCAGTGCAGTGAGAATTCTATCAGCAGAAAGCATTGTATTTTGTAAGAAAGCACTGCTGGCTGAAATAATGGTGCCTGGTGGTACATCCCAGCTCTCCATTAAAGGTGCTATAGAAAGCTTGCTAACTTGGACAAGCTTCAAAATCAGCAAGCCACCTCCTGCAGATAAAGTGGCTCAGAAAAACAAGGACATTTTCAACATTGTAGTGACTCCTGATCGGATCCCTAAGTTTTTCATCCCTTCTCTGGACATAGAGCGTATCTCCTTTCAACCAGAAGAAGATACCATTGAGAATTCTCCAGAAGGAAGAGTCTCTGAAGATGTTATTCAAAAGTGCAGGACAACTAGAAGCAAATCTGAATCCTACATCAGGAAAGATGCTCTGTGCAAAGGAGGAAGTCTGCACAGAAGAGGAACCTTATGCTTTACAGACCAAATGATTTTCCATGGAGAGCTGGAGAGAGCTGCACATCATTCTGATCCAGAAACCAGAGCTGCCCTCTCTTTGCCTCACCTCTCCAAAATCACCACTCCTTACGGATTTCTTACACTGGGTGAGAGCCCCAATACCAGAAGGAAAGAGTCTCTCTTCTTTCAGCATGACTCTGAAGAGCTCAAAATCCTCTTGTCCCAAAGGAAGAAGACCACATCTCTTACGAGGAGCTCATCCAGCCCTTTTAGTAAATTTCAGCAGACCGTTGAGTGCATAAAGCCTTCAGTCACTCCTCTGAAGACAAGGAGGGCTGTCTCCTGGGAGGCAGTCTGCAGCAGCCAGCTTTCTCCCCTGCACTGCAAACCAGACTCTGAAATGTTCCCTGTGAGATGCGAGAAGAAGAAGTTTCAGGTGACGATGAAGAGGCATCTGGCCAGCTTCAAGCGAATGCGCTCTGGCACTGGAATGAACTGGCTGTGCTAACAGCGTGGGGAGCGCTGCCAGCTCTGAGATCCTATGAAAATTGAACAGAAACAGTCTTCCACAGCAGTGTGCAAATATAAGTAGGTAGTACACAGTCAGCGTTGCAAGCTCCGGATTAAGACTAAACAAGCAGCCAGAAAAATTTCTTACGCCTGACAGGTTGAATGCATCTCTTGTTTCTTAAAGTCACACGCAGCAAATTTGAATCTTTTAAAATGCAAGCAAAGACAAGATTAATTGAATAGGTCATTGTCTAAAATTAATGTTGGCTTTCTTGCTCATTCCTGCATAATCTTTGAGAAGAAAGAAAATGACTACATTAAAGTAAACTGCAAAGAGAGAAAATATTAGAGTAGCAATGTTGGTTTCAGACTCACAGCAAACTTGAAAAGAAGAAACATTCTAGATAGTCAGGTAAAAGTTATGTTTCTTTTTTTCCTAATATTAAAGTGCAAGTGAAAAACAATTAAGAGTTAATTTCTCCTAGGCTATTTACAGCAGGTAACTGCAAACAGTTATTCGTAACTTCTGGCAGGAATGTGCTGGCTGAGAGGAGAAGCTAGGTGTCCGCCTTGCTGAGAACAGTGACCAGCCAGCTGCCTCCTGCTACCTTTAGCAGACAAGTTTATTTAATGCACTCTTGTAGTTAGCCAGTCAAGGCAGATGGAATTAGAGAAACTGATGTGATTTGTTTACCTTATTACTAGTGTCAAAGTATAAACTATGCTACTTATAACATGTTATTATATATGTTATAACTGAAACCAATAAAACCTTTTTTCTTTAATATGCTTTCTTGTCATTTGTGTTACCTTTATTTTTTCATGGACTGGTTCTTACTTTAAAACTAGAAAGGAAGATAAAGCAGACAACCATGAATAGTCATTGTCTGAGGAACATGTGTTTCTGATCCTGTTTGTTAACCTTAATTGTTTTGCTAGGCACTGATATTCCAGTACATTAAGCACATCAGTGGAAAATCTATCAGTGACAGCTAGAAATGTCCAATGAAAGCTAAGCACAGAGCAGGGATGATTTCTTGTGTGAGATTATCAACATTTTGAAGATTCTAGATTCCAGATAAGAAATATTTACTGGAAACTGAATTTCAAAGGTATGTGTGAAGTATTCTAGGGTAAAAATCTGTCTCAAGCTGTGTAAGAAACAGAGTTAGCGGGAGAGAAATTCTAGTAAAGCCCATAGTTCAGTTTATTGGAGTGAAGATACCAGGAATATGGACACGCTCAGCAGTGTCTGCAATAAAAATAACATCAACTTCAGCTGAAGGAAATTTCTGTATCACATGGAACTAAAAATATCTACTACAATATTTTGTGTTTGATTTATTTGTGGAGCATAATCAGAAGCTGATAGCATTTAAAATAGTTTCAAGTGTCTTCAGCAAAAGAATTGCTGTCTGAAGAGATAAGGTACCTCTGTTTTACAGACTAGGAACAAATTCTGTGCAGCAAATATAGCTCAAGTAGCCCATGAAGCTCATAATCCAAATAATCCAAAATCTGATGTTTGTGCATCCCTTGCTGTGCAGCAGCACAGAAATCACTGTGTGTGAAATGGAATATGTACGTGGAATTGAGTAAATTCACAGGTGGCTAACTCCTATGACTAGTGTACACGTACCGAACCCTGAGAGAGGCATTCAGACTCCCTTTATAATTTAAAGTATGATTCATTTAATCTCCTACAGAAGACACCTAAAAGTCATTAGCAGTTTACATGATAGGCTTTCTCCAGAAGAATCCCAGTTAAACATCATCACATCATTTTAGAATTCCAAGGGCAATGCCTGGGATCCAGCACTTATCTCTCATCGTGGAATTTTGTACAAAAGATCAATATTCTGCACTCAGAAAATAAATATGATTTTTTTTTTTTTTTGGTGAATCTATCTTAAAAACTAAGAAATATAACTTGCAGAGGAGAATGCAAAAGACCTGATGAAGATGTTTGGCATTCTGCTCTGTCATTGAGGCCTTCCTGTACTTAAAGGGGGTTTACAAACAGCAGGGGCACTGACTCTTCACATGGTCTGACGGTGACAGGACAAAGGGGGAATGGTTTAAAACTAACAGAGAAGATATTTAGGTCACATGTGAGGAGGAAATTCTTTACCCAGAGGGAGGTGAGGCCCTGGCCCAGGCTGCCCAGAGCAGCTGTGGGTGCCCCATCCCTGTGGATGCCCAAGGGCAGGCTGGGTGGGCCCTGGGCAGCCTGAGCTGGAGGGTGGCAGCCAGCCCACGGCAGGGGGTGGGGCTGGGGGGGCTTTAAGGTCCCTTCCAGCCCAACCATACTGTCATTCCATGATTCAGCAGATTTGTATTAACGGTGACACTGACAGAAAACGTTATCAGTTAAATGTCTTTGAAAAGTAAATGGAGTACAAAACAAGTTGCAGACCTTGCATGATAATCCGCCCTATGTAACCACCCTGAGCTATGCAAACTCCTGCTTACGTTCACAAATACTCAGCTACATGTACAGCATCTGCCATGGTGAAAATTTTTATTGCAGAATGTTAGATATTACAATATATTTATTTTTCTATTTCAGCAAGTTATACCATATTGAACCAACTCTGTACACAAAGTTTTAAGACCCTGTCCAGATTTATTACAGAATCATAGAATCACAGAATGGTTGAGAATGATAGGAACTTCTAGATCCATCTGGTCCAACCCCTGCTCAAGCAGGGCCACCCAGATCAGGGTGCCCAGGCCTATGTCTGGTTGATTTTTAAAGGAGAAGGAGCTTCCGGAGTTACTATGTTGCTCAGATCATATCTTGTGAAAAAAATCTGATGTATGTCGCTTTCTCTGCATTGCAATGACAAGGGAGTTACTCTATAACTTACCCCTTTCTCCTCCTTTCCAGGACACCAACAGTCTTGAAATTAGACATAGAAATTATTATTTGGATTCATTCTTCTCATCAAAAGTATTCTCTGTAAGGGAGAGGTAATAACCAGTATTTCACATTTGGATGTCATCCTAAATGTTCATAGTCATTGATACAACTGAGTTTGAGAATGTATTTATTCCCGTTTTGCCATGACACTAATTTCCCTAGATGNAAAAAAAAAAAAAAAAAAAAAAAAAAAAAAAAAAAAAAAAAAAAAAAAAAAAAAAAAAAAAAAAAAAAAGCAATGTAATCACCCAGAAAATATTGTTATTTTAAATATATCCTTTGAACAAGCTCACAAAAAAAGACATACACTGAGATATCAAGAAGGAATAAGAAAATGGATTCAATTACCTATGAGATACCTTTCAGTTTAAATGCTTGCAATGTATTGGCAAGTTCTCCAGTGTGCTGAGGCAAAACAAAACTTTCTAGGAGATCAGAATATTTAGTTCAATATCTTGTAATGATTCATTATATACATAATATTCATTAATGTCACTGATACATGTTTAACTCTCAGTTGTGTGCAGAATATTCTCTCCTTCAGCAGTGCTACTGACCGATATAATTTCAGCAAGTGCTTCACAAGAGCATTCAAAAACTGATTCTGACACTAGGAGAGTAGGGAAGAATGTTCATCTCTCATGCTTATTTGGGAAGGGGTTTTAATGTGCTTTGTTTTTCAAGAAGAATGTAACTTAATAAACTTGAGTTTATTATTTGTTTCTTTTCAATCTTAATTTAAATTTCACCTTAATTTAACATTTCTAATTATATTTGTGATATTCAGTTATAGATTAATGTGTTTTCCTAAACAGTTTTATGGTTCTGGACTGCTTTCTTAAACTTCAGTTACAATTCATTACAGCTATCTGTATTTTTCTGATGATTGTAATGGTTTCTTTATTCTGCATATACTTTGAAAATCCATTTGTAGATTGTAGAACTTCCATTTCAACATTCCATAAATGTAGGTTATAACAATTATATTGTAATTCCTGTTTTTTTTTTGTTGTTGTTGTTGTTGTTTATTTGTTTGTTTGTTTTCAAATGAGACAACTGAGGTATAGCACACTGATTCCTAAAAGTGATTATACTGTCCAGGCCTCTGTTTTCCATCACAAGTTTTCTTCTGCTTTCTATCAGTGTGCACTGTCGCTGATACAATCTGGCACAATGGGTAATGTAATCACATCTATTCATTTACAGTAAGTTATACAGTGTTGTGAAATACATGAAATATTTAACACTAATAAACATGATGATCATTATTTTAATGTATATTGAGAAAGTAAATTAAGTAACTGACATGTAAATAAAATATAAATACTTTATGCAGTTTCTATTTACCACGTCATGGCAGTAATCCATTTAAAGCCAATGAGCACCATAATTGAGTGGCTCATGTAATGCAGAGAAGTTCCTTGATTCCTTTTTTCTCAGACTTTTCACATGAAAACTCACTGCAATTTGCTGACACTATTAGACTGCCTGTAAACACAGAATTTATAATATCCCTCATGCTGTATTTTCAAATAATAAAATATCTGAAACACTGAAACTTGGAACATGCTACTAAAAGGTAGCACATGATAGAAAAATGAAGCAATGTAGCCTGAGACTACCTTTCCGTTGATGTTCTGTAGCAAGGAATTCCAAACTTGCGCACTAACTTGTATTAGAGCTGAAGAAGGAAACTCTAACCAAAAAGAACTCCTTCTCTTAGAGAAAGGATCCTGTTTTCTCTATAAATGGCCCATGCCCACAAGCATGTCTACGAAGAGTGACATAGAATGCACTGAGGAAGGGTAAAGTAAAAATAAAATCATTTAAATAAATTAAAAACAAGTTTTCATAGCAAAAAGCCCTTCACTTAAAAAAAAAAAAAAAAAAAAAAAAAAAAAAAAAAAGTCAAACAAAGAGTAATTGCAACTAACATGAATATTCAACATGGTCTGTGAAAAGATCTTACAGATGACTCAATGCAGCCAAAATGTGTGTTTTTCCACATAGATTTGTTAATATCTGAAAAAGATGAGCTGCATTTAATTCTAAATACCGTTTTCATTGTTTTTTGTTAAAATAGTATTCTGAAGAAGTTGAAATGCTGTATGTCTTCAGAAATATTCAAAGTTTAAATGTCATAAATAAAGAAAGTAAAAATGTAGAAATGAAATGAACAAATTCAAAGAAAATATTGAAGCTATATTAATCAACTGTTGCATTCTCTGGGTTTTTAGCTTCTATAACACAGAAAATTTGAAGTCTATGTTTTTTATGTCATGGACTTGTTTTGGGGAGCTGTGGGGTAGAAGCCAGGTAAACTCTGTAACTTTGAAGATTTAACAGGAAGGGAAAATATGTTTGTATTTACATAACACAAATAAACATAATCTAAAGGCCTATAGCAGGACCAAGAATCTGCTGCCTGCATCCTCTCATGTCCTTGGCCAATGATTGCACAATCTGAGCAAAGGAAGAATTATTATTTCTCTTATGTGAATCAGAAGGACTAAGAAAATATGTAGATATTTCATGCATGAGTCAGGACTTATAATTTATAGCCACCCACCCTGAGAATAAACCAATTGGAATACAAAGTACTTGACAGCAACTACCAGTAAGAATTTTTTTTTCAATTTTTATTTTTTTTTTAATTTGTTTCAGGAGTGCACAGACCCAGGCCTGTGTAGTTCAGACAGAGCATTCTTGGTCTGTCCTTTATTATGCCATGAGGGCACCTACATATCTTTGGTTTTAAATGCTCAAAACTTCTGTTGTAAAGAATCAATAAATATGTATTTGCTAAGACATTATCCTGCTTTCTCTACAATCCAATTTTAACCAAGTATTTGGCTTCATAGCCTCAGTCCTGCAAAACAGCTGTATAGATAACATTTAAACTATTTCTTTATTGCAAAGAGATGAGACAAAACCTCATACAGGAAGAAGACATACTGTAAATGTGTTTTACTATGTTCATGGTGAAACACTCGATCCTGTGAGTAACTATTTTACCTCCACTCTGTTGTGTGCTACAGGTTCTGACTGAAGGAAAGAATTTAAACTGCTAGTGTTTACACATCCCATCAATGTAGATGCTCAGCTGATAAATGACAGAAGGGCTCTCAGTTGCCTCAAACTCCTTTGTAATCAGAAGAGAGCATAAAACTGAGAAAGGGGAACTTTTAACGTTGCCTAAGTTCAAAGGCTCTGTCTGTATCTTGTCTTTCTTTTACCACCAAGTACAGAGAAACCAGGAGGAAATTGCATGCCCTGCTTTGAGTTATGTATGATTTTGACCACCAGTTTACAGTCTGCAAATATGGTGAATCATACATTAAAAATTAATAAGCTGATAGAGTGAATATTTTATGTTGCTGCAATTATTGCTATGGCTAAGAGTTGCCAGTAGTAACAAACTTTTCCTACAGGAGGAATATGTCAAGCAAGGCATTCTTTGACTTCTTATCCTAGAGAAACTACAGGCAGAGTGTATTGCTCCGTCTCATGGCACACACCAAGAAAGTTCCAGGAAGTATGAAGAATAAGATATGAGATGATAGCTGGGACTAGATAGTTTTGTTGAAGCTGCTCAACAAGACTTTACTTCTCAACAGTCTAATAACTAGACAGAAGTGACACGTTCATTGCCACAGTTACATTTACCTGGTACAAAACAGAAGTTAGATTGACATCACAAGGTCTGTTTACTTATGCATCACTTGCCTGTCATTATACACTCACTCTGATGGATTATTCCATTAAATGGGGACAGAAATAGCATTGACGTCATATGTCACATCTGCTACTGTAATCATTTGCCTATCTACTATTTTCAGCTGAGAAGGAAACCCCGAAAAGTGCTCATATTGCACAAAACATCACCAGATACTTCTATCAACTTACAGCTTTTCTTCAAAAAGAGAAACATGTACACAAGCCATCAATAGTTTCTGTCAGCTCAATGGAGAAATCAAATTATTTAATTGAACTGTAGGAGGAAGGTCACAGACTGCTAACCTGAAAGGAAAACTTGAGAAGCTTTTAGCACAGATCTCCTTCAGACTCAGAGCTGCACACTGCACAGTGGCATTGCTATACCTCTACTAGTGCAGAACAAGGCACAGAAGCTAAATGTAGATGGATGACAAGTGCTAAAATTTGAAACAGACCAATTGTCCAGATGTTAACCAAACAACAAAAGCAGCAATGCAGTTTATACACAGTTCAAAACCCTGTATTTTCAGTAAGATTCACCTGAAAGAGTATGAAAGCATGTAATTCAACGAAAAGAGAAAATGTTCCCTGTTTTATAAAACTCTTGAAAGGGAAAATGTTCTCAAGCTATAAAACAATTATAGTGCAGTCAGTTGGAAAAGCTTCTAATTTTTTGTATATTTATGTGAGCAACATGGACTTCAGATCTAAGACATTTTGTACAAATTGCAATACGATCACTGATCTATTAGGTAATGGTATTACCTACACAAACTGTGTTCTGTCCACATGCGTCCGAAGTTACAGATTATCTGTTATGTCTTACTTATTTTCTGGTCAAAACCAAATCAATACAAGTAATAGACTTACTATCCCACTCATGCTTTTCTGTCGGAGGAAGGACTATATTCCCCTCCATGTATTGCAGAACAAGCATTAAGCAGAGGAGGGCACAGATCGAGCATGCTGTGATGGAGAAAAGCAGAATCTTTCGGACATGATCTCTCTTATTTATTTTTCAAATTCTCTCTTCACTTTCCCTCTCTTTAATATACTATGGCCTCTTGCATTCTTCTACCTTAAGAAAAAAATATCTCAAAAATATATTCTACCTGCAGCTGTGTAGTGCTGGATGTGTCACATGTACATTGACTTTGTACGACCTCCAACATACCCTACTTCTTATGCTAGATACGAGTGTAGCCAGATCTAAAGAATATGAATACGGAAGTTTTTAAAACTTGAGCATTTTGAACATATTTGGCACCAGCTATACGCTCACACTCATTTTTTAGCACAGATATATACATGGTATGGCAGGATGCTTGAAGTTTGCAAAACATTCAGAAAAACATACATTCACTCTATACTCTTATTTTATAACAATTCTTCAGATCTTGTGTGCAATTGGGTTTCATTCTCTGTAATCTTATCCACTCTAAGAATAACTCCAAGAAATATTTGCTTCAGAAGAGACAGGTGTTTCAATGCAGAACTCACTGTAGCCTTATGTGTAGCAAATAGGTCGTTATCCTACAAATATATATATGAAATTATAAAATTCTATTATTTTGTATTTTAAACCTTGT
>VXAV01009084.1:27272-44194 GCA_013399715.1 Alectura lathami | reverse complement strand
TTTGGAGTCCTGGTTCAATTTTTGTTATTTTAAACATTCTCTGGTGTTTTTTTTTTTGTTGTTGTTGTTGTTTTGTTTTTTTGTCCTTTCACTGAGAATTTCAAAATATTAATTTTTTTAATTTTTGAAAAGAAACTCTAAACGGTAAGAGTTGTTCATGCTTTTCCATTTAACAGACATGGAAATAGGAACTCAGAAATATACTCCAAAAAGTATTTAAGTGTTCCTAAAACATATGGAATTTAGGATCCCAAATATCACTTCAGATTTGGGCCTCTTATATGACAATATCATCTTCAAATTGGATCACTGTGTTTTGGCAAATATTTAGCCACATTTATTCTTAGAGACACTTGGCATTTTATATTTTCTAATGTTACTTTGTGAGATTCTCTGTAAAGCTTTCCAAGACAAAATGTGTTTACATTGGAAATTTTATTAATGATGGAGCCTAAGAATGAGAAAGTACCAGGAGTCCCAGATGTGGAGTTTACCATTTTTTCTTCTACCACTTCCATTTACCGACATATACTCTCAGTTTTTGTTTGTAACTCAATGTTTCACAGTGTTGTTATTTTATCATTTTCTTTACATCCCGGAATGGTGGCAGAAAGAAGCCTCAAGAAGAGGCCAACACCTTCTCCTCACTTCAGTTCTCCACTAAAAGAAATATTGAATAAGCCTTCTTAGTGGGAAGCAAACCTCATTAAGCTCTCCAACAAGTCAATTGGAACTTATTCATGTGTTATGCAGAGTTTTACGGTATGCCAGCTGATCGGACATTGAATGAAGCAGAATTGCACTGAGCTGATTTGTGGCAGAAGACAAACAAGCCCCTGTCTTTCCTCTGATCTCTACTGGATCCAAATACAAGGATGAGCATCAGAGAGAGAAAATCATGCTGAAAAGAGGGATTGAAACGGGGTTGTTCTGCTTGGAAGATGAAGGTGTAATAAACATGATAATTCTCACAGTCCTGTTCATTAGTTGTATCTTACGTATTAAAGTTCTGGGATAAGGGTGAACTGCACCATTAAATAGCCTCTGGCTTTCCTATAAATCATCTCCCCTGTTTATTATAAATATAACCTGACTGGGGAACCAACAATGACAGATAAAAGAATTGCCTCTGCTCCTCTGAGAAGCTTGGCAGCTTTCCCATTGCTAATGCTTTCTCTTTGCATCTCCTAAGTCTGACCCTATTTGCTACAGTCTTCATTGTGGGAGCTGAATACTCACTGTCTTTAGTTTCTTTGCAAGCCTGACACTGAGTAATAGCTTTCTAAAAAGGCCTTGAAGTCAATTTTAAATGTGACAAAATGGTCTGTAACAGAATAGGTAAATGCAAAAACCTCTTGGGATTTGTATAAATCGCCCCTGAGGTAAGCACGGAAACTAATTGCTGCCTATGTTCAGCTATCATGTTAAACACTTTTCGTGGAGACAATACTAATACATTTTTTCCTGAGGAGCTGTACCTTTTCTCCCAACTGTCTGTCAGTTAAAGAATAAGACATTACTCAGATGAAGTAAAGCTCCAGAAAAGAGCATCACATATGGGAACACTTTCAGCTGTATTACCATTTTCCAAGATATTGCAGAGCCTCGTGGAAGATCCCGCCATGTGCAGATGATCTTTACATTACAGAATGGGAAGTGTAATCAAGTCTCTGGGAAAGATGGTAAACAACAGAAGAGAAAGAAAAAATCTTTCATGGTAGAAAATACTTCTGTCTTCATAAACCTAACTATAATTTCTATGTTAAATTATACCTGGAATTTTCTACAACACTTTTAAGTGCGTAGGGTTGATAGCCATCTGCACAAGATGAAAGAATAGTCGCTTCAGTAATTGTTTTCTCAGTAACCAGCTTCCTGGCACCAGCAAGAAACAACTGAGAAAATAAATGCTTTTAAGATGGAAGTAGTACTGTGCATAGAACAGCCAACAACTTTATGTTTGAATGACTATCTTCTTCTAGTTCCCCTGGAACAGAGCCAAAGCTGAAAGACTTCATTGAGACACAATTTATGCTTTGTTTTGACCATCATGCAAATCTCTCCCTGCTGTCTAAATGCTTTGTCCAACATTGAATGAGGAAGTTCTTGCCACGGGTAGGTATTCTGCTGACATGGTATGGCAATGGAGCTGAGCATGCCATGAAGAAACACTGACTTGGGCAGATATTCGTAAGCAGACATATTCAGGGACCTGATATATGCTATAAGCCACTCACTGTGGAAGTTGGAATGATGTTTGTGGCGCAAACTATGGTTTTCACAGTGGAAAAAGTTTTCTTGAAGTGTAAAATGAAGCAAACAATGGAGCTCATTGAGAGAACCATACTGCACTATCTAGCCTATCAGTATCATTCTTGAAGCTGCCTGCGTGGGAGTTGCTGTCTTATATCCCACAGGGGATCCTATGACTCTTGCTGGTTTTTGTCACCAATCATATACTGCACATCAGACACAAATTCTTACCCATTAAGAGTGTGGTCACTGCCTGCAACTCACAGATATGGGCCCACCTCTAGATGTTGTTTTCTTCTTGACCTTGAAAATAAAAAGAAGCAAATATAAACCACACTCCCTACTATGGTGAGGAATGCCTTAGAGACACTTTTGGCAAGGAAAACAAGAACAGAAAGAAAATCTGGCTATCAAGCTGACACCCTTCACTCAAGCAAAATCTTTATTTCAATCCACCACATGCTTACTCTCTTTTTTCCAAACAGAGACTGCAGAGTATAACCTGAGATGTTCAGATTTTATTTCATAGCTGTTCTGCTTTGTATTTCATTCAGCTTAGCTGTATTATTTTTACAGTCTACCAAATGCATTGCAGGGCTATAATAACTCTTTTCAATGTCTTCTGTTTATCCTTGAGGCTGTTTCCTCCTCCATGTTGCTAAACAGATTTGAGTAATGTGGTTATTCAAAAAATAAATAAGTTTCTGTGAAATGCATCTAAATGTGATCCTCTCAGAAATGTTATTTAAATTCAATACTACATCCTTGGCTCAGAGGTTTGGGTGGTTTTTTTAATCCTTTTCTTTTTAGTCTTTCAGTCACAGCTGAACTTTCCAGGAATAAAACTTTCAGGAGTGTTGTACATGATATGATGAAGTTCTGCAACAGAAATGACACAGACTTTTATCCACCTGCTGGAGTCAGATTATTTCAGAAATGTATTCTGCTCAAAGTACCAGCCATGTTCCCCTGCTGTATGCATCTCTGAAGCAGTCACAGCTTTCATTGCTTTGCATTTAAGGAGTCTTATGCTATTTCTCTACAGGCTGTGCTAGAAGTGGCAAGAACCTGTCAGCCTGAATTACTTTCATTCTCAGAGTCATTATCAAGAAGAGGCTAGAGGAAAGACTTGTTAGGAAATAGCATATTCTGCCTTTCCTTGTAACCATCTTTATTATATGCTTAAATAAATATATATAAATTTAAAAACTTTGAAGACATCTGCTTTGAGAGTTATTCCAAAACGGGTAAAAAAAATAAGGCAGAGAAAGCAGAACAGCTTCACAGTGTTCCAGCCGTATCCACTAAATTTAATGATCAAAATGCCACTGACTTCAACCGCATAAATTAAAATAAATAAATAAGTGTAAGCACATCTCATCCTATGATTCTATGGAAAGATAGTAATTCCAAGGAAAAGGTTTGTTAGCTGACTGCCCCTTTTTAATTCTCTTCCTACAGCCTCACATTTTGCTGTGACCGCCGCTGGTGCACGCCACAGCCCCAACACCTTTCTCCACAAGCGCTTTTAGTAAGTTAAGCTTCCACAGTCCCAAGTTTCTAACAGTTTTATTCACAGGGCTGCAATTCTGAGGGCAACAAGGTCTTGCACTGACCTCCCAGTTTAGACAAACATGATAGACAAATGGGATGTGGGTCAGAAGGAAGGGTCTTCAGCTCAGCACTGCCTCACAAATACACTGATGGTCTTGGTTTGGGCAGGAAGAGGCCGACATGCAGCAATACAGCTCACTAGAGGCGCTGGGCACAGCCCGGAGCCCAGCAGCTCCCCTGCCCACCAGGCAGCACTGCTGTGCTGGGCGGGGGCCGGAGCTGGCACAGGGACCAGAGGGGCTGGGGGGTCTCCTCCTTGGGGCCCTCCAGAAGCCGCCTGGGCGTGGGGCTGGGCACCCTGCTCTGGGTGTCCCTGCTGGGGCTGTTGGGGAAGGGTGCAGAGGGACCCAGAGGGACCTCTAACTTCAGGCAGGCTGCAATGCTGGGGTTCTGCAATAAGGGGATAGAAACCTATCCCAGAGAAGTAAATGGCATTTTAGATGCACAGATGTCGAGGAACTCGATTTTACCTGTGAGAGGAGGGAATCTCTTGACAGAGAAGATGGTGTCAACTGGCAGTTTGCCTTTAATTAGCAAACTTCTCTTTCTAGCAGCAGTTACACAGGAAGCCTTTTGCATTGTGGGGTAATATCTGAGAGGAAAGTGTGGTTACTGATGGAGAAAATGGTATGTGTCCAACCAGAAAGGATTTATCCATCTGCTGCCCACTGCTAATAAATATCTGATTATAATGAATAAAGCTTAAAAGTATTCTTAAACTTTCAATTAAACATTTCACTGCACAAGGCACTGGCACTGCTCGAGATTTTGGGACTCCTCCTCAACTCTATCTTTTTTTTTAATGTAGAGAGACACTCCTTGTAAAAGATATTAATTCCCAAATGTAAGAAACAAAAAAGAGATTCTGACTGTCAGAGACAAAGTTCAACTGTAATCCAATTAAGAACAAATTTTAATAACTCCTTATGAAAATAAATGAAAAAAAAAAGTAATAGAGAAAGATCTGTGAGGTTACTTAGGAGGTCAGTATGAATTTTCATATTGTCTGCTTCTCCAATTCTTAGAAAAGAATGAGTAGTGAACATATATTTCTTTTGGCCCATAGAGTTAGACTTATCACAGAAGGGGAAAGATCCCAGATAATCCAGCAAGATTTGTAATAGTTTTGTGGGTCAGAGCTCTGGGAATTTAGTCATTTCTGTATGACTAACAAACACCAAGTTAATGGCCACAAGGGACCAATAGATCAATCTGACTTCTTAAAAAAAAAAAAAAAAGCCCATAATATTTCACCCATTTGTCCTGCAGCACTTCCAGAAACACATGTAGTCTTGACCTGCAAATAGCCAAAGATGGAAAACCCACTGCATCTTTTGAGAGTTTGTTTCACTGTTAAAAATGTACATCCCGCTGTCAATTTGTATACCTCTAGTTTTACTTTTTTTTTCTAGCTGTTAAATCTGGTGAATCTTTTCTTTCCTGAGTTACAGCATCTCCTGTATTTCAGGTTTTATCCCCACCAAGTTGAGAACTCCTGACAATCAAGTTTTCTTTCTCAGATTTCTATCCTGGATACAACTGAGATAGACTTAATTTTCTTCAGAGTAGCTGGCATGGTGTTGCGCTTTGGATTTAGGATGAAAACAATGTTGATAACACAGCAATGTTTTAGTTTTTGCACAGCAGTGTTTGCACAGATCAAAGGACATTTCAGCTTCTCATTCTACCCTGCCAGAAAGGAGCTGGGGGGGCACAAGGAGCTGGAAGGTGACAGAACCAGGACAGCTGGCTCAAACTGGCCGAAAGAATATCCCATACCTTATGATGCCATGCTGAACAAGAAGACTGGTGGGAGTTGGATGAAGGGTGCCTGTAGCTACCCGGGGGCTGGCTGGGCATCTGTTGGCAGGTGGTGAGAATTTGCATTGTGCATCACTTGTCATTTACTATTTATTTATTATTATTGTTTTCTTCCCTTTCTTATTAAACTGGGCTTATCTCAATCCATGATTTCACACACTTTTACCTTTTTTTCGATTCTCTCCCCTATCCCGCTGGGGAGGAGTGAGTGAATGGCTGTGTGGTGTCGAGCTGGTTGCTGGGTTAAACCACAGCACTTTGTTTTTGACAACAGTCTACAGTGTACGGCCCTTTAAGCCCTCAGGCATTTCTTGTAGCCCATTTCTATATTTCTCCAGAATTGTCCCACGTGACAATGCATAATGTGAAAACCTAGCCCGTAATGCCCCAGAAACATGCATTTAGATAGATGTTGACAAATTTCTTCTACTTGTTGAAAGAATTTCTTCATTATCCCAAAACATGATGCTGATATTTTTGCACATTCAGTGTTATAATGCACATTTAAAAATATTTTATCTTTCTGCCTTTAAGTGGTTAAGTGCTATGTCTGGCTTTCCAAAAAGTTTAATAAAATTAAATAAATTACTGCATTATTTCAACTCAGCTAGCAATTTATAAATGTAATGGCATGCATTTACTCATTTACGTTGCCTTTGTGACTTGATACCAGGTAATTATCCTAATGAATATTACTTTTGATTTAGACCTCTGCCTTCTACCTTGGTTATTCAGCTTGAATTTACTGATCACATCATCGTCTTCACAGATAAGAGGCTGTTCAACAGAGGCTGTACTTTTTCATTTGGAGGTGACTTCTGACACTGCAATCACATTTCTCATCATAAGAGGCAAACTGTAAGAGGCAGACTGTAGCTCATAGTCACATTGACGGTGAACTGGGTCTTGCAACCTTTTGTGCTACACAGTTGTGCACAGTTGCACCAGCGTTTAAAGATTCACACAGCTTAAATATTTCCTGGATGTGAATGTGACTGGTAGCTGAATCCTGTATGTCCCACATAATCTCTTTCTTGACTTCCAGAAATGGTCTCAATTGCCATTCAGAAAAGCTCTGTTCTCACTACTGCTTTGTCATGGTCTGGGTAACACTTACAGGTAACATTATACAAATGCATTCAATCTGCCTGTATTTTGTGAAAATTAGGCAATCGGAATCCAATTCTTTCCACTCTGCAATTTTCTCACAAGGTTAATCAAAGTCCATTGTCTCCTCAATGAAGAGAACACTTTTTCCTTTAAGCACTGTGAGTGCATGCCAAACAGGTGACTGTCAGGCGAGGACGAGAAAGAGCAATACTCACAGGCTTGGTAACTGTCTGCAGGGAAGAAAAGAGTGAACAGGAGGAGTTTCACGGTATGAAAGAGACAGTTTATCTATAGAAAACCATTCTGGAATCTTGAAGTCAAGGTGATGTTATTGAAATGGGCAGCTGGCTATCTCCTCCCTGATGAGGGTTTTCTTAAGGTGCTTGGTCTTTATTTGCACTCTGATTTAGATACCCATCTCTAATGTGCCAAAATCTAAGATGGCTGCCTTACCTTCCTTAAAGTCAACAAAAAGAAGTAAGAAATTGCAAGGTGAGGAAGGTTAAGTCAGGAATCTAAGACAGGTAATTTACTTTTGGAAATGCATATCTCCCTCCACTAATTAGAAAGAGAGCTGTGGCTGCTAAAGTTGACATACGTGTCAAGTTTTTGGGTGCATAAGTTCGGGAAGAGAGATTTGATCTTCTGCATCCCTTGTTGTTTCTGATTTATTTTTGGATATATGCTAGTAAAAAAGGGCAGTATCTGGATTACTGAATCTCAGTGTCCATAAAATCCCCAGGAGCTTCCTACACATTTTGAGTATCTCCGGTGTACTACCGGACCCTGTTTGTGGTCAGTGCTCTCTTGTTTGTTGTCAAGTGCAATTTGTAATTGCAGAAAATTTCAAAAACTGTGGAAATCAGCAAACCATTGAACAAATGCCATTACACCTTCTCCAAACCCAGGGAGTCATGGGTTTTACCTGTGCTGCTGGGTAAAAGACTATAGGCCAAACCTATGATTCATGTCCTTGCCGAGTCAATCTGTGGGAAAAACTGGGCACCGACAGGATATGAATTCTTTCATCTGTGGGTTGTTCGTTGGTTTTGGTAACTGGGCATCTTATCTGGAAGATTTAGAGAAGAGTTTCATGCCTTTTCTTCATATTACCACTCAGTGAACACATTCTATGTAAATAGACTATAGGACTGGTGAACTATTTCATTTCTTATAGAGAAACTGTCTGATGCTCCTGATTACTAATTATCTAACCAGAGGCTTTGTAGAAGGGTTTCAGCTTCTATCATTACTACACCACAGATAGATTGTCCTTTTGTGGTTAGCTTTTGATGACTTAAGTGGGACACTCATGATCTCACATACTAGTTATAAAGCAAAATGAAGGTTGCAGAGGGATTACAAAAAAACTGAGCCTCTACAAAATAACACGAAAGTTGCATTCTGTCAGAATCCGTCAGAAAGACAGACCTCAAAATTCCGTTTCATTCCTGTCTGGTGGTGATATGATATTCATGTGTTCAGCTGAATGGAGAGATTTCCTGGTGGCTCTCTCTGGGTGGCAGAGACACACAGACATCTCCATATGATGATTCATCTCTTCCAAAATAAGCAGAATAAATCATTCTCTGATGCTTGTTTCTTCTGGTGTTTGTAAGGAGAACCTTCATAAATCGGTTACAGAAGACAGATATCTGTTACTTGATGGGTAATGTGAGACAAACCCTATCCAATATTTCGCTACAAATCATGAGAATAGAGGAGTCACCCCAATGGCTAAGGTCAAAAGTGGTTTGTCTGCAGTGGTGCCTAAACGTAACTGTCTGCTACAGAGGACAAGAACAACTCAAAAGTGATAGTCCACCCCCGCATCATCTTTCTCCCAGCCTCCAGACTTCTCAAGCTAGACTTGGCTTCTGTCTACAGAACAAATTTAATGTTAATAAAAATGTAGAAATATTTGAGAATATGTAACGGATTTTGACTCCATGAACTTGTCAAGTCTTCCCTTGACTCCCTGTGAAATTTTGCATCTACAACACGCCTTGTAGTCCACATCTTAGCTGCATATTATATGGACAAACCCCTTCTTTCTGTTCTGAAATTGCTTCACTAGACATACTTACCCTCTAACCATCCGCTTCATGCCACTCATGGCTTTGCTGATCTAAATCAGATTCCTCTTTTTGTAGTCAGGAAAGTTCTACTCTTCCTTCTACAGTAGTTACTTTTATTCTGCAGAATTGCCATTAATTCTAGTGAATATGAAGTCTGTTGTCTCATCTTTTTTCATTATCACTATTATGGTCAACCCAGTACACCTCAGGTGACTCGTTTGGGAGCATTGTTCTCTCAAGCCATTAATTTCTAATGATGGAAGAAACACATGTAGTCTCCTGAAGGAAAACAGGCAGGTGACACAGAGTTACACACAGAGCTTCTTTAAGGTTATTTGAGATTTCTCTGAAAAGGCAAATGTTACTATGAACTTTTTCTATTAAATCTGAAGACTGTTATATGAGCTGTCTTTTTGATGTATGTTTCTAAATATTTATTGCACTACTGTTTGGAAATGTTTTTTGTGAAGAGTAATGAAGTAAAACAGAGCTTTGTGAAATAATGCTGTTCTAAATTAATGGTATAGATGTCTTTTTTTTTTTTTTTTTTTTTTTTAAAAAAAAACTCCAAGGTTTTTTTTTTTTTTTTTTTTTTTAAAGAAAAACTCCAAAGGTTCTATATTACAGTTTTACCATAGAAAAAGTGTGCATTTACAATACACACACATTGCCAGAGAAGAGAAGAAACGTTACTGTTTACATCAAGAAAACAGCTATTTATATAACACTTGAAAGTAGCATACTGTTATTTTTTTTTTCCTTAATACAATTATGCTTATTAAATGGTTTAAATTAAGAAAAAAATATAATGTGTTCCCTTTTGTGAATTGTGATGGGGGTTTGTTTCATAATGGGTTTTATTATTGAGACTTTTTATGGCAAGAATTTCAGAAGTTGTTTTGCACACCTAAATTCTTTGCAAGCAAGGTCAGTGGCAACACCTGCTAACTTCAGGGAGAGCATAATGTTCTCAGTGCAAAGAAGTTTAGATACCAAGATTTACTTATTTACTTTGTTCACCTAACTATACTTTGCTTGTCCTTTTATTTTCTCACCCATTTTATCCTAACTACATTTACCTGCACCCATTGCTCAAAGAATTGTTTGCACTAAGCCACATTCATGCACACAGCATTGTATCACGTGTCTGTGTCGGGCTAAGATAAGGCTTATGGCATCAGTCCCTTGCCACAGGAATTGCCTCTATCTGCACCTTGCTACAGGCTCTATCCCATTAAAATTCCATGCCCAGCTCAGTGGAAAATGGTTATTTAGTAGAATTTTACTGCAAATCTGGAGAAAATTCTGCCTTTGGAGGCTGACTGATCTTTGAAACTCAAAGGATGCTCACCCTCGTGAAGAAAATATAATCATTTACCCAGAACCATCATGCTTCAACCATCATATTTTATTGTACACTGTTGGTTTCTACCATAAAAATAACTTTATTTTTTCTTGACAGAATAATTTTATAAAACAGCTGGGAGACTTGGAACCAAAGAGAAAGGCAATTTAAAAGAAAATAGTAATCCCATTAAATACTACTTCGTGGTTTATTTATAGGTTCGTTTAACACTTACACAGAAGAAACTGTCATTCTGCATGGCTTAAATCCCAAGGATGTGGAGGCCAAGGACATCTGAGATGGATTTTGTATTTTATGTGTTCAAAGGATCTTCACGAATTATCTCATAAGAAACCAGATGATTAATGATGTCAGACCAATACCTTCACTGGTCAAAAGCATCTGGTGGACAAAGTATTGTTTGGGAATTCAGAAAATCTTGCATGCCTGATTCAGTCTTAATGTAAGCTGACCATTTAGAATAGATTTGTATTTAGCTGTCCTAAAAAAGTAGATTTTTATTCAAATTATAGTATTTGGGTGAATGCTGGCTTTTACTGCAAACCTCAACATAGCAGATTCACAGAATCATAGAACTGTCTGAGTTGGAAGGGACCCTTAAAGGCCACCCGGCCCCTGCAGTGCACAGGGACACCTGCAGCTGGGTCAGGTTGCTCAGAGCCCTGCCCAGCCTGACCCTGAAGGTCTCCAGGGATGAGGACTGCACAGTGGACTGCATTCAAGTGGGCTGCAAAGCTGGGCTTCTTCCAAAGGCAGCTTTTAAGCTAAGAAGTCCCGTGGTAGGGGGTGTCAGAGGAGCCTGAACAGGGTGGGCAGACTCCTGAAGTCACCCAGCACTGTACAGATTTGGTTCAGCAAAGGAGGCCTGGGGAAATGGAGCCAAGGAGGACACCAGTGCACTTCCACCACTTCTCACATCTACTCTCTCACAAACACAGCCCCTCTCAACCCAACTCTTTGTCCTCACACCCAGTTTTATTTTGTTTTATCTGAAGAAAAATGTCTGTCTCTAAGCATTACTCTGTCTGTCGACTGAGTTCATAAAACCTTTTAAGAAAGAAGGAATAGTCACATCTGTCACTTTTTTATGTTGCAAGGAAATCATGGTTGTCAAACTATGTTCATGGTCTGTGTTGGTTTTCTTTGTCTTCTGGTTATCATTTAATTCTTTGCAGAAGGGTAACATGCACATTATTATTACGTGAGGAACAAAAATCTACTGCTTACCTCAGAAAAAAAAAATGAAAAAGGAATGTCCTTCTCTCAAAGAGTACATTTTAAATGCCCATGGATCATGAAATGAAAATTCACTAATGTTTAGAAAATATTGTTTGACTGCACATGAGGAGCTGAAATGGTAACTTTCTGTTAATCAGGTGACTTCACTGCTGAGATAGAAAATATTTGTCAGTGGACATCTGATGGGAGAATTATTTGTAATTTCTACATCAAGTGCTGAAATAAAAGTGGGAGGAGGATGTAAAATGGAGAATAAACAGACATTTCTCTCTGTCAAGGCTTTATACTTTTACCTGCCGAGAATGGAGAGATGTTTTTATTCAGAAAAGAGACAAGGACATTCATTACACAAAGTGGGGAAGATGTTTAGTATTAGGGGTAATTTACACAAGATTAGTATGTTTCTTCGTTTAAAAATGTACATTATGTCATCCTTGGGTTATCCAGAGCAACAGAATGATTTGGATAAGATTTAGGATGGCCAAAGAATGGATTAAACACTGAAATAAATTAGCTGAGACAGCTGGGGCATCTTCAGCCTCAGAGGTTTCTGAGAGCAGACACTGTCTGACATGATGGGTTACACCAAGCTGAGTCTGTCCTGAAGCAGGAGGATGGATAAATTGACCTTCCAAGTTCCCTTCTAGCCATATTTACTCGAATTGAGTGATTCTTGTATAAAATATAGGAAAAGGTTCTTTTAAATACACCAATGAGTGGGACTGAACTGAGAGTCATGTGTCTGTCTAGATAGCTGAAAGGCTTCTATCTTTTTCTGTATAACATCTGCAGGTGAAAGGATGGGCCATTAAATAAAAGGATTTTTACATATGCTTTGCACCAGCTCAATAATGCACATTGCCTTTGAAATGTGTAGAAACATGCAACAAGTTTAGGGGCTAAGATTATGATGTTCAGAGATTTCAGCAAAAAAAAACCCTGTCATATACACAGGGGTGACGTTGGCATAAGAAAAGTGGTCAGGTTCTGACTCTAGGTAATGGGATATTCCCTGGGCTGGGAGTAATTTTCTTGTTTTACAGAAAAAAATGAGCTGAATAATGGATTGATGTTTTTCAACCATAGATGCCCACAAAAGGATGTTACACATTAGGATTATAACTCAGATTAGTTTTAGTGGGTAATCTACCCATTGGAAAATGAAGCACAACATCAATAATTGTATTTGAATGCTAAAACACAGCTATGTCAAAACTGCTAATGGTCATTGAGAGGAGCAGCCATCAGGACTATTACATTGCACATAATGCCTGTCAGGGCTGCACTGTGTTTCTGAGCCTGCAGTCACAACCCTCAAGAATATTTCAGAAATGCTTGATAAAGTACATGAGCCAAGAGACACTACCTTCCAGCAGCAAACAGGTGACAGGAGGTAGATTTTCCTCCTCTGCCGTAAGGCTTACTTGGAAACACGCGGGAAAGGCAGATGAAAAATAATTCTGGTCATAAGGTGTGAAAATAACTAATCTAGTTGCTTCTTAGCATTTGATTTTCTCCCTGCATGAAGTAAAACCTTTATTAATTCTGATACAGTGTAATTTTACATTCAGGGTCACATTTAAAAACCCCAAACAGCTCATTTCATCCACAGCACACATTCATTCTCACAGTGTCAGTCTATTTTCCAAAATCCTTTTGCAAACAAAACCAATGCAAGTAACTGGCTGTGAGACTTTTTGGTAACAATGAGCAGAAGGAGGTCTCAACGAGAAGGTCAGTCCAAATCCATACATGACATATTTGTCTGTTCTTAGGCAGCTGTGATGGGATTGAAAGACAAACTGGAGTGTAAAGTCTGGCCCTTTCTTTGGCTGATAGGGGATGACAGACAAGGAAAAGGAAAGGAATTAAAACCTTCGAAGAGCTAAGAGCTGCCTCTTGGGCTTGGCTGTTCTTATGGGTATCTTTAAAAACTATTTGCAGACAGAAGTGTTGCACATTCTTTTATTTATTTATTTATTTTCTAAAGATGAACCTCAGTGAATTAACAGAAATACTGAGAAATACTTCTCAGATCTTTTCAGTAATATTGAGTTACAGGATGNACTTCCTGGGAGAGAAGGGAACAGGGGATATGTGAGATTTTAGTAGGATATTTAGAAAAAAAAAAAAAAAAAAAAGAAAGATTAAACAGAATTTTCTGAGAAACAGACTACTTTCTCTGAGGAGGTATAATTTAACAATTTTAATTTTAATGCAAAAACTATCTTCACCCAGGGAAGAACTGTTCTTGCTTTCAATACTCCCTTGTGTCTTCCTCATTATAACTCATAATTTTCTGCTTGAAAGACATGACCAAGGTAATAGAGTGTGTATGGCCCTGCTTCACCAGAATAAGTCAGTGAAAACGAAAATGGTGGGAATGATCTTATTTTCATTAATGGTATGTCTTGATGAATGTTAATATATTCTTTTCTAGTTTTTCCAAAAAAAATAGTTCAGACAAGAAGTCAAGCAATGTCTTTCAGTCATTAGCACAACAATTCCCATAGAACCGTATTCCTGGAAGCCAGCACCTGGACTTCAGCGGCTGAGTACATTGTTTTGAGCCCCGTAAAACAATGGAAGAATGAGGTGGATAAAAAGCAGAATCTGGCAAACTAAGGGATGCGAAATGTGCAGAGGTGTGGGTAAAACTACACCAGGGAAGCAGTGGGACATGGTAGAGCATTACTTACGTAGGGAAGTGATGAACCTCTGGAAATCCCTACCTTTGCTAAATGTGTTTCTGCAGAAGGGTCAGTGTGGGGATATATATGGTGCACCCCCATCACAGCCCTCAGTCCTTCTCTTTCAGTCCATTTTCTTGCAGATCTCATATTATTGTTAACAGATATCACATGATGTGATCATTTACATTATGGAGAAAGGCTCTGTTTTTTTTTTTTTTTTATAAAACCTACTATTGAATAAATTTTATAAAGCATGTAATAGACAAAATGATAGGCTGGAAGGCCAGCACCAGAGGATCCAAACTCAATGATATGAATTTTGATGCTTCTGGCAATTTATTTTTTTTTAAGTTTTTGTTGTTATAGGTTTGGGCACTATTAGAATGCTTCATGGAAACATCTGAACACAGAGCAGCTGGAGGTTTTAAATGAGATTTATCTCCCTTCACTTCAGCTTTCTTTTGCATTGAGCCTGGAAGAATCATGAGCCCTAGCACCACAATATCAGTTGCACCATGGTCTAATTATTATATGGTTTATATTGAAACTTTCACTGACGTTGCCCATACTTTCCCACAGTTGTAGTTAAATAGAGGCATTTCATCTCAAAATTTCTATTTGGCACTTTTACTAACAGTCATACCACTCCAAGGAAAGAAGTTTTCCCTGCAAATCCAGAGGAAATAGAAGAATAAGAGGTAATGACAAGTACGTGAGTGTTTTTACCGCTCTTTTAAGAATGTAATACTTAAACAAATCTGTGTTTTCACTCATGTTCAAGGAGAATTTCTACAGAAATAAAGCAACAGTAATGATTTTTTTAAAATGTACTAGATAAGAGAAAAACATAGAACCCTATGAAAAATGTTAGTAGCTTTACGGTTAAAAAGGACAGCACTTCTCCAGTGTGGCTTGGGAGTTTTGTTTAGTTTGGCAAAGGGAGGTAGCTCTTTATCTGCAAAACATCATTAGTTTTTCAGCTCTGTTCAAAGCCAGATGTATCCAAATGGAAATTCAGAAAAGTTAATATAAATAGAATTACACAGTGGATTAGTCAAATTTAATGAAGCTGCAGCATTGACTTTCTTTTCTAGGTGCATTTATGCTGCTTTTTGTGAGCTAGCCTGATGTTGACCATCACATCAGATTTGTATGCTGTATGGACAGCAATTTTTTGAAAGTCCGTTCTAAGGCCATGAGCAACTTCCTGGGCAACTTCCAGCCTAGCAGGTAAGTCAATAGCCATGAATACTCAACCTGGAATGAAACAGCCCAAATAAAATTTCACAGATTTGAGAGAAAATACAAATAAACTGCAGCTTACTGAGACAGAGATGTCCCAAACCCATCTGAAGGTCAGACAAGCTGACTGTACTCAGTGTAGGATTACACCAGTGATTTGCATTTTGGTATGTTTTTATTAGTTTGATTTTTAGCTCTATCACCACAGCCAGAAATTAGCATGTGGCAAGGATCTCACTTGTTTGCTGTTCAAAAGTAGTGCCTAAAGTCCTACAGCACATTGTTCACCATCACAGCTCCTTCCACAGCAGACTTGGGCACTTACCATGTACTGAAGTGTGGCTGCACACACATTTGTGACCTGAATAACTGCATTTTCTCCCAGAGGCCTATTCTGGAGCTTCTGGCAATGAGGAGAGCAGTGCCACTTCTCACTATCTGTTGTTTTTTTTTTTTTTAATGGGGTGCTGACTCCACTCCCCAGGGGTCCTAAAAGGGACAAAGGGCAGAAGTCACCAGTTTCCCTGCTGAGCTCACATCTTGAGGCATTTGAAAAGAAAGCTCCAGAGAGCCTATCACATGTCTTGCTGATGATTTATTAATTGCAGAAATGCAAATCCCGTTCAAGAATTCTGACTTGGCTCCACTCATTGCACATATTTGTGCATAGTGTCTGAGAGGTGAACTGTCAACATACAAAATACTGTGACTATGAGCATCAGGGGAAAACGATCAGTCAAACTTTCTACAAATATCACATGGAAAACGTCTTGACCTGTGTTTGCGTAAGAGATTTATCTGCAATTATCACCGAGCTCAGACTGTTCCTGCATGAGCCAAAGGACAGGATCTCATGAGTGGCTGTAATAGGGGCACACCCTTTCTCCCTGGGCACAGAGAGGGATACAAACTGCTCACTAAATAACCATTTATTTCTCTGAGTGTCCTTAAAAGCTAACTTGCCCACATAGGATTTTGCTTTCTCCAAGAACCACTGATGTTACAAGCAGCTCAGGGAAAAAAAAAAAATAAACTGCTTAGGGTCTCTTTTCCCATATGTAAGATCTATTGCTTTTCTTTCCTTGCATTGCAAATAAAATAAAATCAAATATGTTTTTTAAAAAAGTAAACAGTAAAAAGATTTAAATTCATGGTCAAACCTCTAAAGTGTGAGTCTTTCCAGTAACACAGGTGAGGGCAGAGAAAGGCAGGGTCAAGGTTGCTATGGCATGTTAATTAACTGTCTGCTTGACCCTCTCTGCAACACAGAATCAGTTTGTGTATTTAATTTATTTCACACATGACTTGCCAGCCAGACTATACGGTAACCTTGGGCTCAGCTTCTGATGTTAACTGCTGTGCAGTGTGCTGAAGTCACGACGAGAAATATCTGCACACGTGTGTGTGCACGGCAGGTGGGCTGTGGAGCATCCTTTGTTTTTGTGAAACAGCTCATGTTCCTGAAGCAGGCTGTGCCTGGTAGATGGATTAACAGGCAAGGACTTT
>VXAV01009084.1:2251-16088 GCA_013399715.1 Alectura lathami | reverse complement strand
CTTAGCAAAGACCTCATTATCTCCTCCAACGATCTTGTTACTGGCTTTGAACCAATCTCCTCTCCTTCACGTCCTAGTCTGTATTTTATGCTCACTTATTATTTCAGTGCAAAAAGCACTAGGGATAAGAGCAGGAATGAACCAGCAAACACAGGCTGTAACAATAAACATTTATAAAACAAAGCTCAGGCAGCCTTGGAGAAGAAATGGAAAACACATATTAAATCAATCAGAGGTGACCTTGGCCAACAAGAATGGAAAACAAGTTCTTGTGGCTGCTTCTGGGGTGCCTGTCAGTCTCTGGTTCATATGCACAATACGTATTTTCATATATTTCTAGCACTGTCAGGGCCTACATGCATTGCAGCAGCTTTCATGCCTGCAGTGTGAGCCATGCTGATCAACACCACCTGGTGATTTGGCCCAGTGGTTGTCTTTTATGGGGACAAGTAATCAAATTTCAGAGCTTTCAGTGGAAATGAATTTTAAATGGTGTTATTTTCGTTCCTTGCAATGCAAAACTATGAAGGTTCCTTTTCTTTTCTCCCTCTCTCTCTCTGTCTCTCTCTCTTAACACAATAACAACAGCCCTTGCCCTTGGGGACTCATTTTAATTAACAACATTCTGTGGTTGCACATCAAAGAACTGGAGAAAGAAATCAGCCAAAACCTGAGCTTTTGGACTGTCGGAGTTGTTCCATCCGGTTAAAATTGAAGGATATAAAAGCTGTTTATTCTGTTTCCTTATGTCCAAAATCTACTCCAGAAGAATCCAGCTGAACCTAGTTTTCTGTTTCAGACAGATTATTAACAACTATTTAAAAAAATAAGAAAGTGAGCAAGTACAAACAACTTTTTCCTGGCTACCTCCTGCCCTGTTCCAACATTCCACAAGTTAGGAACATCCATGCGCATCCACTTTTCTAAGGTTACCATGAGATTTACATGTCTCAGCCCTCTCTGGAAACTCAGTATTAATTAATGTGATTTCATTTCCTCTTCTGGAAATCCAAAGATTTGCTTGCTAGGAACAAGATAATCCATGGTTCTTCAGAACTCCTGACTCCTTCTCCCTTTCCGCGATTCAGGCCCTGTAGGTACTCTCCGTTGTAGCCTGCTACTTTTCCAGAAACCTCTCTTCACTGATGCCCACTCCTCCCCCTTTTCCAACAACCTAAGACTGGGCTATGGCCAACACTCTCTTTCCATGCATTTAGTAAAAGAGATTTCCTAATCTTCAGAAACCTGGCTAGGGATATTTTATCCAATTTGAAAAACAGATTTACTTTTTAGTGTTATCCTTATAACCCCTTTCAAGTGACTTAGTATCTTCAAGGTCTTTCTATATATTCTCTGATAAAAGACTCATTATGTTGCCACTGATTTTTAATGATAGCCCTTCAAAAGCTGGAGTTTGATGCTAATAACATATCAAGCAAATCCCATTTGTACTACTGAAAGTCTTAATTCATTCCTCAGCAGAAGGAATTTTACATGAGTAGGAACAAGAGAATAATAAAAATTCCTTCTGGCCCCAAAGTCTATGACTATCTATATTTGTCTTGATTTTTTTTATGACTTACTAACATTATAAGAAGGTTGTCTAAGGATACTGATCACGGAGGTTTATAAACAGCTTAAAGCATGTAGCAAACACAGCACTATTATCAAGGCACAGAGGAAAGTCATATTCATCAAAGAAAATTTTTTCAGGATATTTTTCAAGTGGTCACAGCTCTAATTCACACCCTACAGGCGTGAATTCTGCGAAATTCTGAGGAAATAGAGTCTCGGTTTCTTTTTCATACTGAGCAAGCTGTTGTAGTTCCTTCAGCTAAAACTAAATAATGAAGCAATTTCTGGGCAGGCTGTGAGGGCTTTTTTCATGGTATTCCAAGAAGATCCTCATTGCATCATAAGAGTTGTCCAGAAACCACACCAGTAAACACCTTTAGATTTGTGCCATTTGCAGCCTGAAAGGCTAGGATAGAGGCTCTTTAGAGACAGCCAATGCACCATCGTGCCCTTCAGATCAATTATTTGCTCATATGAGTTGAAAGTGTCCAGAGAAAACTTTGAGTATGCTGGAAAATCCAGTGGGTGATGTTTGACTAGAAAAGCACGTGAACATTAAATCCCTGCATCTCAAGGTGAAGGCGTTCTTTCTTCAAAAGAATGAATAACTGCAGTCCTTTTAACTCTTCTTCAGAGCAGAGTACAATCTCTTCTTGATTAGGATATAGCTGCAGTCAGATGTAGTCAAAATCAGCAGGAGGATTAAGCCATAACCTCTCGTCTCTTGGTCAAGTGACTTTTCATTAATGTGGGATTTTTTTATTAATATTCTGAGAACTGAACAGCCTAGACCTTTTACTACTTTGCATTGCCTTTAGGCAGGACATCTGCCCTGAAATATTCACCTGATCAATTCATTTGCCAAAATGTATCTACATATATCTATACAGAGATGGATGAAGGCACGTGTGTGTCATACACAAATGCACACTCACATTTCCAAAAATTCCAAAAGTAGCTGAAGATGGAGTGGAGTTTGCTGAATTACTTCAGACAGATATGCTCTTGGGGGCTGGGATTCAATCATGAAACTACCACAGCAGAAGATGTTCCTTTTCTTTGTTCAGAAGAACAAGACCATTCATTATGCTAATTGCTTGGTACAGTTTGTGCTGCCAGGTAGATTACGAATGTCCAACCAATCAGTCCTCTCTTCTCCTGTTACCTGAAACAGTCCCCCCAAAATCTGAATGAAACATCCTAGAGCTAATCTGCACATCAGGAGGGTGCCTGCATGAATAACACTGATTGAAAATGCTTCTAATGAGAACAAAAGATTCTCTTCCCAACTGAAAAATCTTTTTTAGCTCAGTTTCTTTTTGAGCCTCTCTGAAAATGAAAGATTCTTTTGCCATCAACAGTGTTCATGTTCTCATCGTAACAGCTGACAGGAAAGACAGTGACATCCAAAGACCACCAGCACTGCTTCACCTCTGAAGTGTTTGCAGAGATTTTTGCCTTGGTGATACTCTTTCTGTATTCTTCATGAAACTACACGTTTTTATTCCAAATATATAGAAACAATACTTCTCTCAAAGATATTCCCAGATTCCTACTTTGTTTCCAAGAAATAAACGAGCCCTTCCTGTTCCCCCTATCCCCATCTTCGCAAGTATTGGATAAGCATTAATCTCATCACAGCATTTTCAACAGCTTATTTCCCACTTTGTCTCCATTCCTTATTCCTACTGGATGGCAATCTTTCCAAAACCAAATTGTATTGATAACTTCACTGACCTGTCTCAGGAACAAGCTAATTGCAGATCTTTACAGCATGGCTGTCTTCAGTAACTCCTTAATATTTGTTAAACATTTTTATCCAAGAAGCCAGATCAGATTAGAATGGTTAATATTGTAGGCACAATTCAGTATGATCAAGTAAATTTCTTCAGTTTTTTTATCCAGTGGAACAGGATCCAAATGTGTTGAGGAATTTTAATGGCAACTGTGACTATTCTCCTTGCAGGTGGCTTGGATTCCATATTTCACTCCCCATTTTTAATCCTTAATCATTCTAGGCTTCTTTTTATAAGAGAATGGAAGAAAAATCATGACCGGTCCATTCCTTACGAATGACGTGTGTATATGTTAGGACCATATATATCCTCGGAGAGAGTGCTGTGTAAATAAATCTGTTTCTATGCCATGGTCAGCTATTTACCATTCTTGGGTTCCATACCAATTCAATGTCTCAAACAGATGCTTTTTCTTTATGAGAAGTAATTATTCCCTTCTTTCCTTGTCACAAGTCAAAATTTTCCATTTGAATTCTGCACAATTCGGAAGAACAACCGAAACCCTATATAGTGCAATCCTATGCAGTGAAAATCAATTGTAAGACACGATGAAATTGTTTGCACGTTGATACTTCTATAACTTTCTCATTTATAATCCGTAGACAACCACATTTGTCATCAACTAATCCTTTGTGCAAATTTAATTCCTCACTTGAATGACACAGGATGTGAGGCAATGCAGAGTCTGATTCCTTGCTCATTATAATTATCATGTCTCCAGCAGCTTTGCAATTCTTGCAGAAATATTTGAAGCTACATTTCAAAACTCCAGAAACCTCTGGCTATTGATTAAATGATGGTCTAGTGGGAAGGGGAAGAACAGAAAGGAAAACTTTCTAGCTCTGTCGTCGGTATGAAAAGCTGGACTTTTTTCTGAAAACCTCATTGCTTCCTAAAGGTTGAAAAGGATCTTCCTGGACAGGTATCCTCATGTTTAAACATCCTGGTGTCCGTAAAAAATTAATTCAGATTGAATGGTGTTTTCTGAAAATATAAACTAAGCAGAATCTGTAGAATCTGGGATTTTTTTTTTTTGATAGACACTTTATTAATTAATATGTTGGTCCATTTCCAGTTGTTGCCATTTCCTAAATGTCAAATAATATTTATTTTGCACTGCTTTACCACCTCCCCATATATTATCCATTTTTCACAGATTTCAACATTTCTATTTCTGCATCTAATATATTGTATGCTTCATTTTTAATTCTTTATGTTTTTTAGAGGTTTATTTGTTTGTTTTCAGAGTATAAAGAAAAGTTCTTTTTAAAAAACTCTAGCCTCATTCAGTTGAGGACTATGTGGTAACCAAGTCTGTGTCTGAACACTCCCATTTGATTGCCCTAAATTTTCTTCAGGGCAAGTGTCCTTGGCTGCAACAAAGTACCTATTTGCTTTAATGAACAGATCAGGCACGGTGAAAGTTCATTCAGTAAAAAAAAAGCACAAGATTTCCCCATTAATCAAGGAGTTGTGAGGTTAAGTAAAATGCAAAATGCTTTCAGTTTGTCCAACAGTTCTGTTTTCACCTCAGCCTCCTGCTGCTGGAAGTCAGACTAAACATCTATAAGAAAAAGAGTTGCACATAAAATGAGTAGGAAATAGGTTTAATGTAACTCACAGCCTTTCTCCCTCTTACACCCACCTACTGTGTACTACAGTCTCATTCATCTTTTAAATACAAAGTCTCATTGCCACCTTTTGGAAGGTAGGACAAGATAAATCAGAAACAAGATTTATATTTATCTTCAAGGATGACAGCTAACAACAATAGTGAATTCTCCATTTGAAGATTGATTGCCTTTCTGGAATGTAAACTGTAGCTAGAAGAAATGAAAGAAAGACTGGCTGAGACTATCTGGGTACTGCTGTACAAGAGGTCACGCAGGATGATTAAATTGTTCCCTTCTACTTCCTTTTTGACTTGTATCTATGAATTTTGCAAGACTTACACAATGGCAGCAACCACCACATAATCTACATCTACGTAATGTTTATCATGTGTGTACTGCTCTTGAAATTTCTACTGCAGTATGTGGCTTTGTTTCCGTGCTCTTTTGCAGAGTTTACTTGCAAATGTTTCACTTCCAATACTGTCTGCGGCATCTAAGGTCATTGGAATTGCATAAATAACCAGTTTGTTACATGTTCTAATAGACATTCATCATCTTTTGGAAAGCTGTGGAATCTTTGTCTGGTGGCTCCCAAATTATGTTGAAATCAGGTTTTGGGACAGGAACAGAGTTGCAGAAATTTGTTGAGAATTTATCTGAAATTTTCAGAGGCCATGAAAGAAAACAGTCTAGACCTTCTCTTCTATTTTAGCAACTCTACTGTATGCTTTATCAAGGGCATTATTTGACTTTCTCTTTTGGCGTCACTATAAAGTGGTCCTCAGAGATCTGCATCTGAAAAGACAGAGCATTTAATTCCATAATATTCCACAATAATTAATGTGTATAGCAGTGGAGTGCACTTGTCTGAGTGCTGGTACAATTAATTAAGCTAAAGGAAATTTGTTTTAGATGTTTGGTTCAGTGGTTTTCACAAATGAAATGAAGGATAAAATCAGATTCTTCATGCATTTGTTAGGAAAAAATATCCTGCTTTTTCCTTATATTAAGCGAAATTTCTACTCCAGTTGAATTAAAATGTGGGTTTACATCCACCCGTTCTTCCCCATTCTTTCATTTCTTTCATGCTTGTATACCAAGGAAAGCAGTTGCCAGACTAAAATATCTGAAGTAAATATCAGTTACTTCCCTATAACCGTTCTTTTTTTCTCTTATTACTGATTTTTTTTTGGAGGTCTTATGATAATTGAAAAATAAACACGAGGTCATGAAATATACATTAGCCTGTAAGGGCAGATGAGATTTGGTTTGCTTCTAAAATTCAAATTGGAGTGGGAGACATTCTGTAACTGCCTTTCTCTGGAAAAATGTTTATGTCTTTTTGATAACCTTTGTGAAATCAACATCTATTTCTAGTCAAGGAACATCTATTTCTAGTCAAGGTATGTAAAAGATCGGAGGCAAAAGGCCTCAATATTCTTAAAATTTCTCCTAGTTCTTCAGAAAACCTTTTGCTCTCAGTCTTGTAAGTCAGTTGCAGCTCCTACCAACTAGTGTACTAAGTTAATTAGAAATATATATATATTTCTTAAAAATACAAGATAAATTTTATGGCAAGTTGTGTCATTATAAACCCAGTATCTTCAACTTTCAATTTTAATCTCCATCTACAGAAAAGTGCTGCTTGAATTATGGCATTCCACTATTCACAAGATACATTCCTCCTGCACCTTCAAATCACATGAAAATATTGGTGGCATTATCTAATGAAATATCCACTTCTGAGCTTTGTTTATGATGCCAGACGTGCGTATATATTTTTAGGGTGTTAACTGTTTGTTCCGTTGCTCTGAAGGTCTGGGAATTTGCAGCTGACAGAATTAGATACCTTGCTGTCCCTGAGTAAACTCCAAGGAATACTGCAGAAGGTCTTCAATGTGGGTATAAGGTCAGAGTATCTTTTATATCTGGTCTTATCAATGTGGTATTCTTGCTAGCAGCTGTCATCAAACAGAGTTGCACAACCCAGCCTGCTAGCTCCTGAAGGAGTTCAACAAATAATTTTATTAGCATTGAATAATTTATGTAGTGCAACTTAAAAACTTAAGCCAAGGAATGGTTTGCATTTGTACCACACAGTCTATCTAAAGAGCTCACACCATTTTCATCAGATAACATCCACTAATTTTGGATGATGTAGCTAGTGGACTAGACATACTGCCAATCTGACTTTATATCAGAAACCTCTGACTTTAAAAAATTGGACTTAAAAAGCGTCAGGCTTGGCATGTAGCTGATGGGAGAGATCTTTTAGCAGAGAAAGGCACATTAAGATTTAATGGCTGGAAAAGATATCTAGGAAAATTCAGACCTATAAATAAGTCTGAATATTTTTTACAGTTATTTCAATTAATCAATGGAACATCTTTGGAAAGAATGTGTGAAATTCACTGTCACATGAAGACTTTAACTGAAGATTGTGGCTCCAAGGAAAACACATGGTGTGGGCTTATTGAAGAGAGCCATAGGATAAAATAGGATAGTTTCTATTATTTAAACATCAGATGGCGTATTATAATCTTATAAACTAAGAAACATCTTAAAACATCATTGAAGCTCTTGGTCTGATAAACTGATACTGAAAATTTGCCATATAGTCTCCCCATTAGCCGGAGACAGTGCGTAAAACATATATTCAGGACAGCACAGAACCTCAAACTTTACAAAACTCCCCCTGTCTTTAATGCTTGTACTTTTTCCACAAAACCGGAATTATTCACTGTGCCAAAAATTTGTTGAAATTAATGGGAACAGCTGTTTATCTCATCTAATAGCAGAACCAACAAATGCCACCCTCTCCCCACCCGGCACCTACTGTGAAACTCAACCCTGCTGAAAAACCCCAGTGATTCTGATTTGGTGGAACGAGTCTGATAAGATTTCACCTGGTTGTTTTTAAAATAGCAGACCTGACTGCAAGGACAGGTGCATGCACTCTCCTGAAGTCACAGTGGATATGTGACACAAAAGCCCCTGAAACCAAGAGCACCTATTAAATTCTACTGCCATTTACTAACCCCCTCTGTCATCAGCCATCCATGACTGGAAGGTTTGAGGCCCTGTAAACCTTTGCTCACCTTAATCATCATGCTTTCATGAGATCAGTCACACAATAATTACGACCACCTTTTTTCCCTGTTTTTTCATCAGTCTACCCTGTCACAACTTGAAGATTGTCCTCCTGTATAATTTTCCTGACCATAGGAAAACTACATATCGTAATTAACCTTTCATTTCTGATTTTTTTTAAATAGCTTATGAAAGGTCCTACTAATTAACTAATCTTATTAATTGGCACCATTTAATTGAAGTATGTTGCCATCTGAAGTCCAGGTTCCAATGTCACCGCTCTATTGTATTGTTGGGTGGGACTATCCCATCTGGTCTTTACAAAACACAAATGAAGTACATAACATCATTAAACAATCATTTTTATATACTTTCGTATCAAAAGCAATTCATTAGATCTCCCAGAAGAAAGTAAATGGGGGATTGGATCTGCCCCATTTCCCCCAGAAAATGAGAGTAATATCCAATTGATCTCATTTCAGAGAGCGATTCATTATCAAATGTAGTGGAAGAACACTTCATTTTGTTCTTGTTCATGCCAGGCAGCATTGAACAAGGACATTCTGCAAAGAGGTCTTCTAAATTAATAAAGGTATGAGGACATTTTTAACAGATCCTTTGAAATGTCATTTACTCTCAACAGCACTTGGAAATGTTGAGAGGAGAAACAACTCCAGCACAAACCCATGCCAACAGACACTGTTTGAAAGGAAGAATATTTGTGAGCTGTGTCCCGAGTCTCTGACGTGCCTCGTAAAGTGTATTTACAGCAACAACTGGAAAAAGACTCATGCATGCTCTGAGTCTGTGCTTTCTTATTTCTTACACATTTTGTCCAGTTTTGTTCCAGCAAGCACAGGCCTCTTACACTGCTGGAATAAAACCCAGATTAGACTGTCAGAACTTAAGCTCTGAAAGCTTCTGGGGAAGCAAGTCTGAGAAGTTTCCTTTCTCACATGGCAAAAAAATGAAGCACTTTGCTTTTTTCTTCATCCTCCTTAGCCTTGCTGATACCCTAACACTACACTGTGTAACCCTCAGCACTGTGTGTGTCACGGGCGTACCACGTGCTTTTCAGTGCCTTAAAATAAGCGAGTCACCCTTTGTTACTCTTCTCCTTGGAGGATCCTGTCTCTTCTGCTCAAGTGGTACCAAAAAGCAGCATTACCTCCACTCACAGCTGAAGAAACCTTCACATAGACAGTGTTAAAGGACTCCAGGCTTTGATGTGGCCCAAAGGACTTGCTTTCTGCTAATAAATTGCTTTAGATATCACAGAAAGCAAGGTGGAATAAGGACTTTATGAGAACAGAAATGACTGCTCATTCATTTCTACCTGACTTGTAGAATTGCTGTGATTTAAGGCTTGTTTGATTGATCAGCAGTAATAATTGAAGGAAACAGAAGAGTATTAAAATGAAATAAAAGAGTATTTGCTTCTCTGATATTTTGGAGGTATGTGGTTAACGCATAAAAAATACAGGAGTAGATGGAATATCCTGACCGGTTTCCTGGCTGAGCCCTGTGTGGCCCATTGAAGATACAACTGTGCAATTCAATATGATGATGAAAATAGAAAATCTGCAGTTATTACTCATTTACTTGAGAAATCAGTCTGACCATATTCTGAGGGTTTAATATCACAGCTTTGCTTTTGGCATAGTAACTTTTTTAAGTAAATGTCAAACAGAGGTGTGCAACAGAGGAAAAAAAGCCATGTTCAAAGAGTGATTAAAAAGTTTTTGGCAACTCTCTCCCAAGTCTCCCTGTCATTCCTATAGTGCAGCTATTGGAAGAGAGAGCTGGGCACAATTTTACCCCTGGCAGCAGTGGTGTGGTTTAATCCAGCAGGTAGCTCAGCAGCACACAGCTGTTCGCTTGCTCCCCCCACAGTGAAGTAGGGGAGAGAATCAGAGAATACGTAAAACCTGTGAGTTGACACAATAATGGCAGTTTAATAGGACAGAAGAAGGAACAGCAAACAATAATCATAATGTTAAAAGAGCATACGAAAAAAATGATGCACAACGCACTTGCTCACCACTCACCAACAGGTGCCTAGGCAGTCCCCAAGCAGTGGCAGCCCCTCAGCCAACTCCCCCAAGAAGTTTTGATCACCGTGACACCATACAGTATGGCATGTCCCTTTGGCCAGCCTGGGTCAGTGTCCTGGTTCTGTCCCCACCCATCTCCTCATGCCCCCCCAGCTCCTCGCTGGCAGGGCAGCGTGAGCAGCTGAAAGTTCTTGACTTGGTGTAAGCAGTGCTCAGCAACAACTAAACCATTGGTGTGTTGTCAATATTATTCTCATCCTAAATCCAAAACACAGCATTGCACCAGTTACTAGGGAGAAAAATAACTAGGCCAGCCGAAACCAGGACGAGCACCATTATTCACAAGTCCAGCTTCAGTCCGTGCTGTAAACAACACTTTGATTCCCAAGGTGAGTTTTCAGGCTTCTTGTGGATTATATTGACTTGTCAATCAATGAATCTGATCAGTTCATAGCTGAAACGTCTATTTAGACTGAAGATGCTCAGTTGTAAGACGAACAAAAAATAAATGGCTTGGGACTGTGGATGCCAGAACTGAGGATGAGTTTACACAGATGGAGAGAGCAAAGTTATCAACCCTTACGCAGTGGTGGCAGGTCTGGGTGGCTTTTGCTGCACTGGTCCCTGCTGAGTGAAAAGTCTGAAGAAGCTTTCATTTAAAAATCAATATAAGACTCTGCCTGTGGTATTTGCTGGATTAAGAACTACTTCTTTTTCCAGAGAGATTCCATTGTGTGAGCTGGTTCTGGCCACATACATTGGTATTAAGACCCCAGGAGAGGAAAAAGAATGGCAATAATTTCAGCCCTGTTTTCAGGAAAAAAAAAAAAAAAAAAAAGAGGCAAAGTGTCTGCAGCAGCCAGGAATATTAGCTCGTACCTTTAGAGGTCACTTGATCACAGCAGTGTTGAAATTAAAATCACATCCTAAATTAACATTTGATCCTGCAGAAAATTTAATTTAGATAGATCTAAGTGAGAAGCTCTGGAATGACCTCACTTTTAACTGCGAGCCATGGCCTAAACATAGCAGTCAATTTCCTCCAGACTTCACTGAAATATATAAAACTGTTGTGTTTTTGATCTGAGAGTCCTGAGTGTTTCAGAACATAGCCAGGAGGTGGGAAGTATTCTAGAAGACAGTAATGTTTGCTTTACTAGATGAAAAAGCTGCATTAGTCCTGGCAATAAATCAGTCATCTTTTCACAAATACAAAGGAGAAGAACTAATTTTTTTATTTTTATTTTTATTGTTAAAGATTTTTAAAATCAGTAGGACTTGCCCCTTGTCCATTTTTGATACATTTAAGGCTAGAGTCATGCATAAAATTATTCTGTGTGACCTCTGGATATGAACTAGTCCATCTTTCTGCCCCAAGGCAGGATCAGGTGTTCCTTCTGACACTACCAGGTGTTTTGCCAAGCCTACATTTAAAAGATTCCAATGATGGAGATTTACCAATGTCCCTGACTATTAATTCCAGCATTTCTCTATCCTTACCTTTAGAAAGTTCTTACAAAGATCTTATTTACATCGTTGCAATTTATCTTCTTATTTCTTTTTCTATATTCTCCAAATAAGGAAACATATTTCTTACTATTCTTTTCAGGAACACTCTCCATATATGAAAATTCATGGCTCACAGCAGAGTATGCTGAGTGGTGAAAGACAGGGACGACAGCTCCGGGTGCCCTCTCGTCTGCAATGTGTTACAGAGAGTTCCTGATGTCCTAGCAGGAGCAAATGGCTCATACAAGGGACTCCGCCAGTCCATGAGTAGTGGCGAGATCAAACTGGGTGCCTTGTTTTATGCCTTCATCACTCTAAGCACCCTGTAAGCTTGCTTTTTTGGAAGGTGATTTATACCAAAGAAATCACACCTGTAATAATAGTTATTTTGTGAAGAACTAGAGAGAAATAGCAAGGATGAGTACCTGTATACATTTGTGCAGTGGTTATAGTGGGCTTTTTCATTACAGTAAGATCGTCGTGAGTATGTTTGAATGTGAAGCTGGCTAAAGTTGGCGTAAGGGTGACAAAAAAAAGCCCCTTCACATTACCGACAGAGATATAAGGAGGAAAAGAATTAGACACAAATGGCGTTTAAAAGCACATAGGCATCATCTTTATCCTTACGTGCGCTGCCAGCTCATAATGCCATTAACTGCTTCAAGGTCCAGGTCAACAGCAGCTGAACAGACTGAAAAAAGCTGTTAGGTAATAAATAAAGTTTGCTTCTATAACGCAGAAAAAGTTTCCAATAAAAGTAGGAATTGCTGCTAGTGCTCATTAGATGGCATCCTTCCTTTATGTTAGGAAGGGAAGTAACAGCTTGGTTAGTTTCAAATTCACTACAGCCTCTCCAGCAAGCATAAAGAAATGAGGTTCTGCCCACTGGTTGTCATTGGCAAGCTTTATATTAGTTGCTATGTCAACCTGCCACCAACACTGAATTCACTTCACCTAAACTTTCCCCTCAATTGCAATCCAACACCATTCCCACTTCCAGCTCAAAGATGACTCACAGTGATGCTGTAAAATGCCACAGGTGAGCGTATTCCTCTCCCAGAAGGCACCTCCAAATCACTGTCAGCTGAAGAAATTCCTGGATAGAGAGTGATATGGAGAGTGCTCTCTGAAATATTAGCAATGATAGACAACCAGCCAAAGCATACTGATAACATGCAGTACGGCAGGATAGCGGCCCATGGCTGAAAAAGGCTTTTGTAATGGGAGAGACCCCATGGTAATGCAACATATAGTGTCAGCAAAAGGGGACAGTGTCATGTTTATGGACTTGTCATGTTTATGGACTTCAACATCATCTTAGTGACCTCAAGGTTTTTTGTTGTTGTTGTTGTTTTTATTTATTAGACATCAAACTGTTTTAAAAAGAAAATAATGTTTTTTTTTTTAATTATTATTTTTACTTTGCATTAAATGTCTTTAGGTTGCCCATGGTAACAGATTGTTATTTTATTTTAGAAAAAGGAAACATCCCCTTTTTAGGTCGACAGTAAACTATTTTAATTGATTTTAGAAGCCTTCATGCCGTTAACTAACTGCATAGACAGTTCATGATTCTATTGCCAGCTCTTTTGTTTGGGAGCTGGGATGTCCCTTCTGTTATCTAGCTTAGCAAGCCAAGATGCTGGCTTGTGAATCAGCTTTCTTAGTTTCCTACATCTGAGTGAAGAAAACTTTCTATTAGAACGAAAGCTAAAACAAAAGTTGTGGTCTCTTAACCACTATGCTTTGTCCAAGACATAGAAATTGTTTTATAATTGCCTAAGGAATTGATTAGAATGAAAGCCAACCACAACCACATATATCTCTCTAGTTACATGCTAGTCACAAATGAAGCAGAATTAATGGCATCTGAGCTTAGTAGTCCATGCTTATTAGAAACCCAAATGGTGTGCTTTGTAAATTTAGTAGTGCACCTGATATGATGTTAAAACCAATAAAACAGCTGACATTTACTAGCTGAAAATGTAATAAAATGTGTTTCAGTACTCACATTTTAGCCATTCTCAGATTGATGCTTCTGCCGCTGTAAATTACTCTGAATCACTTAATTTCTCCGAACACCTGCTCTGCAGTTTATTTGCAGACATTTCTCCACCTGAAAGTCGTGCTGTCATTCACCTGCTTTCTCATTTATACTCGTGTCAACATGCTAGTTCACAAGTTGAAAGCAGAGGGAAGA
>VXAV01009083.1:144518-168865 GCA_013399715.1 Alectura lathami | reverse complement strand
TTTTTTTTTTTTTTTTTTAGCAGTTGAAAGTCTGAACAGAATTTCACTTTTTCTTTGTTAATATTGGCAACACACTTTCAGTGAAAGAAATCTCTGCACAGAGTGAATTTTTGTCATAACCAACAGCTACAGTTCATGCTGCGCCTGCTGCTTTTGTATTGCGATCGATGTGACACCTACAGAGTTAAATCATGAGATGCAGGAAATCCAAACTCGTCCGTGACGTTGTACATCCCTACTCCAGAGCAGTAAAAGTGCTGCTTCTGGTCACATCAGTGTACCACACATATGCCAGCCCCATCCCTGAGTAAAAGGTGTGAAAAGTTTCTAAATGTTCCTTGATTTAGGGAAATGAGAGTAGTGATGTCACTTCCCCAGGCCGAGAAAACGACGGGACGACGGCCGAACGCAGCGACAGCGGGACGAGGGGCCTGAAGGAGCCAGGGGAATGGCCCCATCCCGAGGCCTGGTTCACCGGGGAAGAAATCCCAACAGCGACGCACGAAACCAAGAAACAGCTCAACAGCAACTCCAATTTGGGTTTCAACTGCAGGACTTGAGGTAAGTGACATCAAACTCAAATTCCCCGTGATGTGGCCCAGACAAACTGAAACAATGCCTAAGTTAAACACTATAAGGAACAGTCATTTTATATATATAGATATATAGATAGATTAGATAGATAGATAGACAGATAGATATTTTTAGAAATCCCTATAAAGAGGTTCTCGTTTTATTTTCTTCGCCCTGACTAATTTCTTGGTGATTGTATGCATTTCATTGTAAACTAAACAGGCCTGCTACAAAAAGAAGAAGAAAAGAAAAAAGAGACCGAAAGAAAAAGAAAACGGCCGCAGCCCGTGTCGCAGGAGCAGGGCCGGAGCCAGAGGCACCCCACAGCCAGGAGCAGGGCCTCACGGGCGCAAAATCCCCCCTGGAAAAAACAACGAACCCCAAACTCCTCTCTTGGTGGTGGTGGGGACTTGGATTCAGCTTTTTTTTTTTTTTCCTTCCTGGATCTTTTTTTTTTTTTTTTTTCCTTTTACACCGCAGAGGCCAGGGGCATGCGTCTCAAATGCACACGGCCACAGCAGGCCCTTAACTCACGCGCCACACTCACGGAACACAAAGGGGTCGGGGTGCCCAGGTCGAGGGGCCCCTGACCCTCAGTACGCTGCTTTTGGGGGGGAGGGAGTTATTAGCAGGAAAGGAAGGAAGGAAGGAAGGAAGGAACTATTCTGAGAGAACAGAAAGGGGAAGCCAGACGAGGGTCTGAGATCCAGCTAACACCGCATGGGTGAGTCTACGTTGGCACGTAAAGTATTGCACATCCTACAAAAGCCAAAGCACGGAAAGGGACAATTGTTTGGAAAGAACTAGTTACTTCAGCATTCCTCAGCCTGAAACACAAGCACAGAACTAATACATTCCTATTGCTTCAAACTTGTTTTTTTATTATTATTATTTTTTATTTTTTTTTTTAGTGTTAGTTGAATAGATCCAGTCAGTTTAACAGCCCCTGCTCCCTCAGTGACCACGAACATGGACGCATACGGTTCTCGGTGAGATTGCTCCCGAGAACGTGTGGATTATGGCAATAGTGGTACGAACGCGAACTAAAATCTGCAATTCTTTCTATTTCTTTACCATCGAAGCTTAAAAACGAAACAGGAAACAAAACAAAACAACAAATTGCAAGTGCCCTGAGCAGAGTATATGGAAGATTAAGCAATTCTCTGAGCAGAATATTAACAAATAAGCACTAACTAAGCTGTGTGACTGTGAGAAGAAACCCGCTCAGCCGTTTGGTAGTCCGCTGAGAGGTTAATAAAATTCAAGGAAATTCAAGAAAAGTTTCAAGCTATTTTCAATGTATTTAAACTTTTTGGTGCACCCCAGAATATGGTATAAAAACAATTAGTTCTGGTGTGAGCTAAATTTCAAGTAACAAATAACAGAGTCAAAGTTGGGGTTTGGGGTTTCTTTTCTTAAATAAATGCATTGTATTTTAGGGGAGAGGGAAAACGAGATTTTAAAGAGGCTCGTTCACTTTAGGTACTGCATTTCTCATCCAGAACTTCTATTTCCTTTCCTCCCCATCAGTACGTCTTCTTCAAAACTACCTGAAGGACGTGAACTCACCGGCCAACGTGACGAGGGGAACGCTCCCTCCCGCGGGTCCAAGCCGAATCCCACCGAAACCTGCGGGATCCCCCCAGTGTCAGCAGCGGGAGGCCACGTGGCCGGACCCAGCGCACCGAGCTCTCGCTGTCGAGCGGCCCTGCCTGGGGAGCTGAGCGGCACCAATCCCCCCCCGCGACCTCTTGGCCTGTTCTGTACCAACCTCCTGAATCTGGTCTGTCGAATGGAAAAGGATGCAACAAAAATAACAAATAATAATAATAATAATAAAATAACGGGTTTGTTTCAAAAACAAACAAACGCCTTGCTTCTGTATGGAAATGTTTCTTGTGGAACACTCTCTCAGCAAGTCTGAAGACAAATTCTCAGAGCTGTCCCGGCGGGACCTGGTTCTGTGTGGCAGATATGGCAGAGACCGAAAATGGACTGGGAAAGGAACACAACCCTACGGAGCGGCCTAGGGCCAGGCAGGTTAGTGAGTCATTGCTACATTTGTTTATGCTCTTTCAGCCCCCCCACCCCACAACATTATTAGGTAAAAACTGCAGGAATACCACACAAATGATAAACTCAAGATGTGCAAATTGCAAGATTCTTTAAAGTCCATCTTTTTCAAAAACACTGGACAAAGATTTTTTTTTTCCTCTTTCCTTTTTCCTTTCTCTTTTTTTTTTTTTTTTTTTATTATCTGTCAGCTCGCATATGCCTTTAACTCTTTCTCAAGCATTAAAGTTTAAAAAGTGCCTCCTATTAAGTAGTCCTTTGTGGACAATGACTGTCACATACTAGTTCAATAATTCACATTCATCCCTTTGAAACCACATTGAAACTTTCAACGCCTTGCCTGTGAGAAAACGTTACAGAGTCGCATGTAGTTACAGTGTTGAAGAGATTTGTTTGCTGCTGCTGCTGCTTTCCGAGCAGGTTAAGGTGAGATACAGTACGTACTGAGTGTTAGGCCAGGATGCTCAGCCATAAAGTGTGAACAGCATTTTAAGTGCTTAAAGACATTCTACGTTCATCTTCAACATCGGGTTCCTGTGTCACACTGAAATTTGAAAAAAGTGGCACCGGTTGTCCATAATCATGAACCATAAAACAGTACTAGAGTTAAAGACCGAGATCTGCAACCTAACTGCAAACGACGCGTGCCTGTGACCTCAAAGGGGCAGTATGCGTCTCCCTGGTGGAAGCAAATGTCCATGGCGTGACCCGACCGATTTGTCTAACACTGCACAGAAACAGGAGCGAGCCTGCGCCGGGCGCATGGCCGAGCTGGAGGCCTCCCTGCGCACACCCATGCACACCCGCGCGCACCCGTGCAACGAGGCAACACCCGCAGGGTGAGTGGTGCAGGAGAGCAGCCGCCCCGTGTGCGTGTGTGTGTGTGACCTCTGGCAACGGACTGCACGAGCCAGCACAAGGGACGTGTTGGTGTGGCAGTTGCTTGGTGAATAAAAATCAGTGCAGTCAGACCCCATGGGGGGAATACGTATGTACACGTGCACACACACACAAATATATATATATACACACGTCCATGTGTACGTATATATATCCTGTAGAATCGAGTTGGAGTTGGCTTTGTTTGCAAGGTCAGAGAGTGTCCGATCCTTTTTGGTAACATCTGTGGGCTGCGTCCTCCACACTCACCTGACGTGAGAAATCCTCCCCACGGCCGGGGGGCCGCCTCGGGCCGGGTGCACATGCACGCACACCACGCGTGACACACACACCACATGTGACACACACACCACATGTGACACACACCTCTGCTACAGTTCCCTTCTCCTCACCTTCCTCCAAAAACTAGAACAGGAACCAAAACAAGGAAAAAAAAAAAAACAACATAAAAAAAAAAAACTGAAAAGAAAACAGTATCACAGCTGGACCCTGTCCTACACGAGGTGTTAGAAAACAGGAGCCATGACAACACATTCATTTCCACTAAGGGTGTGTGAAGCAGATACTGCCCCTTCTGTAGCTCTCAGGAAACCTAGTCACCGACAAACACTTGTGGAAAAACATATGCACCAGTCTCCTGCATAATACCAGCTGCAACTATAACAACAAGGTTATAACATAAACCTAAAATAAGATGATAACATGTAAATACTGGGTTATTTAGTCTACAGTACAGTAATCTGGATAAAAATGACAAGGGATAGCCTAATTTCCTTTCCCCAAACAACTTTTACTTTCCTACATTGGATCGACCTTCAATGCAAATCTTAACCTCCTGAGGAATAAAAGAAGGCTTGGGAAGAGTCAAAGGTGGCTCCTCTTCTGATTTCTCTAGTTTTCGCGTTTCAGGGGCTGACCACCTCCTCTTCCTCGTTGCCGGGGGCTTGCTGGGTTCTGTTTTGGTGAGCAAAGGTGCTGCAGGCAATCCTATTTTGTCCGGAAACTTCAGTTCACCGTTCTCAGCTAACATCTGTGCACTTCCCTGATTAATCCCATTTTCCTGCTCCGCATACCTGTGTCTACTTCCAGCTAGACTGTCATTCTTTGAATGCTTCAGCAAGATACCAGCTGAGTCCACGGGCTGGCCCTTTTTAATAGAGCCGTTCTTCAGGTTCTTGAGCGTAAGCGATATGCAGACGTCCCCCACAGAGAGTTTGGAGCATGGCAAGTCAAAGAGCTGGCTGGTTCTCTCAGGGCAGCAGGATGACCAGCCTTGTCCAAATACAAAAAAAGGGTATTCTAGCAAGACCTCCACGCTGACCTGCAGAAAGAGAGGAGACAGCAGAGAGAGAGGGAGAGAGGAGAGAGCGTCAGATCGGCCCTGTGCCTCGGTGCACGTGCGCAGCACCCAGCAGCCGTCGCTGGCAGGGATTGCACCGGTGCCCTTCTGTTTCTGTGAAATCTGTACATCGAGCAGCAGACTTCACGCTTCTCCTTGTCAAACGGGTGTTAACAGACTCTCTGAGCACAGTGCTTCTTAGCACAAACCCTCAACAGGAATCGATCTTTACCTCTATCCAGCTGCTCGCTGAGACCTAACAGGCAACGCGGCTTTGGCATCTGACAAACCCTGCTCCCCGCCGTACCCGCGTGGTGCCTTGAGCCTGTCACCCCGCTTACGGACACCTTCCAGCCACAGGACGGACCCCCGAGGCTGGAAGAGCCTCTGCCTGCTACTGCCAGCTCTGACATGCCATTCCCTAACTGACCGCGCCGCATACTTACCAGCATGAAGCGGTGAGGACGATGATTTACAGGGGAAGGCCATGGGTATGCACAGAGCAGCGGTGGGCACGCACTCACCTTCCCCAAGCAGTCTTGGGCCCAAGTCCAGCTTGCCCCCTTCTCACACCCGCTCTTCCAGCAGCCTAACCCTCTGATCATTTGCCTACAGCAAGTGCCTGTTCTTAAACCGTGCCACTGAGCTCGTCTCCAGCAGCCCCCAGAAAGAGGACCACCTTCCCTCCTCCCCCTGCAGTTTCTGCTTTCTATCTACTTTTCCTGTTGGTACTCACTTCACCTCGCTTTAAAAACACATATGGCTATGAATCATTTTTCATCATCTTACAAGGAGCTGCAATATCCAGGAGACAGACCCACAGCAGGAGTCAATTCTTCTTGACTTCGCACGTGGCAGTACTAACGCAGTAACGTCCTAACACAGTTCAGCACCCGAACACCCTCTTATCTCTGCGTAGTGCCCGTCTGCAGGCCCAGACATTGGGCGTGGGCTCCTCTGACTCACAGCCTACAGGGCTGAGCCCTCCTAGCACAGCTCCGTGAGGGCAGGAAATACTGACTAATACTTTCAGAAAATCTAGCACGCATTTTTAACATGCTGTGCGCAACTCCAGCACGATCTGCCGCTCTAAGGGGATGGCCTATGCTTGAGCCAGTCACCCAGTTTCTGTCCCCAGGAGCCCCACATCCTCAGGCACAGGCAGGATCCTGCTCTGACTGCTGAACACCCACCTGGCAGGGGCTGAAGCGCAGGAGAACACCCACATGACACAGCCCGTGCTCATCTCATTTCCAAGGCACTCAGCATGCACAGAGCACACCGACTGCAGAGCCTTCCTCTCTAGGAGCACGGATTCATTTGAAGGGAACATCACGGCGGGCTTGCAAAATTATCTCTCACCCTTGGAAGTGCATAATGATGTCATACCAAGCACGGCTTTCTACTGTTAAAAATGCACTCCAACATTAAGGAACAGAAGTGGCTGAAGACACGTTTCATGTACTCCTGGGTCCAAACACCCTTGTTTGCAATGTCAGGAGCATGAATCTTGGGATGGAGTCACGCAGCCTGGCCGGCAGAAGAGGCTGGGCTCAATGACCACCACAAAAGCTACTTCTGGGAGTACCTTAGTTTCTGACACGGACCTTCATTCCTGACAGCCTGTGTTCTGTGCTAAGGCACCCTGGGGACTCCTGGTTAGCAGCACCCAGCAGCCCTGACACTCTTCACACTGGCGCTGCTCCCCTCAGAGGCACCCTGACTGCAAGCAGGGCCCCACTGACCCCACCAGATCCATATCCCCCTTGGACACGAGGGTTGGATTTGGGATGTCCCACAGCACAGAGACAGCTGCCAGAACTGCAAGGCTAAAGATTCCCCTTGCATTTTGACTGGTTAAACGCATGTCATACCCTAGCAGACAACTGCAGTTCATGAGACAGTTGATTCCACCAACAGAAAAAAAAAAAAACAAGCTTTAAACATCTACAAAAATATGCTACATACCTGTATAACTAGGCCAACACATCAATTTTTGCTGTATTAAACCTCTTCTGACCAGAACTGCCCACCAACAGTGAATTGTGTACACGACAACACTGCAAAGGGACCCAGCTCGAGGCCTGCTTTGTGCCCTGACCTACAGAGAAAGTGGGGCAAGGCAACTTCCAGTCCTCTGATGCCAGGATTCGCAGAAAAAAGTTGCCGTGGGTTTGTGATCCTATTCCACACATACGCACCTCAGTAAGAGGTCTGACTGGAAACACGGTGAATGTGCACTATCTCTTATGGACTCCAGTGGAAAACACTGTCTACAGAGAGCTGTATGCTTTTCCAACAGGCACAGATTTCTTATTTATATTGCCACAGTTCGCCTCTTCCTCTCTTTCTTCCTGTCTGCTATATATATATATTTTCTTATACTTTCCCTACACCACCAAAAGCTATTTGTGTCTTTGGGCTCATACACGCCTGGGGGCATTATCCTCAATAACACACACGTTCCTCTTGATGCGAACGTGCTTCCACAGCATGTTGTACTTCTGTTTTACATGGCCTATAAAACGCTTGCCTGGACTGCCAGCCACTGAAACGAATCGACAAATTGGTGGTGGCGATCATGGATAACACCAAATAATAAAGACGGCAAAATGCCAGAATGTCCATGCCCCAGTCACAGTGTTCGTGGTCTCTGAGACTGGTAAGAAAGCGCTGTCCCAAACCAACATGAGCAGATAAGGCCGAACCCTTCTACAATTAGCAACACTTTGTTGGCAGTTTTACATTCGAAAGCATTTCCTTTGGACAGAGCCAGAAGCTGTTTGTTTTCAAATGGGAAAACTCAACACAGGGGATACTGGATGGTGCTTCCTGAAGATTCACAATGGTAATGTGTTCTGTCTGAAGAATCTGGCCTGGGAGCAAATGTTTTCAGCTTGATAAAGGAAGCTAGGAGATGATTTCATTGTGTTCTGTGAAGGCAGGACACAGTCTGGCATCTACCTGCTTCCTCTTATCTCTGCTGATTTAAATCTGCAAGGTCCGGAAGACAGGAACAAAGGTGATTCCTGCTGAGAACCTGGATGCCAGAAACTGTCACTGCAAGAGTGGTCTGGGACCGCTGGCATTTGTGGTCATCAAGCCATCGTCAACTCACCATCACACCTTGAGCGACCCATCGCTACCAAAGACCAGCACCCCTGATACCAAGACACTGCTGGACCCAAGGAGTGGTGAAACCTCTTTACTTTGCTGTTATGTATCCGTCTTTTTGTCTTTCTGTCTGTCTCTTTATCTTCTTTTACTCTTGTTAGTAGCCATTGCCTAATACTGTCTTAGAACTTCTAATATAGAAATAGACCCGTGCCGGAGTACTCTTACTGGTAAAGCTTATTAATTGTTGTGAGTAAATTAGCCAATTTTGCCTCGAAGTAGCTGAATAGTTGTTAGAAAGCTCTCAATAAATCATTTTGTACTGATCCTCCTGAGTCTCAGATGACTCCTTCGCTAGTGCGACCCTTGCTGCCAGGGGAGGCCCGACTCAGGAGACAGAAAAAGATTCACCTCCCTCAAACCCCACTGAGTGGGACGCGACATATGGACATCTAACAGTTTGACAAGGGTTCCCTCACTGACAATCAAGTGCTGTTCTAGCTAGCAGCTTGTGGATGCACCTAAACTGGGGTTTTACCATAACCATTCCCTACAAGCCATACGAGTAAAGACCGTTTAAATGTGAAAGTTCAGAACAAACACCCCCACATCATTGTCTCCTGACGACTGCTTTAAATTAAGTTACTTTTAGAAGCTCCCTCCCCCAATATTCTACCATCATTATTGTGGGAGACAAAGAAATTTGGAACTTGTTTCTGTGCCTTCCCAGCTATTAAGACAATAAAGCAAGAAACCAAAATGCTGGCCCCTCTTCAAGCACACTGTGGCTCTGCTGCAAAGTTCCTCTTCACACCAGCTAGTGACAACACCCAATGCTGTTCAGCGCAGTCAGTGGACATCTGCATTTTCCATATCCCTTTATCATTTTATGTACCGGCAGCAGGTAAGGAGGCCAATTCACACGGCTCAGGACGTGCATGCTGGAGCTGGAACACCTGTGGCACACGCAGGAAGAGCTGGTGCACCAGGAATACCAGCCCCACCCTTCAGATACAGCGTGTTCACAGAGAAACACGGAAACCTTCATCGCAAGGCCCACTGCTGCAACTAAAGCAAAGGGTGCCCAGCAGAAGTAGTTAGTGCCAAGTACATTTAATAAACGTAAGCATCATTTTCCATGTCAGCGTTTTGCTCTCTGATACTATTACAATGCGATGACACCAGGAGTGAGCGGCAGGCTGAGGGAAAGCAACAGGGTTCATGGAAACAATGTGGGATGAAGGGGTGGCACCCCCTGCTGAAGGAGGCCTTGCTGTGGATGCCAAGATGTTCCTCAGGCCCCACAAAACACTGGACAGATTGATGGCCCAGCTTCATGCGCTGCTACTGCAAAAAAAGGGTGCTTGAGGGTTGGTGGCCACAGCTCAGCCCAGCTACGTGATCCCAGCACCAGGAAACTCCGTTTCTCAAGGGAGGCCATCTCGGCCTGCCAGAGCACTGGCCAGCACGTTTATCACGTGGGCCTCATCTACTTCCTGCGTTCCCAGAGCTAGGAACATGTCTGAACGCAGAGCACAGCTCCCTGGCCACTCAGGGGAATAAGGACCTGCTGCCCCTGTGAGCAGGGAATGCAGACAGAGATCATGAGGGGACGGCAGGGAGAGATCTCTATCTGCAACAGCGAACAGATCAACATCTCTCTTTCTGTGTGTTACAGTGCCAAAGGCAAAAAAAAAAAAGGAGAGAGAGAGCTGAGAATAGAAAAAGTGATTGGTTTGTGTGTGCAGAGATATAAACGGAAAACTAGACGCTGGTCTGAAAAACATACGCACTAAACTGGCAGGGCTGCTAACCAGATGGTCTAGCAGGACGTCCCCATCTCTATTGTCTATGATTCTGTTTCTAAAGGAAAAGGGAAGTTACAACCTGTATGTTCATCTTTTCTTTTAAAGCAGTACTTTAGAAACCACTAGGAGCTGAAACTCAGGGAGGAAAGAAAGCATTTCAGAGAACTTCTGCATCTCTGTGTGTTTTAATGTTGACACAAACGGACATGAATAGCTGCCTTCCGCTTGTTCATGGCAGCAGCAGAAGGACAGGTAACGAGGATGTACGTGCTATTGCAAGAATAGCATGTGGGATTACAAAAAGATGCAGATCCATAGGGTTTTTTTAGGCAACATGAATCCAAGAGGAAGAACAGCTGGACTTTGGGTTCTCATCCATCTGATACCTGCTTCACTTCTTACTCATCCACAGCAGGGATACTGTGAAGTGGAAACTTCCCTCAGGGCTAAGGGCAGTCATTTCACTGAAGAGGCATGTGAGGGGTTAATTTTCTTCCCGTTTTCCATACCTGGGAGAGGGTGGGATTAGCAAGGTGACCACCAGAAGTGGGCGGTGGAGGACGGCCTCCTTCTGCCTTAGCCCTGTGCTGGGGAGGAGCAGCAGCCACGTGGTACAACAGCAGCTGCATGCTGCCTCCCTATGTACGGGAGAGTTACACGTGCTCTGCTAAGAATAATCTACCGCTGTCCCTCAGTTGGTGAGAAATCAGCTACTGTTTGCACAGAGTTTGGGAAGATGAATTCATCAATATTCTAATGACTGCCTAGAGATCACTGGGAGGAGTATGTAAGTGAGCCGAATAACGGTACACTAACGATAACACTGCTATTTTGGTGTGGCACTCACTCACTACGACTCACCTTCCCTTGGTAACACTGTTCTAAAAGTTCCCTCCTTCCAGAAGCAGATCTGCAAGTGAAACTTTGTTTAAGAACTCTGTGAAGCCCAACTACACACGCGCGCATATTCCCACTGTACTTGGGAGTCAGCGTGTGTCCAAGTGCAGCAGTACCTCACAGCCGCTGCCCTCAACAGCCAGACTGAAAGCCCTTGTTTCAGTGGGAAGAGGACTAACCAACCCCTCCTCACAGAGGCAATCTTCTGACGAGTAATGACTGCTGCAGCCTGCTAACAGAGCTAAATCCCTTCCTACAGCCACGCGGGGCGAGGGTGAGGTCACCGGTGACTTCGCACACATACAACCACTTCACACACATGGAAACACCTCCCTCTCTCCAACCAGGCACGGGAAAACAGGCAGGGCAGTCCCTGCATGCAGGCACACAGCTGATCCGGGAAGAGACCCAAGTCCTGGAATCTGCAGGAAACCTAAATTAAACCCTCGCGCTAATCATATCTCTGCGTGACTCTCCCTCCGTTGGTTCTGGAAGCATCCCCTGTGGGAAACACAGCTGGGGAGTATTTCGGCTGCGATGATGTCAGCCTGCTTCTGATAGGCTTCTGCAGAAGGTGACACTGTGCTGGCTGAGCCCAGCGTGCGCGTTTGGGCAGCCTGGGAGCCGGCAAGCGTTCTGCCAGAGGATGGCAGTCCGCCCTCTGCAAAGGGCTGCTCCCGGCACGGCGCTGGCGGACCCGCCAGCCAGACACACAAATGCTACCTGCTCATTCGTACCTCTTCTGCTGGCACGGAGACCGGAGTCTGGCTGCAGAGAGGGAAATGAGGGCGAGGTGCAAACTGCAGAGGGGAGGCTGCTGCTTTTGAGATCTCATTATTCACAGTGCTGGGGCAAATTATAGGAGCCGGTTCTGACCCGAGGACAGCTCCTCCAGTGATGGGGCCTGTGGTGCACAGCTCTCACTGAGAGTGCTGCAATACAGCTCAGCAGTGGAAAAAAAAAATCACGTCTTTATCTCGAAAGAACCAGAGGCCCAAGGTTGATCCTTCTATCAGTCACATGTAGGTGGTGCATGCACATCGACAAACAAAACCACACAGGGAATCGGCACATTTGACATGAGAGAGGGAACGTGTAACATGCAGTGACTGCCTTATGTGCGTAGTGTGGGATGGACGGGCCCAGACTGCTGCCCCAGCTTGGACTGGACTCGGTGATCCTTGTGGGTCCCTTCCATCACAGGATATTCTGAGATTCTACAACTCTATGACTAAGAATTCTCTGCGTGTGATTTGCTCCTCAGTACCGGACCTGTTTGTTTTCCTTCTCCAAACCATCAGCCCAAGGGGCTTTCCTACCTCTGTCCACTTCCAGCTCCTCTTTCCCTCTTTCCCTCTGGTTCTCCGGCACTGAGGGAGCAGCATCAGGGTTGCAAACACTGCAGTTTGCAGCACTCATGTTTCAAACCAAACCGAAAACACTCGAAATAAGGTTATTTAAAATGAGTAGCTCTAGGAACCGCACTGCTACCTAGTGTATCTAACCTGCTCCAGCCTCAATAGACCAGAATCTAAATTGCTCAGAAAATGGGTGGTATTAAGATACTGCTTTATGACCAGTACATTCTTAACATAAAAGGAACATTCGGAAAGTTACAGGATTTTTTCCCACCTTGGAAACCAGTGAGATACAAAGGTCAGAAGCACAGCCTGGCCAGCCACCTACATGGTTTTTCTTTCCAAACTTGCCATGAACATACCGTTTATGTGAGCTGCGCAGTGTTTAAACCACCCGCAGCTGAAGCCTCAGTAACACTCTGCAGTGTTCCGGTAACTGACGTGTGCGAGTGGACGTGTTCCCAGACAGCTCCAAGCTGTCTCCCAGCCATGGAAATTCACAACCGTGCACCCTACCTATCGCTCAGGGCTAGGATTTGTACTGAATCTATCCTGACCATTCTGGAGTGGAAGGCCAAAATCACCTACGAGAATGCAAAATGTAACCTCTCATACTGCTTAACTTATTTTATATTTTAATAAAAAACCATGAAGACCATGTAATTTCTCCTGTGGGTTCTCCAGCTGTAAATACAGCAGGATTTATACCAAAATGCAAAATCCTAACCAGGCAATGAAGACCTTTGGGTAGGCCCACGGGCAACAGAAGGCACTCCTTTTTGCCTCGGCTCTGACAATGACACCTTGCATGACCTTACTTTGACAAATCTCTCTGCTGCCCAGTGTCTCAGTTTGCCCCTAGTCTCAGGCTGTTTTTTTTTCCATCACGTGTTTCAGCAGTGCTGGATGCAGACAGGCTGGGGCCTCGGGGTGGCATTGCCTTGAGTACTGCAATACAGCTGAGGTTTCCTGTGCTAATCTTTCCCAGCAACCATGTAAATGCTTCCCTTGGACTGATGAGGGCACTGAGCATAATCCTGCAGCAGTTCAACCTGTGCATAAGACAAGAGGGCAGCCTGGTCCCCCAGAGTGACCTACTTTACATCCAGGAGGCTGCATTTGTCATCCACGTGACCCTGACGGCTTCCCCAGCACTGCAAGAGGGGTGGTTTTGGGACCACAGTCAGTCTCACAGATAGGCATGAAGGGTAAAAAACCAACCCCAGGCAGATATGAAGCAAGTGGGAAGCACTGAGGTACCCCCACTGCCCCCCCACAACCCCGTGTCGCTATTACCTGTGCTCGGTGCTCTCCAACCGCAAACTGTATCACAGCAATGCCTGGGTTATGGCTGTCTTCGATCCTCTCCACAGTGCTGGAGTCTATTTTCAGGTCATTGCTAATTTCTGCGCTCTGTATGAAGTCTTCTGTTTTTAAGTCCTCTACTTTCTTCAGCTCCCCGTTGGCCAGCTGAATGATTGACCCCTTCATGAAGTAGGGGGGCAGTGTCGGGGGGGCTGTGGCGGGGGACGCGATGGACTGCACCACGGGGAGGTGGATCTGCGCCTGCACCATGGTGGCCTGGTAGGCGGGCTGGGTGGTGTGGGGCTCGGCACTGAAAGCCTCACTCTTGGGGACAGCGGTGGTGACGAACGTGTGAGGCACTGCTGCAAACTGGTGGGACGAGGTGACGATGGCCGGCGTGACGCCTGACGGCTCAATGTCGGCGCTGCCGACCGGTATGAGCAGGGGCTGCGTGCCAGGGATCACCAGGTGCTGGGGCAGCCCCCCAGAGTAGCCCAGTGCTTGCTGCTGGCCACTCAGGTAGCCGATCACCGGTGGCTGGGTCCCAGCGTAGAAGGCCGTGGCCGGCAGCCCCACGGGGAGCTGCTCGGAGGCGCTGTGGGTCGTCTGGATGACGGTGTGGGGAGACAGCGTGGCCACCGCCTTCACCCCCTCATGGCCCAGGGCCTGCTGTGGGGACAGAGCATAGGAGCGGTGGGCTGGCTTTCCTAGGTGCAAGCTTCCCTTGTCGTTGAGGGTTGAGGGAGAGGTCTCTCGGTTGGTGGCCTGCTGCACCTCCATGTCTGCGGTTGGCGTGCTGCTGTTGGGGACCACCATGACGGAGGCTCGGACCGCTGAGGACTCCCGGGCACCGTAGTCGGCAGGGCCCGAGTGCACCACAACGTGCCTGGTCTCGTAATGGTGGGGAGCTGGTTTATTGCCTGCTTTGACCAGGCCCATGTCGGCAGAGGGCGAAATGCCGTACCTCCGGCTCTTCTCGATCTCGCCGTTCAGCACCTCCTTGGCCTGCATCACATGCAGCCGGCTGCTCTCAGCCTTCTTCGGGGCATCCCTGGTGATGAAGTGTGAGGCATCGCTGTACTGCACCACCACCTGGGAGGAGGGGCCGAGGGTGAGCGTGTGGGGGATCACCGTCTGGTGGGGGTGCAGGGGAACCGGGATGGTCGGAGGAGAGACGTTTCTGACCGCGCTCTGGGGAGAGCTGGAGATGTGGACGTACTGGTTCTGCGGGGCGGGCGGAGGAGACCCTGCAGCGATCAGCCCGGGTGTCCTAACCAGGTGCGGCTCGACTTTGTGCCCCTGCTGGCTTAAGCCGCTCATGCTGGCAAGCAACGTGGAATAAGCCTCCAGCTGGGAGCGCTGGGATGGAGTGGTTGCGACAGCTGTGGCCGCCGCCACGGCGCTGGTTGCCGAATTGGCGGTCGGGGAGATCAGCTGCGAGGGGATGAACCCGGTGTATGGTCCGCTGTATTGGGGCCCGACGAACTGGAACGTGTGCTGCAGGTGCGTGTACTGCACGGGGGAGACGGGGGTCCCAGACTGGGAGAGCGCTGGCGAGTACACGGTGGGGAGCGTGGTGGGGGCCGGCACCGACCTGGGTGCGCTCGGTGGGGAATAGTCCAGCCCCGCTGCCGGCGGCGGCGGCGGCTTGTGCAAGCCCTGCTGCAAGCCCACCTCCGCTGACATCCCCCCGGGCCTGTGCCTGCCCCCCAGGCCACTCTGGCCACCGGAGAGCCATGCTAGGTTGTCAGCACGGTGGTTGTCGTTCGGCAGGATCGGCTTCACCTCCGAAGGCAGGCTGGTGGCGGGGATCTCTCGCTTCTTGGGTGGCAGGCATTCATTGCTCCGCTCTTGGTTGGATTTCATCTTTCGCCGTCCCCCCTCCACTGTGCTTGTTTCACTGTCTGGCTGGCTCTGGTTTCAGTCTGATAAATGGAAAGTCACATTTGATTTCTGCAAGGGATCCAGTGACTTCATGAGGAATCATCTCCCCGTGAGCACGATCCTCCGACAGCTCCTCTGGACTCTGCAACGAGAGGGTGGACAAGGGAGGGGGAAATCACACTGTCAGCGCTGGGAAATGGGAACAAACAAGCCGACACCCCAAACCAGGAACAGGGAAAGGAAAAAAAAAGTGGAGAAACAAACCCAGCTGGGCATTGCTGCTCTTGTCTCTAGGAGCAGCAGACAGCTGCACTGTAAACAGCAGCTAAATCCTGGGCACGTCCGCTAGCATGTCGTGAAAGCGATTAGAACTCAGGGCAGGTCGGAAACTATCCGATCATAAAGTGTCAGATTTATCTCCCAGCGTCTCGCAGGCTCGCTGCCTTCCCTCTGCGTCTCCAAGGTCCACCCTTCCACCTTCTCCTTCCCCTGCAGTAACAGCACTGCCTTCACCACACCGTGTCCTAAAACACCCGGGAGCACGGCATGACCTCCTGCACAGTGTCTGTGCTAGCAGCCAGCAGCTACACGTGTAGCGGAGGGAAGGTGAGCTACTGCGGAGCCCTTGCACTCAGCGTCATTGGCGCACCGGGGAGACTGCAGGTAGCGTGAGGATGCTCCAGAAAGGAGCATGTAAACTGAGCAAATTCCATCCCTGGGGGTGTTCAAGGCCAGGCTGGATGGGCCCTGGGCAGTCTGATCCAGTGGGTGGCAACCAGCCCACGGCAGGGGGTTGGAACTGGGTGGGCTTTAAGGTACATTCCAACCCAAGCCATCCTGTGATTCTATGATTTTATGAACTCGGCCCCAAGGACACCTCATTAGGAGAGGCTGGGAAAGCACGCCTGGTTCTTCCTGATCCAAACTGGGGCCTCCACTGCAGTAAAAGCTCAGGATGTTGTAGGGGGCTGGAGCAAAACTATCTGCTCTGCATCACGTAGCTCAGTGACTTCAGCCATCCAAAGTCAACATGGGCAACAAAGACAGGTCCTACTCCCACTATCTGCTAAGGAAAATATCATAACGGAATCACATCATGCTTTGAAAGAAAACCTGACAGCCCTCCCCTACCTGCCTGAAACCAGCAGCCCTTGCCTTCCTTGCCTCGGAACAAACTTTAGGGAAAGCGACACTTCTCAGCTGCCATCCGGCCACTGCGCTGCACCTGTGCTCCTGGCTGCTCTGAAAGACCTGAGAGGGTGGGCGCTTACACACGACAGGCATTCTTGCAAGAAAAGCGTGTGTTACATGAAAGGAAAAGGAAGAAAGGATTCAGAATGGATGTGAAAGAAGATGGAAATAGGGTATAAACCACTCTGAAGTGAATGCTGAGCAGCAGTAATGATAGTTATCTTACGGCAAATAATACTCCTCTGGGGGATTTCTTTCCCTGTTGCCTGCTCCTAACGAACAATAAGCCTGATGTTTCTATGTGCACACAGGACTTTGAAGACATACCGGGCTAAGATTAAACCCATCTTTAAGAGCATTCTTTACAACTGTGGTCTTCCGAGCTGCCGTAATCCAACAGAAGTCTAGAGCAATCTTATGGTTTCACACAATCAGTTGTAAGTTAATTATTCCGTTTTTTAAAAGCTGATCAACAGCAATCCAATGCCAATAGCCACACAGACCCTACGAAAATCGTTTGTTGTTGTTTCGCCTTCACTCACTCTGCAGCTGCCACAACTCAGTGCTGGACTGAACCTTAAGCTGAGAAACCAGCGCATGCATTCGCTGCAGCTTTGGGACCAGGCTGCCTGAAGGACCTACATTTTGGGGCAGATTCTCTGCCTTTTTGGCCAGGGGGAGGACAGACGGAAGTTTCCCTGACCTCGGGGCAGCCTCCCAAGAGCAAGGGCCAGCGATGCCCGGAGCACGGCCACTCAGCCCTGGCCTGCCTCAACCCACCGAGCCAGGGCAGCCGGGAGCGGGGCCCCGCCACCAGCACGGGCCTTCCCCCTCTCCTCGCAGTTGCTCGCTGTGTCTTGGCAACAGCTAAAATTATTAACTTACACATGACTTACGGATTTTTATTTTTAAGTTCAACTAAAAATAAAATCGCCGAGCTCACATTTGCGCAGTCATCCTTAGTTAAGTTTAGCTCACTGTAGCCTCGTGCCCCCCGGGGCGGTCGGGCTGGCAGATCAGCCAGCAGCCTGTGGCCGAGGCAGCTGAAGGGAGCCTGCACGTGGGGCCGAGCAGAGTCGGCCCTTGTGCAGGAATGGAGGAGCCAGGTGGCCCCCACCCAGTCGTTCCAAAAGCCTGAGGCATTTGGGTTCAGCTTCCCCACAACAAAACTGCTAGGATGAAGCAGGGCACCTGGTGAAGTTTCATTTTGTGGGAGCTGAAGCAAAGGTTGTATTCTGCTAAACAGGACTGAGCTGCTGAGTTTTGGGTAGTCCCCAAAGTCAGAGCTAACGTTCTTCAAAAACGCCACATGCTATATTTTTTTTTCCTTTTGTTAATCTTTCATATGTCTCTCTTCATCACCACTGACAAAAGGGCTACCCTAAATCTCCCAGAAAGCACAGGAGGAATGAGCGAACTTAACAGAGGCAGGGGAGGAGACAGCAGTGAAGGCTGCTCCACTTTTCCAAGCCCCAGTACTTCACGGTTAGACTTTGAACTCCAGCAGACACAGGATGGGATCTGCAGAAATGCAAATGCGCAGCAAAAAGCAGCCTATTTCTGCTCCAAGACTTAAAAGTGAAATGGTAAGTTTTCAGCATAATTCAAGCTCCAGCAGCAGCAACAGCAAAGACAGACAACACAGGCCTGACTGCCTGGGAAGCAATGTGAGGGAGACAGCAGTGTTTCAAAGGCAAGAGGCACAAGGCATGGGTAAACTCCTCTGCGCTGGCTGCCCCAGAAAGACAAACGCTGCCTTCTGAGGTGCGGCACACAGTTTAATATTGGTGCGCTTGGTTTTGGATCCGAGTCATTTTTCTGACTCTGGAGATTTCCCTTCTCTTCAAATTCAGAGCTGTTGGCCACAACTTGCAAGAAACACAAAACAGCAGCGAGCACCGGGTGATTTTTTGCTCCCACCATGTATGCGTGTGGCACACAAGCGCGTGCCTGCACGCGTGCATGCGCAATTATGGCTCGGGAGGTAAAGGGGACAAAGAAACCAGGGACAGCAGCTGGACTTTGGTATCTGGCAGCCTGTACACAGGGAACATTGCTGAAGTGCCTGGACAGCCCGTGTCCGCTGGCAGCCTGCCCACACAAATTCCTGGAAAGGCTTAAGGCAGAAAAATAATCACTCGGAGGAGTCACCATCTGGGTTTGCTCTGGTCCCGAAGGCATTGCTCACTGGAGCTTAGGACGTGCATCTTTTGTGCAAAGCTCCAGCGGGCCTCTGCAAGGCACTTTAAACCTCACTACGTCTCCCAGAACATGAGTTTTCTATTTATCTGATCTGATTAATCTAAAACTCATGAGAGGATACTGGGTTGCAGCCTGAGGGGCTGGCCACCTCTGTTTATCACCTCTGTCCAACAAAAAACTGGGTCTCCCCTTTGCCAGGCAACATGGCCCTGCTTGGCAAGCCTACATCAATGAAAAGCGTACACCAAAAACACAGTCCTTTGAATCACGCAGCTCTTTGTGCCCGCCGCCTTCCCCGGTGGGATTGGCCCTGCAGGCTCATGCTCCCACCCCAAATCTCAGCACGGCAAGGGGGCGATTTATGTACCACCGGGTGGCAGCGAAGGCGAAGGCGCTTCGTCCCACCTTCCCCTCCCCTCTGGGCGCTCGGCACCTGCAGGATCAGAGGCAGGGAGATTCCCAGGCAGAGGCTGCGGAGCGCCCTGCAGCTGCGTGCAGCTCCCAGATCTGTACGCCAGCGTTCCCAGCCCTGTGCCTTGCCCTCTGCCAGCTACGTTCTCATGGCTGTAGCACTCCGCATGGCATTAGCCTGGCCATGTGCAGCTCAGCACACGCCAACAACAGCTACGTGAGCTTATTGTCTGACCCTACCAATTTCACGGCTCTCTGGCAGATTTCCCAGGAGAGCCAACTGCAGAGAGCCATTAACAACAAACACAAAAACCTCTAATAAAATTTGAAATTCCCCTCCCCGCACTGATCAACACTGCATCGCAAGACAGATTGTTCACTGCAGCGCTAGCTCTTATTATACTTCTGGGAATCCACCACAGCAAATTGCTACAGGTTTCTGCAGGGCGAGCGGCTATTTTGCGCATCCTTCCTCTCCTCAGTTGGATCAGAGAGCCTCTGGACACCATAAAGAGCAACTGATAGAAGTGAACCTCAACGAGTAGACCGCTGGGTGTGAGATGCCAATGGCTTGGCATCCCTGTGCAATGTTACGAAGCAAATACGATGCAAGAGTTGAGAGAGGCATATTTATGGAACCACAGGATGGCTGAGGCTGGCAGAACCCTCTGCATCCATCGCTCCAACCCTTGCTCCAGCAGGGACACCTGGAGGAGGGTGCCCGGGCCCACATCCAGGCGGCTTTCAGGGATCTCCCAGGTGGAGACCCCCCAGTCTCTCTGGGTACCTGTGCCAGTGCCCCATAACCTGCACAGCACAGAAGTGCTTCCCCATGTTCAGATGGAGCCCCCCTGTGGCTCAGTTTGTGCCCGTGGCCTCTTGTCCTGGCACTGGGCACCTCTGAAAAGAGCGTGGCTCTGTCCTCTTTTCCCCTCCCTTCAGAGATTTACAGATGATGATGGGATTCCCCTGAGCCTCCTCTGCTCTTGGCTGCACAGCCTTTCCCTGCAAGGAGAAGTGCTCCCATCCCTTGAGCATCTAGGCCAAACAAATACCATCAGATACACTCCCAGACAGACGGGCAAGCTGTGGGACTTCCAAGATAGCCATCCGCTCGATGACATTTATGAATGCAGGTGACACCCAGCTGCACTGCAGTTATGCTTGGTTAGATGCACAGCTACCTCGTGTGGTGGGTGCTGGTGGGCTGCACAAGAGTGACAGCTTCACACAGTGCTAGCTAGCGTTACCTTAGGCTTCAATGAGGCTAACTGACGAACTATTTAAGAGCTTGAATTAGCTGTCAGAAGGTTGTAGGTTTCAGCTACCGCTCCAGGGGCGGGTTCCATCACCCTGCTCTGCGACAGCTTCCATGCACACGCACAGCGACGCAGCGGGCAACCCGAGTCACCTCAGGCGCCAACTGCCAGAATCCCTCACTCCACGTTTCTTCAATCCCTTATTCCACGTTTCTTCCAAAGAAGTTCTTACCAAAGGCAAGCCCTCCTCTCCCAGCACACTCTGCACATGCCTGGCACCCTGGTGCTGAGCACAAGCCGCTGGCTGGAAGCAAGGACGCGTCTGCTCCCCACGCCATGAGCTGAGCCCACGGCAGGGCTGCGTCCTCCCCCGCAGCACAGAAATCCCCTGCCTCATGGGGCCAAACCCCAGCGCTCACACATCATGAGTCAGGTCCCCTTCTTGTCCCTGAGATGCATGATACTGGCTTACAAAGAGAAGATTTCTTAAAATGATAAAGGTGGAGGGATTTTTGCCTTTAATTTTTTTTTTTTTTTAGCTTGCCCTTCTGCTGCTGAAGACCTTTCAGTCTCAAGGTCTCTAGGTTCTCCCTGCAACCCACAAGACCAGAAACGTACTATTTTAGCTAAAAGTGGAATTTCCCATCTAATCATCTGACACCAGGAACCAGAATTTAGCAAAACAGCCTCAGGTATCTAGGGGCTAGTGACAAAAACGCAAGAGGTGACAAAGCTGATTACAGAGCAGTTTCTTCGAGGGTGAGGCACAGAACTCCAGAGCTCTCTGCTGCTGGGAAGGAAGGAAGAGAAGGATGTGACTGCTGCAGAAGGGCAGAGCCATGCACACAAGCATGCACAACTTCATGCCCGGCTCTCTTTTAGATGCACAGTAGAAAGTGCACATCAGTCAGCCCCAGGAGAAGCACCTTATCTGTAGCTACAAAAGAAGATCTGGGTTCGCACTTGGGCTGCTCGTGTCTTGGGTTTTAATTCAGGCAGAATGCAGACCGTGGTCCGATGTGACATAAGCATGTGCTGCAGCGACGCAGCCTTTTACCACCAGGCCACGTTTAAGCCTTTGCAGACTGTCAGAGTTCTGCAAAACCCCTCCTGGACAGGTGCGAGACGTAGCCTTCATCTTCCTGTCCAGCACTGACTGCTGCCAGCTGCAGGACGTCAGACTTGAAGGACCAGCTCATCTGATATTGCACAAGAAAATCTCTTGCACCAATCCCCCAGAGGAATTTCTGCAGCTTAAATGAGTGAGTAGAGTTCATTTATAAACAGGCATAATACAGAAATTACTTTGTTGATGTTTTTCCTTTATCTGAAATGTGCCCAGTACAATGGGAGCTGCCTACACAATTTTCCATTGAAAACTTTGCGAGTGACTATAAACGTAGCAACACCCACTCGCCGCTCATTTTAACTTGTGACAGAAACTGTCATGCCTGCATGAACACATTCGCACCGCAGCTATGTCACACAGGTCTCGTTCCATGTGTCTCAAACGCTCACTAACAACCTCTCTTTTCCAGTATGTGGCTGAACAAGTTCCAAAGACGCCTGGCTTTGTCTGCAGGAGGGATGAGCGTGACCCCCACGAACAACGCTGGCTCCTGGGGGCATCCCACCCTTTGAAGCTGCAGCCAGGAGCTGCAGCACGCAGCAGCCAGCCCAAGCCGCCATCTTACAGATAAGCACACGGGCTGCTGGGGAGGAATGCGCCGTCAAGCCGGGCTGATAGCGGGATCATGCGAGAGCACGGCTCGGGGGACAGACTGGGAAGGTCGGCTGCACGCTCGTGGCTTTCACTGGGAGCCCTTCCTGCAGGCTGCTTGCTGGTAGATTCCACATGCTAGCAAATTAGCTGCAATGAGTCCATCTGTGAGGTGCTAAAGATGAATTCATGTTAAATTTCTCTTGAAATGGCTTCCAACACCTCTCCTTTCAGCAAAGCTGTATCTGTAAGCAATTTTATCTGAGTCCTTGCTCACGGCCCAAGCCAACACTCAATGCTTTGCGAAATCAGGATCACTGACCATAACGTCTGACAAACTGAAGTGCCAGCAGCTCGGCCCCAGCCTCAAGGCACATAGCCGTGCTCACCCTGCACTACAGAAGAGAGTGACTTCAACATCGCCCTCCTCCCATTCATTTGTTCTTTCCTTCTCTAATTCATTCATTTTTCATCCTAATTCAAAGTCAGTTCCATTTGGGCATGCCCTTACAGCACCACCCATGCCACTCCTGTGCAGACCCTCACCTGCCACGTGAATGTCCTAGGGGTCAGTGCACACACCCATGCATTCAGGCAAAAAGAAAACGACACCAAGACAGCCGTCCTGCAAACCCCTTCCGACAAGATGCCCATCCTGACCCAGCAGCCCACAGCACCAGGGGATGATACCCGACTCTGTGGGAGCCTCCCTTCCTGTGCCATAGATGCAATGGCAGGCAGATCAAATGGGCCGAATTCATCACCGGCAGCGCTTGGCTGAGGCCAGCACACCGAGGGCGACATGGCCCCCACTTTCCTATCTGACAAGACAATGCAGAAAACCATTAAAAGAAAAAAGAAATAATGCGGGTTTATATCAACATAGCAGGATACGCAGTCACAAGCTCCAGTTGCAATTAAAAAAAAACACATTCTAACTACAAATGCAAATCAGCGCTGCTCTCAAGCAGGGAACGCTGACGAACGAAGGCGGTGTGCTAACACACAGTGCCAGTACTCTTAATTTAAGCATGTGAGAAACAAAGGTATGTAGCATCCAGGACTGCCAGAAAGAGCTTGCTTTAAGCAGCAATCAAAAAGAACTGGAAGGATTTAAAAATGAGTTTTGTTACAAAAAGCAGAGACAAGAAAACCTTTTGCTCCCCTTCTCCCAGCCAACTGATGAAAGGAAAAACAAACAAAAAAAATCACACAACTACCGTAAAGATTATTTATACAGGAGTTCTAAACTCAGGAACCAAAAAATTCCTCCATCAGACATGTGGGTCCAGTGAATCACAGCTTGGCCATCTGAATGGACCTCTTGGAAAAGCCACTGAGCAACAAAGACGCTTTGTCACTGCGGCGATCACTCTGTGAAAGCATCTGACCCGTCTGCCACTCGAAATCCAAGGCGCAAAGACAAGCTGCTCCCCAACACCAGTGAAATGGACAAAAGGATGACGAGCTACCTGCAGCTGGTTTCAGTCGAACAGCCGAGTAATTATTGCAGCCCTCTCCTGTGGCTCATATGGAGCGCAGCATGGAGCTGTAAAGCGTTATGCAAGTCTAATGTGCTGCCAGATCTCTCAGAGCAGTCAGCAGCCAAGTCACTCCCTCCCACCATTGGCTCAGCTTCATTAACTTAATCAGGTATTCATTCATTCATTCACTCATTCATTCAAAAAAAAAAAAAATTACACTAAACCTGGCAAATAGCCAATGCCATGCATGCGAGGAGCACGCTCACAGCAGCCACTGGGGCGAGAAGAAAAAGGGTGAGCTAGCATCCGCCACACTTTGTGCGGGGGCATGGGTTTTGCACGGACCCTGGGTGCACATGTACCTTTGCCACAGCCTCCCCAAAAGTGCTGAGGGCTCGCGAGCTGCATGGGGGGCAGACGCAGGCTCCGGAGAGTGTGGAATTGAGAGCTGCCCTGAGAGTGCAGCCAGCAAGTAGCAGAGTAGAGTTCTCCCCCAGAGCAATGGACTTATTAATTAATTTGGTTATTTAGGGGAAAAAATTGGAATTGCAGCAGGATCAACTCATTTTGCTGCAAGGTTCCTACACTTTCTTTTGCACATACCGCATATGTTGCACAGCTTAATCCAAGCAGAAGGGAACAGAGCAGAAGGAAACAATGCAGAATAGAAACAAGCAAGCAAACAAACAAAAATAAATAAATAAATAAGAAAGAAGGGAGCTTCACTACAACCAATGTTAGGAGCAATCGGCAATGGAAATCTGTCTGACCCCCATATCTGTAAATGTAAGACTCCCCACGGTCCTCCAGCATTCAAGCATCAAATAAG
>VXAV01009083.1:81448-144476 GCA_013399715.1 Alectura lathami | reverse complement strand
TGCACTTGTTCTTCCTAGTCTTTCTGTGTAAGTTTGCGAGGAATGGTATTTCTTCCCTCTAGCTGTCATCAGAATGACTTTCCCTGCATTTTTTTTTTTTTTCCAGCAAGCTACAAGAAAGCTGCTTTATGACGATTCCAAAAAGCAGGCCTTGAGAGTCAGAGCTGACTTACTGTGAAGAGTCTCACGTAGTGAGCCAGGCTGGGCATTAAGGAAAGGGGAGAGGTGTTACATTTCCCACAGCGGAAGCTGAGCAACAGCGTGAAAGCAGTCAGCATCTCTCCCCCTTATCTCATTCTGCCCTGTGCAAAAAAATACAGGATGGCAGGTTACTCTGAGCAAGTCCGTAACAGTAACATGGAAATACAAAGCACTGCAGCTACATCAAAATACTACTTATAATTAGACAATAGTGAAAAAACTACAAACTATTCTGGTGCAAATCCTGAAGCTGTTATTTCTCTTCAGAAAAACAACAACAACAACAAAACAGAACAGAACAGATCTTTTAAGGCCACAATCTATGATACAAACAGCAAATTAGATGTGCTGGCAAAGACTCTGAAAAGGGAATGGAATGGAATGGAATGGAATGGAATGGAATGGAATGGAATGGAATGGAATGGAATGGAATGGAATGGAAGGACGACATTCAGCTAAAAGTCTGTGGTCAGATGCACTGCAGCATGTGAGCTAAAGACCCCAAACTAACACCTGCTATTCTGACCCCAATTTTGGATCCCTTCTTGAGCTTCTCTGTAGGTGTATCTACTGAAGAGCACCCAGCCACCTAGCAGACCAGTACAGGGGCTAACAGAGCATGCTATGTACTAGACAACAGCACATAGCAAGTACTAGCTAGAAAACAAAAAACCACCCCAGTTGTCTTCACTGTAATAGAATTACAAAAAAGAAAGAGAAGAAAAGGTGTCTTAAGGTGACATATTTCTTTCCTTTCCCCCTTGGTCTTCTGTGCTCCAAAGCCTGTAGGACATTAGCCACACTTCAAAGTACTCTACACTGCGGTCAGCCTCCTTCAGCTGTAGTTCAGCCTTGAGCTAAGGGCCTTTATGTCATCCGAGAACTTAAACACTGTCTCTTTCCTTACATTTGTCCCTGTTTCTAACCACTCTCTCGACAGGGTCCAAAGCTTGGAGGTTCCTCCTGCGCTTTCCACATCACCTCCCTAACATTACTACCTCATTCAAGAGACAACGCACCTCTCTCCTCCTCTGCCCACACTACCCATCTTAGCTTCCTCTCTCCCGCTTCTGCAGCTGCTCAAGCCATCTTCACGGCAGCAACTTCCTTTTCTTCTCTCAAGGCACCATGCCACAACGAGCCTCCATTTTCTGGTTTCCTCCTGCACACATGGAAGCATCCAGTGAGGGGTGATTTCTGACACCAGAAGCGGCTATATGAGTTTTAAAGCAGGCCACCAGAAGAAGGACACGTGTGTACACAAACAAATCAGAGAAGAACAACATAGGGATGTTACAAATACTTGATCCCAAACAATCCAACATTCAGCAGAGGTTCTAGTGCAGCCTAGATAAATAAAAGGGATGTGGTTTGAGCCATTCTGGTTCTTTGTATGAATCATTTCACTTCTGCCTCTGAAAGAAGCATTACAAGAACGTGGGGTTTCATGATTCAAGGTAGGAGAACGCAAAGGCAGTATTTCAGCATTCTGAAATGAGGCTTGCGTGTCTAACCACACTGCCAGCTCAGAGTTCACTTCTCACTAATGTCAAGTATATTTTCCCTTCTGTATCTTTGCGAGCCCCAGTTCTGTCTGTTGTCATCACTCATGGGATTTACCTAATCCCCGAAACGACGGAAAAAAATCATCTTTTTCTGCTGGAGAAACAGAATCAAGTCTCAAGCACACACAGAAAAAATCAAATTGTACGTATCATTTATTGTACCTCCACTCATCCACCCCGTCTTGACAGTACAAATGCAAATGATGCCCATAGAAAATGCTGAACTGTGGGCCAATGTATTCAGTGGTATTTCTTAGGGATTTCCACTCACTTCTGCTGTTCTCTGCTCACATTCCTCACACTTCAGCACATTCAAGCATCTGCCTATTTATACAAACACAGCCTGAAACAGAAACGTTGATCCCTTCTTCATCAAAGCTGCTGGCTTTAGATGCATCCATGGGTCTGAACTAAAAGTGGAGCAGAGGTGATCAGAAGGTAGGGGCTTCCTTGGAGACCTGCTGTCCTTGGATTCAGCCACAAAGGGGGACTTCACAGCTTCCTCAACACAGAAACTCACTTTTCCAGAGTTTTATTTCTAGCAGTAGTGGACTGCGATCCTGACTTTTTAAATGCATCATATCACATTACACACATTAGGAACAGCTTGCCGTGTAGCTGCGATCGCGCACACACACACACGGCGGTGCAGGTCCCGGTATTATTGGTGCTCCTTGGACCCACGCCAACGAATCCCGCTCGCGACCGTGCACCCTCTATGGACAAAGCTCTCCTATAAGCTCGGGCAGCTGTCTGTGCAGTGCCCAGTGAACGTGCATTAGCCCTTCTGCAGCGACAGACATGTCTGACTGCGGATGGCAACACGTATCAGTGGTTACTGCCTACAGGACTTCGAAGTGTTCCCCCAGACTGGGGCTAAGGCAAGATGTAGTGCGAAAGCCTGTTCTCCAACCAGCCGTACGTCACTAATGACAGGATTTTGGTTTCTCGTCACTAAGAGCCTTTCAGAAGCACTCTAACTAAATTAGGGGAAGGGAAAGAGATTCAGCTGGGGGTCTGAGTGCTCAAAACCTTTGTGCGTACCTCTTCAAACCAGCACTTAAAGTGCTGCTCTCCGAGAGAAGAAAACAGTTGAAACAGGCTTAGATCCTCCCACAGCACAGCAGAACCCACTGGAGTGAATTTCCTGGGAGAAGAAAGCTCTCTGGGAGTCCCTCCCAAAAGCTGCCTCATCTCCCCGAGAGGCTAGCTCCAAACGGCCTGAACAGGGAACACGGAGTCACTCCAGCCTGCTTTCAGACGTGCTGCGGGCCTGACTCACAGACAATGACAGTGACAGCAGAGTGATAGATGGGCTGCGTCCCACTGCGGCCATGGGAACACGACGTGCCACTGCCATCCCTCTGCTGAAAGGGAAAAGGGATTTTCTTCTGGTGTCATTTACCCCCTCTTAGTCCTGGACAAAGGGATTCTTCAGCATCTGATTTGTTTACCACTCTCTGCCTCCTCTGATCTTTTCTTCTGAATGCATAATGCATGATGTTTTTACATCTGGTTTGGTTTCTTTTTTCATGTGTGGTTTTTGGCTTGGAGACTCCTTACAGCAGATATGAAATACGTTTTCTTTCTTTCTTCTCTGTTTTCTGTTTACAAATGGAAGTTCTGTTTTCGTAGAAATAACTACTGCAATAGATGTTACATAATCCCTTTGGTACAATGGACACGTTAGAAAAATATGGAACACCACAAGATCATACAGTCAGGGTGACAAAAACAACGTAATTGGTCACAACTTCTTCGACTGCTGAGGAGGAAAAGCCTTGACAACGCTCTGCTATATGGCCAGCAAAACTACAACTGAAATAAGCCGCACAGCCACTGGTACCCTTGGACCAAAATTAATTAAGAAGTAAAGGTTTCTAATAGAAGTGGCAGGAATTTTTCAAGGAAAATTCGCATTAGGAAATGCTTGTTTTCACACCGGAATCTGCTGGAGGGAAAGATGTTTGAATACATTTCCAGTTGGGGAAAACTGCTGCCATTTCTTTTTAAATATTTTCCCAGTAATATTAATAAAATCAATTTCTGGGCTTGAAACAAAGGTTTTTTTCACACTTTTAATAAAGATAAAATTACAAAACACGCCAGAGAAGCAAGAGCAATTTGGTTTGAATTGAAGCCATCTTCTAGCGAGAATCCAGAGCTACGGGATTTGTTGTACAGCTTTACAGCTTCAAAATATTTTTACCTATCATCTGATTTCACTTGATCTCATTTTTTTCAAGGTTTCCTTCCACTACAGCATAAGACATTTTTTTGAGATCTTGGAAACTCTCATGTGCAGAAACACGATTTCCTCCTTGCTCTGATTTCTAATTAGATTTAAATCTCTCCTAGCTGGGGCAAGCCCTACCCTAGCATTTTGAAACACTGCCATGTTGATTACCCATGCGTACGAGAATTGGCATCCTTGCTCCCAGCTGGCAAAACCCATGAGCCGCAGTGGAAAAAGAGCCTTTCTTCTTCTGTGGTAGCACCATTCAGCGCTCTGCCCATGGGTTAAACTCTGCCTGCAACATGTTTCCTTTCGGCTCAGACTGCTGCTGAAGCAGCACAGTATCTTCTCTGATGCACAGCCAGGTTGAGATGACAGCTTCTGCGCTGGCTTAATGCAAGGGAAAAGGGAAAAGAGAGGGAAGAGAACTGCTGTCTGGTGAAAGGGGGCTGAAGGGGCTGTGGCATCTCAGCAGAACCCATTGTTGCTGGTCCACCCCATTCAGTGGGGAAGGAGGGAAGGCGAAGACACGTCTCCTGTACATACATCGCTTCTGGTGTTTGGAGAAATGGGTTGATGAGGAGATCTTCTGGCAGTCCCAACTGCGTTTCTGCAGCTTTCCTGTAGCACTGCAGTGCGACAGCTTCACCAGCAAAACCTGGTAACACAGACCAGCCCTACCACAACCTCAGCTCAACAGCAGACTGCTGCCAAGGGTGGGAACATGCTCATTACACCTCTTCACTGCAAATGCTGAAGATTCTCAAAAATGACAAGACTTTAACGGATGATTTTGACAGCTGCACTTTGCGATGCCAGTCAGCACCTCTGTGCTGAAACTGCCCTGGAGAGGAGCTACAAACCTGGGGGTAACATCAATAGCTCCTCAGCTGTGCCACTTAGGTCACACTCCTGCCCAGGACCTCTGCTGAGGCCCATGGTACCTGCTACCTGAAGCGCACAGCACGCGAGAGCCCGAGGGGAGCAGAGCCTGCTGAGAACACCCTAACCCACAGCACATCCACACCGAGCACCTGCAGGTCGTAATGGCAGCTGCACTACCCACATCCATCAAAGCCCCACGTGTGTCACAGATACACCATGAGCTGACAGAAAACCCAGAGAGAACACTTGGTACCACCCACTGCATCGACCGAGCGCTCCAATTAGCCTGGGTGCCCCCTCGCACAGTTCGCTTTGCTGACAGAACATTGCCAGTGCAAGATGCAGACAAATCAGCCTTGGGATCACCAGCTGCAGCTGCTGCTTTCTGCACGCAAAGCATTGAGCAAATCAGCAGAGATGAGCTCCCACTCACATCAAAATCTCAAAGATGTGGATGACAACCGTGGTTAATTAGAAGACACAGGATCAGGAAAATTGTCGCTCAGCAGCTTCAACTCAAAATCCGTCTGGCCTGACAAGGAACGGCAGCAGTTCTAATCTTCAGCCTGTGGTCAAGTACTTTCTCAACAGTTCTTGTCTAAAATTATTTCCCCCCACACTCCGTTTGTTCTTTTCTGAACTACTGTTTTTGCATTTGCCTTCTTTACGCTTCTCACTTTATCATTTCTGTCATTCTTCCTTGGTCTTACACGTTAGTTTCTGTCCCTGCTTCAGTATCAGTTAAAATGCCACTATCACTGACAGCACGAGGCTGAGTCAGAACGGAGACTGCACGTGCTCATTCTGACTCTGGGAGAAAATTACTAAAAGCCAAGAAAGTACTGTGGGTAACATCCCTCTCACTGATGCCCAGAGCAGCAGAATCACACCAGTATGGTCTGTCATTAAAATGCCTACAGCTGCTATGAAATGTTCGTTGTGTCAATGTCTGTTACAAAGTTTTGCTCTGTTTGGTGTCTCTGCCCCCCCTTCAACTTTAAGCCTATGGAAAATGTGCTGAGAAGGTTAGTGGGCACATCTGGGCGTTAACTTCTATCTTCAACATGTCCTTCAGGATGATTTTTTTGCACTATTCCCATTTTAAGCACATAAACGTGGCGAAAGAGCGTTCCTGACACTGCTTTCCTACTTACAGAAGGGATGGGTTGTTCTGTTAGTGTTCATTGCAAAGTATCCTGATCTCATAGGCAGGTGAGGACAAAACTTCTGAAAAAAAGCAACTGCTGATCTCAAACAGTGATTAAACACTGCTAAATATGCATGTGAAATGTCATTTGTTTTGGATTTAATGGCATTTCAGTCTAACCCTTAAAGAAGAGCTAATCTATGGCAGCCTCTCCTCTTCATTCCCTGCCTGCAGAACGTGGCCGCTGGATGCAGAGCAGTTGCCACCAATAGGATGATTCTGCTCAGATAATAAAAATAAAACACTTTTTAAGAGTTACTGCCTGAAGCCTTGTTCCGTTCCATATGGTAGGAGTCGTCTATTGCAATGGGAACAACAGCAGGCCTTCCTTTTACCAGCAATTTATTAGTAAGCCAAACCACAGCAATGTGCCCACTGGAACAGCTGTGAGACCAAATCACACTTTCAGAAACTCTCCTTGTAAAATGATTTCCATAAGCACAGGTGTAATTTTGCTACTGTAACACCTCTACTGCATCCAGCAAGCTCAAGTCCCAGAGTCATCTGGGTATGTTACTGTACCCTTTGCTTCCAGCAGAAATAAATTCCCTCTCAAGCACAGGGTACATTCATAGTGGCAGCACTTGCAAAACAGAGAACAAAGTCTGTCCTTCAGCATCAAGAAAAGCAAAATAAAAAAAAGATAAACAACAGTCTTTACTATGGGAGATTACTGGAGATTATCTAATTATCATCATATTTAATATTATATAGTTTTAATAATTCTCTGCTACTATCAAGCTGCAAGCACTAGAAGAAAATGGGGAATCAGCCTTGATGACTTACAGGATAGATAACGGGATAGAGGATCTGCCCTCTGGGTGGCTGGTCTGAAGCCAGCCCAGGTTGGAAGTGCAAGTCAGTTCTGCTGGGCAGCCGCTATGGAGGGAGCTGACGTTGCCAGGCTCGTCCCAGTTCCACGTTTAGAGAATAAAAACCCCCACCACAGCAACGCGGTGTGCTGGAGGAGGGAAGTGCTGAACATGCGTGGACTCTTGCTTCTTGTTATCATGCATGCAGGTGTTAGCCTGGGACAAGGATATTTATTCAGAGAAATCTACTCCGAGGCAAACCTCACCAGCAGTGACCGTATGAAACCTGCACCTTATGCTAGCTTGCTTTGGAGTAACAGGGTTGGTTTTACCTGGGTGCAACCCCATTACATTGCTGTGGAGTGACAAACCTGGAGGCCACCAGCACTGCCAAACCTTTCAGTCGCTGATGGCTGAATGTGAATCTCAGCATTACTGCTGCATTCTTTCATAAAACATTTGAGCAACGCTCAGCTTCAAGGTGCATCCTGGGTGAAGCTGAATCTGGAGAACCTACAAAGTTTACAGCAGGCCTGCACTGCCCAGTAGGTCACCTTACGTCCAGGCAAACGAACAGTTGAAGCCAGCTGAATTAATGCAGGTGCAGTTAGATAACGAGCTGAATAACAACTTTTTTTTTTAGAGGTTGGATGCTGCAAATTCTAAGCTAACACTGCACCCCCTGGGACTGCCCCTCTCTCAGCAAAGGCTGCAGCACATTAACAGGACAGAGCAGCTCGCCTTGTAGCTACTGTGCCTGCTCAGTGGATTAATAGAGACTTCCTCCTCTGGGTCTGTCAGTCCCAAACCCTTCAGCAGAGATGAAATCTCCAAGAAAAAAGAAGACACTACTGGAATCGTGTGTGAGTGTCTTGCAGGCTTTCAAACGAAACCTGAAGCATCTTCATTTACAATTTAATATTTTAGCAAGCACTTTATTGGAAGAGACAGCGTAATGGGTTAATTCTGAAATGTCATTTATCTTTACTCACTGGGGATGACTCTCCGTAATTCACTTGAGGCTGCAACAGTCATGGATTAATACATCATCCTCCAACTCGAGAAGATAAAAGCCTAACAAGCTCTAACCTGCTACACAGGCTATATTTAAGTAGTACAGGGTAATGATAAATATCTCCCATAAAATGTGTTCTCTTCACACTTCCTGTGAAAACTGCTGAGAGAACCAGCTGGTGAGACGGAGCTGACGGTCTTTGTTCGCAGCCCCGTGATCCATCCGCTGTGAAACTGGAGCGCTCCCTTCCCCGGCGTCCTCCGGATGCGGGGCTGCCTCCAGCAGGGAGGCCGGCGAGGAGAGGCCGGTGTCACTGCTGGTGTCACTGCTGGTGTCATGGCTGGTGTCACTCCTGGTTGCTGGCGCCCACGGCTCTGCCATCGCCCGTCCCACTGCTGCCAGGCTGGCAGAAAGGGAATGACAGCTAGAGAGGTGTGGGGGGCATTTTGGTTTTCCTTAACCATGTCCCATCTCCCGCGTTGGATGGAACAGTTTGCCAAGCGAAATGAAGAAGGGGCTTCTGGACAAAAATGCCAATGAACTAGTGGGGATGGCTGGTGCAGCCGGAGTGGGAGAGATGCAGGAAGCGGGAGGAAGTGAAATCACACCCTTACACACACTGCTTACGGGCTTGGATGCAAACTGAATCACTTCATGTTTCCCCATTTTGTATGCAAGTGGTAGATGCCGATAAGCATGCGGGGACCTCCCAGTATGGGTGCTTGGACCACACTGCTGCATCAGGAAGATGGAAGAGGTCCAGGCCGGTTTAACCATAGTCTTTTCATTTTCATTGTTGCCTGCTGAGTAAATGTTACCCAGATGCTTTCCTGGACTGCTTTCAACATCACAGAGACTGACCTGCAGTCAGGCACTATGACCTCCAGCTGGGAGTGTCCTCCTGCCCAGGGCCTGCAGCGAGTGACCAAACCACAGCACTGAGATGCTGGCCTACCTCCTTATCCATCATTGGAACAACGATGTATTTCCAGGAGATGCTGATATCCAGCATCCTTCCAGCACTTTGTTTCTCATTGCAGGCTGCCCAGAGAAGCTGTGGATGCCCCAACCCTGGAGGTGTTCCTGGATAGGGCCCTGGGCAGCCTGATCCAGTGGGTGGCAACCCTGGATGGTCTGGAGCCCTGGAACTGGATGGTCTTTAGGGTCCCTTCCAACTCCAGCCATTCTGCGATTCCTTTCTTCACTGCTTTACACACACTGACCACTCACATCAAGCCCTACAGGGACAGAGTAGCACTGCAGCTCTCCACTCAGCCTGGAGAAACAGGCAGCAAAGCAAAAAGCCCACCCTTTTGACCTGCCGAACAGGAGCCCTTGGCCATAGGTCCCCGGTGCGTGCCACCGGAACTGGAAGGGTGAACCATTGTGGTTAAAACCACAGGTACCTTCAACAGTCCTAACACATTTCCCATTACAAACTTTCTCACCTTATTAACACAGGAAAAGGAGCCATCTTGCTTCCACCTACCTGGCCACTTAAAAAGGCTGAACACATCCACCCTAAAACTGCTTCAAAACAGTCACTTCAGATAAAAAGCCATTTGTTCTGTTGTGTTAGAAGCTCCTTGGGCCTTGCCCAAAACCTCCCTGTGGGAAGCTGCAGAAGCCCCACTGCTCTGCGCCAGTGATGGGCCTCCTTCGGATGGACCTGCCCCAGGACTCCAGGTTTTACTGGGGTCCTTTCACCACCCGTGGCTGTCCCTAATCCACTCATGCTTATGCCTCTGTTTATCTCTCACGAGTTAGGAGAGCTTTAGCTCAGAAACGACACAAACAGATAATGTCAGTTCCATCCTTTCCTGTTAATTCTACCTTTATCTTACTTCAACAGCACATTTGGATTCCTGAGGGTATGTGTTCTCAGATCATAATGATCTTACAGTAGGTTCCTGTTCAAACCCGTCCTTGACAACACACCGCTGACCATCACTTTCTTTCCCAAATAACTTTGCAGAGATGATTAATTCAGTTTTCCAGCAATGGCAGAGATGTGATTCAATACTTCTTACAGTTATGAACTAGTAGTACAAACTACCCTTAGCACTGTTCTGTTTTTTTTCCAGAAGTTATTAGAAATACTAAAGCTAAATTTTCAAAATAAAGAGACAGAAGAAGAAATGAGTAAAATATATGAAAGAAGAAGAAATCCTCAGCACCTGTCATCTGTTTTCATTTTCTAATTTAAAGTAAGAAATATTGAACCAAGCATCTTTTTTTCACCTATTCTATCAAAAGCTTCCTTTGAAGACCAGACAAGACGTTGGACTACACATTTATGAACCTACTGTATCTTCCCTGTAACTTTATGCTGTATCAATTTTGGCTTCCTTTTCGTGTTCTAACCACTTTAGACTGTAATTTCCTCCTGTTATGAGGAAAGATTATCTGACACTCGTTCTGTGCAACACCTCTAGCAAAGCAAAGCAAACACACTCTAGGTCAATTCCTAAGTCCTACCACAACGATAACACATCTGGCAACCCAGGCTCCTGGCGGTGGGCAACACCCGAACCCTCACAGAAAGGTAGAAGTTATAAAAGCAGTAATCATAAAGCAACTAAGCAGCCATGAATGCTGTAAAGCTTCAGAGGAATATAATTCACCTGACCTTTGCAGTTTCTACTCTTGACCACTGAATTTCATGGCTGGGATGCACCTGATGCTCTTCACCAGAAGAGAGCATCAGTTCTGCTCATGAGCTATAGCTCTGCAGCCTATGATCAAGATGCCCTTTATGTTGGTCCTATGGATAAAGTCGCAGAAGAAAATCCAGAGTCCAGCCGAAGGCTGTGCAGGATATGGTATCTTAGAGTATCATACAAAGAGTGGGGATCAGCTGCGGGAGGAGGAAAATCTGAGCGTTAATGGTACATGCAGGAGACTGTTTCGAAACAGTTCAAAACATGGTTATATCCTTGTTTTGTAGTACTGATTACACCTGTTCTATGTATATGCACAATTCAGAGTTACCTCAGCTTTGGTAGAAAAGTAAATTCTATTTCACACACCCACACCACCTCTCAAACTGCTCCCTCCATCTTTTTCTTTTTCTTTTTCCTTTTTTTTTTTTTTTTTTTTGTTGTTGTTTTTAAACAGCCCTAAGGAAAAGTCCCAGGAATTTGTTTAGAGGAGTTTGCTGGGAGCTGGGTAGATTTATATGATGAAAATCTAGTTGTCCTCAAAAACGTGCATAAACAAATCTGTAAAAGTAAATACCAGTCCTTGGAGTATAAACAAAATTTTAACTTTGATATCTTTTCCTTGTCTTCCAAGGACTTTTTTTTTTTTTTCTAGCAGAGACCTTTGTGATCCAAACACAATGTTTCCAACAGAGATCCAGTCACTGGATACCTTTGTGCAATTTATAGCTGCCCAGGTGACTTTACTCATTTGAGCAAAGATCAAAGCTTGTGTTTCCCTAGGTCCTGACCTAGCAGGCCACTTGAAACCATTGAAACAATTGAGAGCACAGGGAACCAGCCTGCTTAAAGTCACACAGCTGAGAACATGCAGAGACTTGGCTGCAGGGCAGGAGTGAGCTCTCTGCTGAACTGCGCCACTGAGGCTCCAAATGTGCCTGCTGCTGTGCTGGGCAAGGCTATCTAAGGCAGGGGCATGGAGGCAAAAATCCCATTTAAATGGGTGGAGACTGACTCCACTCCTTTGCAAGTTAAGGACCTCCAAGACGGTGTGGAGTTTATCTTAACACCACCACACAATGTGCTCTTCCCACCATGGAAGGCTTCATTAGAGGAGGAGCCCAGCTTCCACGTGTTGTGCATTAGTAGGACAGGAAGGGGACAGAACTGTTTCCTGGGAAACAAGTGAAGTTGTTATTGATGCATGCTGTAAACGTTCTGGAAAGAGTATACTATTTATTTATTTATTTATTTTAAGTGAAAAACATATGCAACAAATACGCCTGTTCCTTAGCACTGCTTAGCACAACATGGTACTCCAGATTGGGCTTTTACAGAGCAGACAGACAGCAGAAATGACCAGAAGGATTTATAGAAGCTTGACAGTCCTACATAGACTGTAGATACTGTTTTATTTGCTTATTTGCTATTAATATTTATCTGGTCACGCATGGTCTGTTTTAAACTTAACCCTGCACTTGAAATACTTTCTCTTTGGAAGGAATTGCTCAGTGGTTAGAAGTTGGAACTCTCAGATCCTGTTTCCAGCTCTTCATTTGCTCCCTGGCTAATGATATATATCCGTATCTTGAATCACAAGGAACCTATTACAAATTTTAACAGTGCAACCTCATTGCACCAGCAGAGTGAGAACTCTTCTCATTACTTCCACTTCAGAGATCGGAACGAACAGGTTGAGTTCGTCAGGGGAGGCTGCAAACTGGAACTGGTAGCAGGTTGCATCAAAAGGTCAGCTGAAAACTGTGGTGGTGAGAGAAAAACCACACGTCCTGTTCAAAACAGAGCAAAATGGGCAGAGAGGAGAGGAGGGGGTGGGATGTGGACATCTGGAGGCTGCTATCTGTTTAGTTACCAATGCCGAATTTCAATAAATGCCCTCACCACTACTCTATTTAATGCTCTTGCAAGCTTTCAAGTGCAGTGGTTTGGGTAACCAGAAAAAAAAAAATAAATAAATAAGAACAACAAAACACAACCCCTTCTTTCAAAGCAACAGAAAGAGTTATGTTTGATCAGTCGTCAAAAATGATACTGTATTAAAAGAAAAAGAAAAAGGGGTTACTTTGCACATTGTTTAAACGACTTTAATGAGGAAGCTAGGCATCTTCAAGTCCTGAAACTGAAAGATAAATGCTGATATTCTGTTTTCTCATAACAATGTTGCTGATGATGTCACTTAAACCCATTCAGCAGTTTCTAGTCTACTCAGTACTTTCAGGGCTATTTTTCAGATTCGTTAACAACAGATTTTACTCTTGAACCTTGTCCCCTGGTGTTTGCAAAGTGACCCTGATCACACAGGTTATCTCCCCAGCCCTAGGAAATCATCCCAGCTTTTGTTTGTTTTAACACTGCACTTCTTTCATCTCCCACTTCTGGTACACTGTCCTCATGTTACCCCGAAGAAATACCAAGGAACTGAGAGAAGTTCTAGAGGAGAGCAGAGATAAAACAGAAGGAGAAACACACAAAACTTTTTGTCTGCAATCCTGTTACCAGAGAAAATGCTTTAAAGGTTACCTTGTGGGGAACATGCCCTATCTAATAGTAAAAAATCCTTCATGCTGCTGTTCAGTAAAATCCCCAAGTATAAAACACTTCTTTGAAGCCAAATTAATGATCCACAGCATGTTAGAGAGCATTTCTTCTAACATTTCTGTAGACATAACGTTCTTTCACCCTTCTGCCTTTCAGCAAAGCCTCAGGAACAGACTTGCTCAGATTGATAAAGCCGTGGAATAGAAAACATCAGCAGGGATTGCCACAATGAAAACTATAATGAGGGATATAGGGTGTATATTGTGTGCACAGCCATCCTCTCTATGTATCTTTAGGCTGAAAGTTTGCGGATTTAAAGGATGGATCCTGTGTCCACTCTAATATGAGTTAAGAATAGAAATGGCAAAAAATGTAATTTCCTTAATCTGTTTTCTTAATGTTTTATCATGGTTTTATCTGGTTAGTTTCCATTTTGCTTAGCAGTAAATTTTTAATTTGTATAATTGGGTGCATGGTGAACCAAAAGATGGCCTGCATTTATAAAGTGCTGAACATGATCATCAAAATCTTCTGCACAACCTGGATGGTCACCTGTAGGTAAAACCTTGCCCCTCCTGGTAAAACAGAATTAAAGACAAAAAAACACCACCACCACCAAAAAAAAAAAAACAAACAACCAAAAATAAACAAACAAAAAAAAAAAAACCACCAAGAAGGCTAAAGAGTAAGACACAACTTACAGCAGAACTACTCTGAGACCTGGAGGGGTACAAAAGCCCTTACCCCTTCAGCAGAAGCACCTATTTACAAGCAAAAGCTTATGATTCTCGGGCCACGTTGCAGATCCTGGAGACAACTATCCCTCACAGCCCAATGCCCACCCTCCACCCACCTGTGCCTCTCCCTCAGGAGCCTGTGTGCACCTGCAAGGACCAGGCTGCTGCAGATCACCATTAATTTCTGCCTAAAATTCTCCAAAACTCTACATGCTTTAGCAGGCGAAGTGCAAAAAATAATTTTCTCCTGTTTTCTTCACAGTTCACCTGAACCAGTAACCCAGACAGACAGAACCCCAAACATTGCTGTACTGTGGGAAGAACTCAGTTGGAGATCCTGCTCTTCCCTTCCCACCCACTCACAACTGCTCTGGGCCTTTCAGGGAGGAGATGGCATCCAGGAGGCAGGTACGATGCTTCTCCCCAGTTACTGTGTTTCAGATACAAATGACTTTCCAATTTACAGATTCTGTTTCTCTAAGGTGCCCAGATTAAGCAGCCAGGCCACTGATTCTCGTCTCTTCTACAAAGTCAGCCCATAGCTGCTTTGCTAGGGGATAAAGAACAGTGGCTCTGAAATTCCTCCAGACTCTGTTCTGAAAAATGAAATCCATGGAAGATTCTAAGTGTGAAATCTCCAAGAGCATCTGAGACCCAAGGGACTCAATCATGTCCACATGCTATTGAAGGAGGTTGACAAATACACAGACGTACTGGGGGTTGCTTTCAGTGCCTTCTAATGTTGGGCAGAGTTTGACTTGTGCTGTTTCATATGAAGCACTCCTTTAACCTTCATGTCCTTGAGCTACTGAGGATTTGATCATTCTTAAACAATCTCCCAAGGAGCTTTAATTAAAACTCATTTCTGGCCTATAAAATCAGAGAGAGAAGTTGTGGCAGACACATGGACCTGAGGAACAAAATGCTATTATCAGTGCGCCCTGCGTGGGAGCCCCACTGAATCACAGAACATCCCAGCCTGGAAGGGACCTGCAAGGACCATCGAGTCCAGCTCCTGGCTCCACACAAGCACCAACCCAAACCCTGTGTCTGAGAGCGGTGTCCAAACGCTCCGTGAGCTCTGGCAGCTTGGGGCCGTGCCCACTGCCCTGGGGAGCCTGTTCCATGCCCACCACCCTCTGGGGCAGAACCTTTTCCTAACCCCCAGCCTGACCCTCCCCTGACGCAGCTCCATGCCGTTCCCTCGGGTCCTGTCGCTGTCCCCAGAGAGCAGAGATCAGCGCCTGCCCCTCCGCTCCCCTGGGAGGGAGCTGTAGGCCGCCATGAGGCCTCCCCTCAGCCTCCTCTGCTCTGGGCTGAACAAACCAAGGGACTTCAGCTGCTCCTCGCACCTCTTGCCCTCCAGACCCTTCCCCATCTTCATAGCCCCCCTTTGGACACACTCTAATAGTTTTATGTCTCTTATGTTGTGGTACTCAAAAATGCACATAGTAAACTGCACACCATGCACATCATGGGACAAATTCTGATCTCAAATGCTAGGAAACTTCAGTTCATCTTCTCACAAATGCCACATTCAGAACAGGTAACAAACTCAGCTCCAAGGCTTGCCTTCCTCTTTAGGCTGAGCATACAAAAATTATGAATCCAGCAAACAGACTTGAAATGTCTGGATGGTTCCCCACTACCACCCCAGCTGCTCTGGGCCTTGCCTCCCTCATCGGTGAATGCTGGAGCCTGCAGAAAGCAGTACAGCACCACCGCAGCGCCCAGTGACCCTGAACAACCTCAACAGGTGCATTGCTCTTGCGGAAAACACATGTTGCTCTGTCACTATTAATACACCAGGAGTGTGAATGGCATATGCATGTTTGTTTGCGTGGGGAACATAAATTATGGAGTTCCTGAGTCTGCAGTCATCACCTTGCAGCTACAGTAAGGTTTCTGGGGAAAGCATGGCATTCGGTCTAGGCACAAAATCGCATCCACATAGACTAAGGGAGAGCTAAAGCGCCAGGGCCAGCCAACCACAGTGAGACGTGCGAGTGCCGAATCAGCACAGCGTCCAGCTGAAGGTTTCAATGCTCCAGTGACCCAGAGGGTTCACTGAGCAGGGAAGAAAACAGACAAATCACACTGCCTCCAGACAGCCTGGCTGAAGTAATCCTGCCATCGACAGCCTCCTTCTGCCTTGCTGTGTGGACCAGCTGCTGTTAAGTACAAGACAGGAGCTGTTTATTAAGTGTAAGAATGAGAAATGGCAAGTCAAACTGATTTCCTGGGAAGGGAAAAGAAGAGAAATACAGTCAAACAGGTCCTTTACTCAACACTGACTCTGTATTTACTGTAGCAAAGACATACCCTGTGGGGCCATCAGCAGTTGGGTGATATCCCAACATCTGTATTTTACCTCTGGATAGCTCTGGAGTCACACACAGCAGAAAAATAAGGTCTACTTCTACAGAAAGCAAGAGGAAGCACTACCCTGAACTTGTGGGCAGAAATCAGGGTACCAGTACGTAGCCCAAAATGTCATTCCCTTCCAGCCTGACCATACAGCTGCTGTGTCCAAGCCACACGTGCTCACGTCAGATGCGAGAAGGGTAGAGATGATGAACGTAAAGCACTCTGTGCTCATTTATCTCAGGACCTCCCAGCTTTGTATGCAGATAAGGAAATGGTGGCCCTGAAACCTCTCCCTTACAGCTGGTAGATCTCTAGAAGGTGAGAAAGGCATAGATTCAAACTTCCCTGTGATCTTATCAGCTTGTGTTTTCATTGATCAGACTCCACTGCTCCTGCCACATGAAAGACCTCGCTGAGCACTGTAGAGCGAAAACAGAAAACATGAGGCAGCTAGCACTATTTTTTTCCCTGAATTCACACAGCTGCACTATAAACCTATACCTTCTCTAAATTACTCATGCAAGAGAGAGATTACCAACTGTATATGCAGCCTCACCACACTGAGTGTGCATGGACCAGAGTGCTGAAGCTGTAGCAAGGAGAAAGCCTGCATTTTCTACATCTGTGGAGAAAATAAGAATAAAGCAAACCAAAAAGAAGAAACCTTTGCTGACAGCTTAAGGAAAGGAAGAGAAGCTTTTTATTGCCCCAAAGGGGTCATGCCTGTGCATGTGAAACTATGGCCATTAGCAAGAGACTGCATGTAGGAAGTGTTACCACCCATGATATCCTTCGCAGCTACCAGGGAGTCCAGACGTGAAACAGGAGCTGATTTTCTCTGCACAGTGCTTTGGTAAAGAGGGTGTTCCCCACACCCCTGCCTGTTCCCCCACCCCTTCGCTGTGCACAGGGACAGTTCACAGTGCTTCAGGCAAGCGAGGAAAGAACGAGCTTGGAATACGTTCCCTCCAAATGGTGACACAGCGCAAATGCTACCGACCCTGCTGCAACAAATGAATGAAATCGGGCCTTTCTGCAGCCAACTGGCCCTTGGCTGATGAGACCACCTTCATACCCTCATGGCAATCCCATACATCTTATCTCATTGTTTGGGTGTCCTAGCCAGGTCCTTTTCTTTTGTGCTGCTGCTCCTGCTGGCCAGTCTGCACTGTAGGGCAGACTGCAACTCATGCTTGCTTTGCTGGGGTAGGATTTCCTATCCCTGCACCCGCAGGCAGCCTGCCCAGCGTCTCCCAGAGAAGCAGTGTGGTCAACACTGGCCCCATGGCCAGGCATCAGCATGTTGATAAAGGCGCAGGGGCTGTATCTGCTCTCCACAGGAAGATGCACAGGGTAATACGCGGTGAAGGCTCAGACCTGGTGGGCCCAGTCAGCAGGCTGAATCACTACATCCATGCCTACTGATAGAGCCATCCCCTGCACAGAGAAAAGACACTCAAACAGTCTTTTGCAGGCATGACAGCTGTTGCACAGCTTTTTGGCAGGAGCTGCAATTCATACCACAGCCTTGTCACTCTCCACCCCTTTCCTGCAGCTCCTTTCCCTCACAGACCACCTCCACCAAGCTAGCATCTCAGCAAGGCTTATGGCAGCCCCACGACATCTTGGGACAACTGCACAGTGCCACTTTCCCGCTCCATTTTCCTGCTGCCTTCTGCCTGTTGGCATCTTTTCTGGACCACCTTTAAGCAAGGGCAAAAAAAATAAGGAAAGGACCTAAAACTGCTGGATGGTGTGTAGTCTTTCAGTGCTCATTAATGGCATAGCAATAGAAACAGGTAGCAGCTGTGGCTCTCCAGCCCTTCCCATCCAGCTTGCTAAGGCTTACTCCCTGCTTTCACACAATTGATTAGTTTGAAAAAACTGTTTATCACAAAGGAACTCATTTAATTTAACTATCCACAGAGGCCTCAGATAACATGCTTCACAGGTCCCATTCTCAGACTCGTAACGATCAGCTCAATCCCCTGCAGCCTCAAATCCCTTATTTAACAAGCACCTTTGGATCCAAGTACAATATTACACAGCTGACAAAGCAGCAATTAAAGAGAAATATTTTTAAAAGGTAAGGACGGTGAGAGAATAATCAGAGACACAATTGCCAGAACCCTGTGTTAACTAAGGACACTGGAGAAGTACGGATGATCCAGCCTCTTCACCACTTAATGTGAATAAACAGCTTATGAGTGGGAGAGGCTGAAAGGGGAGCAGCCTCCTCCTTCCCTGTCACTGGAGAAGGCATGTGATGATCGCCAAGTACAAGAAAAGCTCCTGTTTGTCAGATCAGTGAAAGGAAGGAGCCTGCTTCTCCTCCCTGTGGCTTTCCAATGATGCCACTGAGCTCTCTGCTTAGAGTACCTTTCACCACACCACCTCACGTAAGTCTCACAGAATCTTCGCTATGCAGACATATGGCTGGGTTTAAAGGTGAGAGCTGCCCTGATACCCTACCCATTCAGATGCCTCCGTTTTTGGATGTATGACCAAGGCCTTTATGCTTGTGTTTTCTGAAAAGCAACCCTGAACCTAACCCAGAGCCTTCTGCCTTTCCCAGAGCCACACGGATGAGCCTTCATGTCCTCAGAAACACCAAGCACAACCACACACCTCAGAGAGGAGAAGCCCTCCAGGAAACAGCTCAGGAGAAAACCTGAGAAGGGTGGTGAGTTCCCAGCAGGAGATTTCCACCATGGACTGGGCACAGGTTCACAGCTAAGTCCCAGGCCAACCTTGAGGCCTCATCCTCAGCAACGCCCCTGGGCTCTCTCCAGTGAGGGCTGAGCCAGCAGCACCAGCACTGTGGCACATCTGCCTTTTTCAAGCTGTCTTTTGGGACTGTGCACTGTGTGTGAGCAATGGGGCAATGGCCTCTGATGTGCAGCAAACCCCTGCAGGTAGGGCTGACCACCTTACCCTTTACAGCATCGCATAATGGCTGGCGTAGTTGGAATACAAACACTGACCATTAAGTTTGGTCCCTGGCAGGCTGCAGCTCGGAAAGGCTGTATTTTTCAGTTAGCTGAGAAACAAAATAAACAGTACAGTCTTGACCTCACTCTTCTCTTGCCAGTAAAGCTCAACCAAGGAGCAAAAGGAAAAAAAAAAAAAAAGCACTGAGGAAACAGAGCACAGTGTAACCTTTTCCCTGAGGCATGCAAGGGACCAACTCTTCCCATGCAAAAGTGTTTGCATACCCCAAAAAGTTGGATGCAGTCTCAGAGCTAATCTAAAGGTGTGCACCTCACGACTACATAAACACTCTAGATAGTTTACAGGTTTCCTTCTGAAGGATGGTTTTACAAGGGTTGGACATTGGAGAATGGCTTTTACCAGTTCAAAAAAAAACAATTTTTATTGCCCAAGTCACAATCCACTTCTCATAAAATTGACCTGGCGAAAGACCTAAATGACATTGGAAGGACAGTTTTGAGGCAAGTCTTATCAAGACTATTCTTAAGACTTAGGACTTCTTAAGACTATTCTTATAATAACAACAAACTGAAAAGATACGTGTGACAATGGTGCAAGTATCTTATGCTAAACGACTCCCGAAGAGCAAAATCCATGCTTTTTCATGAAGGGTTCAAAACCAGACAGGGCTGTGCTGCTGTGAGCACGACAGCGTCGGGTCACTCGGGAGTGCGGCCAGGTCAGCCCCTCCCCTGCACTGGCCGGGAGCACAGCCTCTCCTTAGGCTGGCATCAATGGCCATGGCTTCTATAAACAAAGTTGTCACATGTTTCAAAGCAACACAGAAGGGAAACAGGCCCAGAAATTATCCAATCTGGTTCTGAATGAGCGCTTCAAGCAACAGAGACCTCAGGAGTCCCATAGTTACCACTGCTAGGAGACAATCCCCAGCTAAGAGGGAGGAATAAAAGACCCACCCAAGTAGGAGAAGGGCTGCAAAGCTAAGGAGCTAGGAGGCCAGGAAAGAAAATACATTATTAAAAAGAAAAAAAATCAAAGCAAGAACTCCAAATAAGAAAGAAATAAGTCTCTAGGATTAGCAGGGAGAAGTACAGATTTAAGAGAGATCCATTGTGAGAGTGAAGCTTTACAAAGCTTACAACACAACCTTTAAAAATAGCCCTATTTCCACTGCCAAAGCAGCACCACAACCTGCATCAAGTAAGTCACAATCCTTCAAGAAGCTGAACGCTCTGACTTTAATGGGATTTCATGGTGCTCAGTAACTTGCAGGATTAGGTCCCTGGCACCCAGCACCGATTTGCCCAGGAAAGCACACGAGGAAACAACACTAAAACAACCCTGTTGGGTTGCACGGCGCATTTTTATTTACATGTAAGTGAACTGGATTAGCTGTTACAACGATGGCAACATTCAATACCCCACACACTGGAACTACTACAGCGGTAGGGGGTACTGGAGGCTTCTGACAAATGCACTGTTTTCCTTAGCTGTTTCCTGTGAGATTACAGCAAGCAACCAGGCTCTTTGTTCTATGATTTGGGGTTGGAGGGTTACCCTTTTTTTTTTTCAGTGACTGTGTGCGGTTTATTACCATGGCTATCAAGGGCAACAGTCAGGTTACCTCCTATCCCAATCTATGTTCCTCCATCACAAAGCCTACAAGTTCAAAGCGTCACTGGGACCAGACTGGTGAGGTTATGGTTATATCTTTTGTGCCTTAGGCCACACTTAAACACATCTTTAAACCTATGCTCCCAGACTGTCAGCTTGTCCGGAAGAAAGACTTGGTGCGAAGTGAGACAGACTGCACGGTGAGCATGGCTGGGGCTCCAAACGAGGAGGTTATGGTCAGAATGGGGTGGTCCAAAGATGGGACGGACGTTCAAGGGGATCACACACCTGCATGTACAGGGAGGAAGCACAGTTAAACCTCCACAGACAGTCCTGTTTTGACATTCCTTGAGGTTCCAGCAGTTTCTTTTGGTGAATAGAGCAATTTACAAACCATTTTTGGTAAGAAAAGAGCTGGCACTTCAGGAGTAGGGAAATGACATCCAAGGCATTTCCACGTGCTCCCTTCTTCCAGGGGCAGCTATCAGGAATACTCAGCAATGTAATTTATACAAAAGTAGCATCACTTCTTATTATTATGAGTTTTCTTCCAGTGTCTTCAAGCACATGGTACTGATCACAGAGAAGAGAACTTGGGGAAAGAGATGCCAAAAGGAAGGGAACTGTCTGGAGGGGGAGGATACTGTGGTCACCTGCAAAGGCAGGCGATGCTCTTTTGTGGAAAAAACAACAAAAAAAAGTTAGGAGTCATTTGCAGTAGGAAAGACCCTGCTGATCTACCTTGCTGCTGCTCCACAGGCTGCTCATCTTCAAGCAAAGCTTCCGGTTGTATCAGGGAGGACTGCAGAGCTGAGCTGGGTTTAACTTGCCAGCAGTAAGGCTGCATGAGCAGCTCTTGCCAGCCTTGAGACCAGAACTGAAAGGGATGCTTGTAGGTCAGGTTTGATCCTAAAGAGCCTGTGGGTGGGTGAACAAAGATGGGGTGGGCGTGTATGTAAAAATAAAAGACCACAAGACACCTGGTTCTGAGTACTGCTACAAGCCTATTCCTTTCAACACCATTAATAGCACGCCAGACTTCACAGAAACAAAAGCAAGCAGCAAGGCTCTTCCTCGCTCAAACAATAAAATAGAATAGTAAAACAGAAGCAAAGACTGACTCAGTTAGCCTAAGATCTTTTTTGATAAAGGTTACTCAAGCCACGTATGGAAGCTCTCTGCGTCTACGACATTTCTCCACTATTATTTGTAATAATATGACACCTCAGCTTGCAGAAGGTGCCACACTGGATACTAATAGCACACTTATTATTAGATTTTCTGCATGGTTACATAAGCCTGCAAAAGGGGAAAAATGTAAATGATTCAAGAAGATAGTCTTCCTGTGGTTCTCATGAAGTCTTTAATATCTGAAGATTGAAGAAGATCCCTCCTGGCAAGAAACAATCAATTTTTATGCTTCATTAAAAGAGTTCTTTTAGTACTTTTAAGAAAATGCTTAAAGGCAAGTCAAGCGAAGAATGTACATATTTTCTTAATCTAAACATTCTGTGCTAAATTTTCCTCTCAGATCTTCCCAACTCTTCTCCTAAAGTAAAACTAAGCTATGCATGCAACTTCAAGCTTACTTCTTCCCTATAATCTACCTCGTGGTTAGGGTGGTCTGATGACATTTCATCCCATCTAATACCACCTGTGTGCGTGGGCATGGAATTCAAAAAAGGTCAGAATAAGGGCAAAAGCAAAGCGCTTAGCTACATTCTGTGGTAACAGTGAGGCAAGAAGACTCCAGCCACTTGTAAGCTCGTAAGTCACCGTCAGCTCAGCTAGAATAACTCTTTCATGTCAGTGCGCTGGCACTAGGGGTACGAGAACCTGTCCAGCTGCACAGCCACGTGCACATCTCTTCATTACTCAGAAATGCACAAGTCATTTCAGTGACCTGCTGGGCACGGGCCTATTGTACAATCCTCAGAGGACCCCTTCCCCGAGACCAGTCTGCGGCATACACTCATGCCCAAAGCCTGTATCCGTACCGGCCGGATCTTAGCCCGCTGACCTCCCCTTGGAAATGCCGTCTGACATGATGCGTGCCCAGAGGAACAGCAGGCTAACCCACCGCTACGAACCAAATTTATCCAGTATGAGCTTGCAGGTCACTTGGCCGTATCAGAACACTGTACACATGATCATACAAAGCAGCAGATGCAGGAAGGGTTTACAATCCGCTGCAGCACCTGTCCTCACCTATCAGGTACCTGAAGGATAATTTAAGTGTCCTGTTGTCTCATACTTCACTGCTGTGCAAATGGCAATACATGCCACCGTTATTTGTGTGTAGGGTCAGCTCACAGCTCAGGCAAGTGAGATAAATCATGTAACACAAGTTAAGAGGGCTGGCTGGCAAGCAGCTGCGAGCAGGAATCACTGCTCTTTTCCCCTTAAGTGTAAACGGTGTCTAGCAAACTATTTTTTGGAGGACTCAGCGCTCCTGCCCTCATGCATACAGAACAGGCTCCCAGCCCATGGCAAGCCTCTGGCAGTAGCAGGGAACCAGGTGGACATCACCAGCAGGGCAGGGAGCTCTGCCACTGCGCCAGCAGCTCATCTCACCCTACACCACTAAGCCGGCCTGACAGCTAGCTCACCCTGTCCCTGTCTCCGGTAGAGGTGTGACTTCCACAACTCACGTGCCAACACATGCAGTGCCTCCTGAGACCCACTGAACGGCCCACGTGAGGGAAGCTGTAGCATACCGTATCACTGTACCCTAATCTACTGCAAAGAAAATAAAAAAAAAATCAACTATTGGAAAATTCCCTCTGCAGACAGACTAAATCGTGGCAAGGATATTCTAGAACGTGCATCCAGGTTGTGGTACAGGAGGCCAAGCTCAGCCTGGTTTCTTCACCTGAAGGACAGCAGGAATGAGCCACATTCTACCTCTATGTCACAGCCCGGGGGTCATGACCCATGCAACTGCAGCAAAGCCAGGATGCAAAGGGTGCTGGTAAAAGGCAACCATCACATTCTGGGGAAGCAAAGGTGCTTTTTCTAAGCCCTCAAAGACCACAGCTTGGGGCTTCTACCTTGTGACCTCTGTTAACAAGAAGCAAAATCACCTTGCAAATGGTATTGGGTATTGCATGCCTTCAAATTATCTCCCCAGCTTCTGTAGTTCTGTGAACACAACACTTTGATGAAAGCCTTTTTTGTCTCCCACAACTCCATGAAGGGAAGGCACCACTTGATGTAACGAGGGGTAGCTCACCGCACAAGCACTGGAGAGCGTCTGCTCAGTTCACCACTGAAAACAAACCTTGTAAGGACCAGTAGATTGAACCTCTTATTCTTAATTTAGGTTTCTAAACCCACTTGTAGGAACCTAAAAAAATGCAGGCTGAGCAGCTGCATCTCCTTGCTACTTGAACAGAAGGCACAGTTGTTCAGCACCTTCGAGTATCAGGCCAGCTTTATTTAGGTGCCTAACTTCAGTCCCCAAAGTAAGATAAAAAGGATCATGCTTTTGATACACACAAGCAATAAAGCTGCCTGTATCAGTGAACACAAACCCCAAAAGAGCGTTCTGAGTTGCTTATACCAGCGGCATCCCACATCTAAGTAAGTAATGTCATTTAGATGTAAATTAGACACACTGCAATTCCAGGATTATTTACCACTTTGTTTAGAACAAACACCTTGCAAGCAGTCTTTAAGCACTTTGTTTGCACAGAGCTGCAAGAATTGCCCCTAGGAATATGGATGTAATGAGCTACTTTTCATTTTTTTGGAGAAACAGACAAATCTGAATACAAAAATACAGAAAAACATGCTTGGAAACATGGAAGTGAGGTAAAAGACCCTTTTGAAAATGCAGCTCTCCAACAAGAAAGAAAATGCTTGCTTGATCTTCATGCAGGTGGAAGCTACCCACATTCATGGAGGTATAGCAAGCCAGAGAAAATAAAAGGAGAGAACTAACCTGGAATGTCTTGACTAACATAATATATCTAGACTGAATTTGTAAGCAGGTTATTATATTAATTATTTAGAATATTGCCTTAAGAGGAAGTAGATTTTTGTGTGTGTATGCACATTTGGTTTTTTTTATACATTTATTACTGCTGATCTGGAGAGTTTTGTTCTTTGCCTTAGAAGAAAGGAGCTGACTCTGCCTTCATTTACACTGATCTAACTCTTCAGTTCAACAGTTGTACTGCTGTAAAATTACTATTATTGAGGGGAAGAGTATTCTAAAATTATCCTTTCAGCAGAGAGTCTGAAATGCTCGGTGCTTCCAACACTGCTGTATCAGTACAGCAATCTCAGCCCCGCCGGTAATTCAGCCAGGAGAACCTATGAAAGGGAGCTTTGTGCTGGTACGCACGGCTTCCAGCTTCTCCACTGGCCAGTGGGGATGTTGCTCTTAGTAACACAGCAAGATTGATTTGGTACGATAAAAAGGCATTTAGAGAGGCAGCCGAGGAATAAAGTTCCTCCCCTATGAAAACTGCTACCATGCAAGCAAGCAAAAATGCCAAGTTGTCAGAAAGGCAAAATGATTAAACATTGCAGGGACTGAACGACTAAGCACATTCAGAGATCCGGTTATAACGGGAAAATCCTCACCCCGGCCCGATGCAGAAGGAGTGCAGTGCCATACCCCAGTGAACCACGCACGAACCTGGAAGTGCACGATCCCGCAGAGACAAGCCAACAGCTCTCGCTGTCGTCATGACGTCTGCCTTCGAGATCTTACTCTGACTTCTGCTGTCCCTTCGTTCCCACCAGCAGAGGCTGGCCAGGAGATGGACAGACGACAGACGCAGGTTTCCCTGGCGAGCTGCCCTCCTTCGGGAGGCTCCAGCAGACACATCCCAGCACGGTGCCAGGGAGCAGGCGGCTGCAGCAAACCCGCCCTCTCTCAGAAGGTCTCCTGCCCCATCTGCTCCCTTTGGGGTTGTTTTGAGGGATCCAGACTTAGAAACCGGCTTTCCTCTGGGAGGGCAGGGCAGAGGGGATCAGTCCTGCTGAAAACCACAGGCAGATCCTTCCCAGCATGGAAGGAACAGGTTAGGACCAACGCTTCTGTTGGGCACAGTGTGCGTGAATGCCGCGTACTCTCAGACACCTTGTCATCTTCCCCATCATAAACCTCCACAGCAGGTAAGACTGGCACTCAAAATCTGATCTGGATGCAGGCTCGTTTCTAAAAGGCACCCTCACATGTTACAGCATAGCAACAATTTCACCAAGAAACACCCTGGCCCCAAACCTATCAGCTAACCTCTCCCCAACATGATTAAGACTGGTATCACGGCACTGGTGTTTCACCCGTCAGAAAGCGCAATTCACCGTGGGCAGGTGGCGAGCACCCTGCTCGGGACTGGTGCTCCTCTCACGGGGTTTGGGTCGGAGCTGGGGCTCTTCGTTCCTTGGACCTTTCCCCTTCATCTGTATTCCTAATCTATCTGCCTGTTTCTTCGCACTGAGATAGCTACCCGCGAACACACACTCAAATTGTATACACAAAGAAATGCAGATCAGAGCAGCTTTCCTGCAAGTCCCCGCAGAGACAAGCCCAGTGCTATACAGTTTGCAGAGTCGCTTTAAATATCTCCCGTATTCAGAACACAGATTGGCTCTGCGAGGTGGTATATACACATTACTCTGTATGCTGTGGATGTGTGAACATATGTTTGATAGCTAGCTCCCTCTATTCCGATACATAAAAACGAGTGTACGCTTGTTCTTTTAAAACCTCGCAACTGCTGACTTTAGCAGCGGTTCTCTCCAGGAATCTCACTCCCCCCTGCCCCTTCCTCCCCCGGGAAGGCAGGCAGCAGGAGGACTCTGCAGCTGGCTCCGAGCAGAGCCACGATGCTGCGAGCATCAGCCAGAGGGGGCTGCGAGAGTGTGCTGTGAGATGCCACTGCCTCCAGGGCTGAGCCTGCCTACTGTGCGAGAGGCTTTTCTCGCTTGCGTAAATCATTTCTTGAAATAATAACGCTTAAAATAGTTCAGCAAGTCTCCAGGTTTCTTGCTTTTTTTTTTTTTTTAAGCATGCAGAATTATGCATCCAGCACTAAAGATGCAGGGCATCACGCTGCTGAATACCTGAGCCCAAGACCACGGGCAGAATGCAATTGGATTCTGATGCCACCAAACCCAAAGGGATGGGGCTGTGTGTTCGCTCCCCAAACCACCCTCACCTACGGTTTGCTAGTGCAGGCTCTGTCTGTTGGTGTTTTCTTATTCAACTGGATGCTAGCAGCGAAGAAAGGGGCCAGACTGCTCAGGATAATGCATTTGACGGTGATAAAAATGTTTCCATGGAGCTTTAGAGCAAAACAAAAATTGCTGCCCTTTATCTGATGTGCACACATTTCATACTTGCAATATGTCTAAAGTGATTTTATGACTAAATCCTGGGAAAAATGCAAAGAATGCTTGGCTAGAAGCATACTTTTCCAGTAAAAACACAACATGGCTTATTAACAGCGGCACTTGGAGGAGGCTATTCAACATGAAGTGCATTTTTTGAGCTCAAGACTGAAAACATGTGTTTGGCTATACGTTTTCTTTGGCTTCGGGCACCACTTTGACTGACTACATTAGAGGGGTCTCCAAGCCCTTTCAGCGTACGCTAGCACCAGTACAAATGAAGTGGTATTCTATTAAACGTGCCTGGGTACTGCAGCTGAAGGCAAGGTTAAAACCTCCTGACTTTTTCAGAATATATTAAGCAGAAATAATGGAAACAAAAACCTCCATTAGGTACCTCGTTAAGATTTTTGTAGTTGCTGATCAGCAACCTTGTTATGGCAACACTTTTCAAAGTCACTGCAAGAAATGTTAATTGTGGCGATGGCAGGGTGGGGACAAGGCACAGCACAATGAGCTGCAAGAGCAGTTACTATTAGTGTTACCGTGAGAACAGATTATGCCATTCCCATTCTATCTTTGCATGCTGGTGGGTGTAGGGTGATGTGACTCGGAATGATGTCAGATTACCCAGCCTACATTTTTCTTGGAAAGAAGCTCCTTCCTCCAGCAGGAGGGCCTGGAAACACCGCGTTTAGGAGACCTGAACTGCATCGGACTCTGAGGACATCTCCATGCTGTCTGGAATTTCTTCAGCAGGGCAAGGACAAGGGGTGCACTGCTCGAATGCCTGAAAACACTCAAATATGCTCCTTGTGAACTGTGAGAACTGATAACAAGGCTTGGTTTTCTGGACCAATCCCCAGGAAGCAGGATTTCACTCCCCAGAGTGGGCTGGACTCCAGACTATCTTGGGTATATTTGTAAGCGGGTCATAATGTCACTCCTCTGCTCTCCCATTAAAATACTAATTGTGAAAGCTTTTGTCTCTACTCTGCATCTAACAAACCAGCAACGCTGCACAAAGGGGAAGAGTGCAACTCAGTCCAGCATGCCTAAAGGGTACACCAACTCCTCGGCGGGCAGCTGCTACACACGAAACTGCCCAGGATAGAGCTTGTCAGGAAACATAATCAAACACTGCTTTTTGCTCTGAGCCAGCAGTGGGCTTGCACCTCTCTGCTCCCTCCGCTCAGTGTGCCATGAAAAGCCATGCAATGGCCTGGTGCCCACGGTGCTGGGGCCAGCCTGGGCACATCAGCCTGGGTTGCACAAAATGCTCTGGGCAGTAAAACCGCACTGGGCAGCAACGCTGCGGGCTGTTAAATGCAAAGAGACAGCAAATTTCCACCCCAACAGACAGACACACACTACAGGACAGGTGGCCAAGCCATGAGGATTAGTCACCTCGTGTTTGAGCCAAAGACAAAATATTTTCAAGTCTATTCAGGGGCACAACACACTCCCTCCTCTCACTTCCAAGATGCTTCTCCTAACCCCACAGCTAGCTGGCACTGGCTCTGCTGAAGTAGGCAGTGATCAGAAGGCCACAGACTGTGCTCCAGTGTGAGAAAAGATGGAGACAGATTTTTTTCTGACTACGTTTTGGTGTGCTGCCACGGGTGGGGAGGCAGAGGGATGCTATCCAGTCCAATCCAGCCTTCTGTGGTGCACCAAGAGATTGACACTGGTCTGGCAGCGCACATGAGGGTGAGCACATTCCTCATCCCTGTTCTGTACCTGTACTGAAAGAAGAGCGGAGCTCTGTGAATGCCAGAGCTATGAGACTGGGCCTACATTAATCACTTCACCTCCAGCTTTTCAAATGACAGCCTCTCAAAATGACAAAAGGAACCACACACACCATGTTGAGAAGCACTTGTTTCTCTTCTCGAAGGCTGTGCTCACTGTAAAGGCAGGAACTAGTTTATTTTTCTTCCTCTAGAAAAAGAAGATGCAGTATTTTTTTCTCTTGGATGAAGGCAACAAAGAAGAAAATGCCACATCTGAAATCTGCAAGTTTTTTACTCTTTTTAGTGTCTTTCCAATGTGCACTGAAGCTTTAAAAATTAATTTTGAAACTCCTTGAAAAATGAAAGAAAAAAAAAGTAATTTTCAAGTTTGACAATTCTTCCTACGCAGGTACACCCTTACCTAGCCACAGAAACATACACGTGCAAACTCTTCTAGTGGAAAAGTCATGCATACAGGACAAGAAGTCTGTCCCTCCATCTGCACAGAAATCCCAGTAATGCTACTGGGAGGTGGAAACATGGAGAGAAGGGACAAAGCAGCCCTAAGCATACAGCTGTGCCAGGACGCACAGGACAAGTGCTCAGCTCTTCTCATGAATCCGAGTATTAAATGTAAGGGCAAAGTAAGAGTGACATCATCTTCTTTGAGATGAGTGCTGGTAATCACAGACACGTTGATGTGTGCACATGTAAAGGCAAAGACTGCTTATCATACACTGAAACATGTATTTTCGTCCATCACAAGACTGGCGCGTGGGGTTTTCCCTCTGCCGAACAACCGTACTCTTTGTGATCATCCCTCAGCTTCTTACCTTTCTGCCTGCTATAGCCTTCCGGTGATTGCTCTTTGCTCCTGAAATGCAGCTACTGCTGAACCATTTATACCTCATCCCAGATGCCAGTCTCACTCTTGCACAGCTGACGAGTCCCAAAGGGAGCTACTGCCATGTGAGGCTGCTCTGCTGCGCACTTAGTGCCGCCTCATCCATATCAGTGTCCCATTTACCTTTACAGCTACGATCCAGGCTCACTGACACGCCGTCCACAAATGTCAGGCTGAGCTCTGAGCTGTCTGTTACTCACTTCCTTCGCTTCTTAAAACTGCAAGGGAATCTGCAAAACAATATTCTGCTGACCACCGGCAATTTTTCTGGTGCTTCTTCATTTCTGTGTGCTTACCCTGAGCTGCAAAACGGCACTTTGCACATTATGGTTTGTAGTGAAACAGGCAATTTTTCTCCAAGCACCTTCCCTGCTCCTTTGTTCCCCTCTATTTTAAGTAACTTTCAGCTGAGAACAATGTCACACTGACAGCTCTGGAGACCAGAGTATTTCAGGGAGAGGAGCCAAGCGCAACTCCCTTCCTTTACTAAAAGCTAAGGCGAGCTCTGTACTGCAAGAAACTGCACCTTCTTTCAGCTCGTGTTAGTCACTGAAAGTCCCTGTTCACCAAAATCATGTGCTGGGCAGGTACAAGACTAAACCTACCCATGCAAATTGCTTTGAGGGACCAGGACTCAAATCCTTCACCTAGAGGGACGAATTACACTGGTGAAGAGGTTGCTCTCCATTCCCACGCAGCCTCATACTTCTGCAAAGGATGAACAGAGGTAGTCCTAGAATCACAGGATGGTTTGGGTTGGAAAGGACCTGTAAGAACATTCAGTTCCAACTCCCTGCCATGGGCAGGGACACCTCCCACTAGACCAGGTTGCTCAGAGCCCCATCCAGCCTGGCCTTGAACGCCTCCATGGAGGGGGCACCCACAGCCTCTCTGGGCAGCCTGCATCAGTGCCTCACCACTCTAATCATAAAGAATTTCTTCCCTGTACCTAATATAGCCATTACCCCTTGTCCGGCCACAGCACTCTCTGATCCAGAGTCCCTCTGCAGCTTTCCTGCATGCCTCCTTCAAGTACTGGAAACTCAATACAAAGTTTCCCTAGAGCCTTCTCTCCTTCAGGCTGAACAGCCCCATCTGTTTCAGCCTTTCTACACAGGAGAGGTGCTCCAGCCCTCTGATCATCCTCATGGCCCTCCTCTGCACCCACTCCAACAGCTCCATCTAAAATCTAGCCCAGAATTTGAGCCTAACAGGACTGCTTACAGAAAAACTCCAAATAAATTCATAAGGATTGTATTTTTTATTGGATTCTCCAAAATTTAACAGAAACGTGGCTCCTGTATCTCATTTTGAAATTCAGCTTAATTTTTACTCTATTATGAATTAAAAAAGCAAACCTCACAAACATGGCTGAAAAAAATCACCACTTTCCTCCCAAATCTGGAATATGTGCTTTAATTCAATAGGTTCAAAACCATTTTTGAACTGCTTTTGTTTTCCATAAGTATACACTTACGAAGACACAAAGCTACCTGAGAGCTGACCCCAGCTGCTCCTTCAGAACAGGCTTACAGACAATGAGCACAGGAGCACATTAAAAAGCAGAAGCATATTACATTATTTACAAGCATTACTCAGTGTCAGTAGAAGTTAATAAAAAATCAGTGAATCAGGCAACCAAAACCCAATGTATTACTAAGTGATAAAATCAGCCTTTAAAACCTTCATTTTCAGGCCAAACCCTATTTTAGGGTTGTTAAAAGCAGTCAACCAGCCAGCAAAAGCTACGATGTGCGTGGTGACCAGCTGCTTCTTTAGTTCACCAACATCCATCACAAAAATTGATTGAATACGGTCTGCATCAATCATTTAACATAGGAGAAATAAAGCCATTGTAACAGAACATAGTTTGCAGGATCAATACTTCCTGCTAAGGAAATTAACATTTCGACAGCACCTCTGCCTATATGTCTCTCCAGGCCTCTGTCCTCATCCTGGTACTTAGGCGGCAGCAAGAAGTGGCTGACCTTGCTTTTCAGAGACTCTGAAAACCCGACAAAACCCAGCTGTGACATCTAAGCTGCACAGCGGGCTCTCAGAGAGAGCGTGCAGGATGCTGCCAGCATGGCCTGCACACCGCGATGGAGCCTGGCACCAGGAAGCCCATATGGAATCACCTGGACTCCTCCATACTTAACGCAAAGCATCAGAGGATGCAAACCCTAGAAATTCTGGTTGTGCCAGCAGCAGACTATCTCCCCCCTGAAATTACCTAGCACGGACCTGAAAGGAAGGAGGTGACAGCTTTATCTTCTTCCTTTACCCATGCAGTGGCAAACAGAATGCAGCATCAGCCATCCAAAGCCTCACAGCCCCAGCAGAGCAGGGAGGGAGAGGTAAACATTCTCTTTCCATGCCCTTCTTTTAAAGAGAGACAAGCAGTAAGAAAGGATTATGGTGGGTACAGTTCCACAAACACATAAATCCTATGGAGTTAATAAAAAAAAAAAAAAATCCCTAGTTTTCGTCATACATGTTGTAGCTCTCTAGTCACTCACTGGCAAATCAGCCTTATGTCCAAAAAAAAAAAAAAAAAAAAAAAAAAAAAGATGTAAGAGACCAAGCCCCTACATGAAAAGCACAAATTAAGAACGAGGAACGAGGGAGGGCTTGCTGAGATACAGCAGAGCAGTGAATGAGTAAAGCCGGCCCGTTTGCTCAGCTGTTCTCACTGGCAGTGGCTGTATGCCGCCTGCCAATAGCTTTCCCTCAGACTTTGAGAACAGCCCTATCAGCCTGCTCCGAGTCGAGCATGAAAAGTTCATCACCAGGTAGCTTTACAGTAAGGCAGCTTGTGCTCTCTTTCGCAATGGTTTTAGCAAGTACAGCAAGCAGAGACAGTTGCAGAGCAGAAACTTCGACAGCGAGGGCTTCTTGTGCTTCCGCGAGGAAATCCCTATTCAGATGCACGCTAACACGCAGCGCTCAGAAATCCCAGCACCATTTCCAGCCATTGTCAGTGTTTGTACCTCCACAGATAACACTGCAAGGGGGGAAAATCACCTGGAAAGGGATCCTCTGGTCCCCTCTGGGGCTGTATCCCAGGGCACCCTGTCTCTGTTGGGGCTCGTTTAAATGACTCAAGCGATGCCACTTCCAGCCCTTCCTGCCAGGGATTATCCCACAATCTACCAGATCTCGCTAGCTGGAAGTGCTTTTGGATTTCAGCCCACATTTTCTGGGCTCAGTTTTATCCCATTACGCCTAGTCACACTGCTTGGACCACCCAAAACAGTTTCTCTCCAGACCTGGATATTTACGAACAGGGCTGTCAGTTCTAACATTGCCCTTGTCCTTCACCCTCTTTTCTCTCATTCAGACAAACCGTTCGTATTTAATTTTTAATCTTTCTTCTCTAGCGCATTAATCACTTTTGCTGCAGCTGTCCGAATTCTCTGCGATTTGCCAAAGTCTTTCTGGCAATGACAGACTCATGCACACATGAACTTTGTACCTCCTAAAGCTCAGGCTGATAAAAAGACACAGGCCATTACGCACGCACGCAGAAACACACCAGACGTTTTCCAAATTCATTCTTTTTATAGAAAGAGCTTAACTTCTCTCAGGCAGGAAGTGAAAGGCATTTGTCTTTTTAAGTCCCCTAACAGAGGTGGAAAAGTAACACACTGTACTCCTTTCAGATAAGTAACTAACTGGCTCCCACTGCTTTCCACTACTGCTCCTTCTCTCTTGCAAAAGCAGTGTATTTGCTGATGCCTCCCTCTTCCAGGTCTCTAAGGAAGCTCATGTGGAAACTTCATGTTCTGGTTTTCAGAAACTGCTCAACTTGCCCTCAGAAATGGTTCAGCGAGCTGTTTTAGGACATCTTACACCTGTCCCCCCACACTCTACTTGGGCTCCTTTTTTTCTATTAAAACTGAACAGGGAGATGGGTCACAGACATGAATATGATACGCATAAGGAAACCTCAATCAACACTACCCTTCTTCAGCGTTTTAGAAGCTCAGGTTGCTGCTGGACAACAAAACATGGCAGAAAAGGATGTTATCCTACCGCAGGGTAAAACTTCTGCCACCCTGATGTGGAATTGCATCTTTGCACCACCAGAGACAGGGATGATCTGGGGCAAGTGTACCACCGGTCTCTGTGCAGCAGCTACTTTTTCCCCAAATGAGTTCCTCCTATACAGTGTATACTCTAAACGTTTAAAAGAGCACATGCCACATCCAAATGCACTTTCAACTTAAAACTCATTCACTGCAAGGCAGGGCAGAGGGAGAAAAGCCCTTACAGGTTGATGCCACTTCACTACAGGCAAGTTCTCTGCTGTAGCAAGATGACTCTCGGTATCTAGCATCAGAAGTCATTTTATTCCTTGCAAATGTCCAGGGCACTTTCACAGCAACATGGCTGGGGGAGGAGGGAAAAAAAGAGGGCAGGCACGCTCAAATAGCCACTGAAAATCTTACTACTTCGTTCACTTTTCTAGTCTATCTGTATGCTTACAATATCTAACAGGCATTTTATTCAAAAGTAAAGTTAAAAGAAGACAATCAAAACTCCTCTTCGCTTGCTTATTCCATACCAACAAAGCATGTACATGCAAATATCCTGAGCGTAAAGAGAAACTCTTAAAGTCATTATGACATTATTTGTACCCTGAAGCGAGTCATAATTTGTATGCACCCTGCCAAGTACTTTCTGTCAAAGCTAAAGTAATTATTAGGAAGTATGAAAGCAGGTGTCACTTCTGGCAAGATGTAAGATGGCTTCATATTCTCAGTTGCAATGGGATAAAAACGATCCCTAAAAAGAGCATAGCAGGCTATTACTTTACTTCCAGTATATATGTGAAACTAACAGTTGCTGCTTGTACTTTTTTTTCTTTTTTTTTTTTCCCTCCTTGGTATTTTAATTAAAGATTCAAGCTACTAAAAGACAAAAACTAAAAATATGTGCAAGATCAATCCCATTTTGCATAATTTCTATTTAGTTTCATAACCAACTGTCAAGCCATCTGACCCTCATTTGCATGTGCTACAAGGCAGGCAGCAGAGCTCGCTTCCACTGCACCGAGACACGTCCCCTGTCCCCGCTCACTCCCACACGCGAACCTCCAGCCGGCTTCTCAGAGGTATCTGTGCTGCAGTGCTTCAGGACAGAGGGGGCACCGATTGTTATGACTGCGGGGCCAACGCGTTTCCAACTTGGGTGCCTAAATTTAAACACCAAACTCCATGTTTAGGCATCTGAACAAGCAGCTAGCGTTTCAAAGGTGCCGGGCACCCATCACCTCCTATTTGTTTCTGTCGAACTTGCCAAAAAGAACATCTGCTTTTAATTAATTCTCTGAGAGCTGCAGGTACGCAGGACCTTTGAAAACCACCCCACTTACTTCAGTCCCTAAACATAAATCCAGGTGCCTACCTCTAGGCAGTCAATTTTCAAAACGCTGAAAAAGGAAAAATAGTGTTGTTAAATATGTATATTACACACACAGATACATCCAAAGCCTTTGGATTCTCGCTCCATACTTGACACATAACATGATGTAAAAGAAAGCAGATTTGAATTCGTCAGAAAGCAGCATTTCATGTTGCAACTGGAATATGTACATTGTTAATAATTAACTTAATTGTAGGATTCAAGGAAACTTTCTTCCAAAGCTGCTCCTCTTCCTTGGACAGGCAACCAACCAAACTAACCCCCAAAGTAGTTGTACTGTGCAGAGTACAGGGAAACTGGGAATTTACTAGTGTATTTATTATGCAAGTTTATTTTATTTTTCTTTCATTCAGCCAGACACCCACATTCTTGACAGTGTAGAGCTTGAAAAGATTTTTGTTTTAAATTTTAAAGCTGTAAACAGAAGAAAAATACAGGCTACCACCTGCCTCTGCAAATCCTTCTCAAGTGTGCATTTGTGCTTCTTTGCACTATGTAACTGATTACCCCCAAAACAAAAATATTCAAAGACAGCACCAAGATCCTGCCCTACAAGAGGGCACCGACTCAGAAGGCACCATGACAACACACATCTGCACGTACATAAAATACTGTCCTGAACCAGGGAGCAGGGATGCTGCAGTCAATGGAAAGTCACTGCTCTGGGGCTGCCCTGCTTCTTACTGGAACCCGCCAGGTGAGCATGTGCTTTATGTGCAAAATGTTGCCAATGTGCACGATCACATCTATGCTTTGGATTTATCAAAAAAACACACATAAACTAGGCTTACAGTACACACACAACCACACAATACTCAGTTTATTCCTGTGCCTGGGAAAGGCTGGTATTTCCACACCTAAACCCACAGAGTTTCACACACTGCACTATGGCTCCAACTGAGCTGCCAGAGGCACAAAAACCACGGGATGCTACCCAGTGAGGTTTGGAGTGGAAATGTGGCTGTGTTTCGCAGATGGAGGGGTGGCAATCCTTTGGGAAGAAGTGTTGATGCTTGTGAGTGAAATAACTCCAGCCACAACCTGGTGAGGATTGCAGGCAGCATCACCCAGGTCTGACAAGGAGCACCACTAGCAAGCACAGCTGGAGAGAGAGAGATGCTTGAGATTATCCAGACACAGCCCACAAGAAGCTGATTACAACAAGTATTTTAGAGAGCTGAACGCATCTGAGAAAAGCTCTGAGACACCAGGATCAGAGCACCCTGAGAAGCCCTGCTGAGAGGCTCGGCACGCAGACAGCACCGCAGTGCTGCTCGGGGCACTTCTACGAGCGCGGCAGCCACCATTTCTCAAGCTACAGACTGAAGCGTGTGTGTTTCACACTACAGTATCCTGCCACACGGGCACAGCCCCAAGAAACACCTTGTTTTCAGGAGCCTGAGGAACATCACTTGATTTCGTTTTGGTGCCAGTAGGAAGTAGCAGGGTGCTGCCGACAGGACACGCTATCTCCCTCACCCAAGGTATGCTGAGGGGTGCAAACTAAAATTGCAGGCACAACCCTATTTTCACAACACCCTACTACCCTGGAAACACTCACAGCAACCACTTTGAAGGGGCTAATCCACCCACAGCAGTATTTCTGGTAATGACTCACAAAATCCCACACAATTCTGATACCATTTTCTTGATAAAATCAGCTGCCAGAATGAAACTATACATTTGGTTCTTTAAAAAAGAAAGGCAGAAAGAAAGAAAGAAAGGCAGAAAGAAGACAAAACCCTAGTAGTTGTTAGTAGCAAGCGGTACATGAAGCCAACAGGCACTGAGCGGTACCAGCACAAAGCTGATCTCCATGCACAGACCCTTTGCAGACAGGGGTCGAAAGCCGGGCTCTGCATCCTGCCACCAATAATTTGCCTTGTTGTATGTTGCGACTTACACAGATGTTCGCATAATGTCTTGCACATGGACAGCAAAAGGAGCATTCATTTCAAGAATGACGTGATTGTCTGTGTGGAAAGGATAAGAGAAAACTTTCAACATGCATCCAATGATACAGCTAAATGAGAAGCCAAATTGCTCCCAAATGTACTCAAAGGGCTTCTCATGAAGTCAATGACAAAATTCAGACAAAATTTAATAGCAGTCTTTCTTCCTCTCATTTAAAAACCTGAATTAAATTCTACTCAAGCATCTTACGATGAGATTCAGGAGCGCAAAACATACCAGAGCATCACATTGTTCACTCACCACCACAGAACAGTAACTGAGCTTACTCTGAAAAAAATGTTTGACTATTTATAGAGAAGCCAAGGGAGAGAGGAAAAAAAAAATAAAAATAAAAAACAGAAGATGCTTGCTGAGCTGATTTTTTTTCTTTTTGGCAGACTTCACTTGAAAGCAGCCAAACTCCCTTCTGCTTCTGTAAGGCAAAGGAACAGAGCACTGGCTGTGCTGAGGTCACAGGAAGAGAGCACTTAAGGTTGCGCTTAAGATCGGGACAGCATTGTACCAGGTGCTTGCCCCTAAAGCCACCAAACTCCTGCTTAAGTACTGCTTTAGGATAAATGCTGCTTAAGGACTGCTTTAAGGAGAGATGCTTCCCTGAGGCTGCTCTTGGGCAGTCTTTGTAGGACTCCTATCCACAGCCGACTGCAGATTAGTGCCTGACATTCCGTTCACTTCAAGGGATGCAGGATCACTGAAAGCACCCAGCACTCCGTTCAAGTGCCCAGCACTCCGCAGGATGGAGCGCCGACAGGGATGTGACAAGAAAAGCACACAGAGAAATTTGTATATGGACCACTTTCACAGTAGAAAAGAATACAATTTTGGGTTGAAATAGCTGGTTTGTGGGAACATGAGGTGTGTGAGGACCAATACCAATAATTTCCAATTAGTTATTTTTATTTTATTCTTTCTTTTCATCTTAACATGCTGAATGGATTCCTGGGGAAAAACCAACCAAAAAAACAGAACTTCTATGAGCAAAAATTAGGTAAAGCCATTTCAGAGGCACTTTTCACTAAGACTTAAAAGGCGTATGCGTCTCAAAAATAAAACTACCCTAAAGGGCTCCGAGAGTGAGTTCCTCCCTATAACAGCATTATTACCACCAGACACCTCGAGTATGCTCCCATCTTCCTTCTCAGCCGGGCAAAAGAACAAGTTCTAAGAGCTGCCACTGGTTCAATGAACTGTGAGACTGTGAAACTGCACTGTCAGCTGGTTGTAACATGTCACCCTCCGCTCTATACTGCTCTCCTGATCCAAGCACCCAGAGCACAAAAACTCTACATTATCTCCTCCTCATCCTGATGTTTTCTAAACCAAAGAGCGAAAGTCAATGCAAGACGGCAGAAGGCGGTCACTTTGGAAAGCTGAGCAGCACCATCAAGCAAAACTGTTAACCTCATTTTGGCAAGGTGAAAGATTTGTATGACACTTTTTCCTCCTACTAAACGTATTTACTCTAAAAAATCGATTTCCTCTGTCACTATTTATTGCTGCACGTTGCTCAGTGGTTCTGAGAAGCTGCATGGAAAATCACAACGTTACACTCGCTAAATTGACCCTACGGGGCCATACCACCAGTGCGTGCATCACCCCAAGAGGCAAGTCTGCCAAAGTCATGCTGTGCATATCATCACTAAGCGCATGAGGAAATGCAAATTTGGCTGCATCACAGCTTATTTGCATAGCTTTCCATTGGTTTCTACAACCTTTCTACAACATGCCAATTCACTTTCCTACAGCTTATTGCCAGTGTGAGATATTTGCAGCTTTTATACAAGGCAGATTCAGCAGTTAAAACATTAAAAGACATAATTAAATGCATTCTGGAATTAGAACACAGCCTTTGAGATGACAACATAAGGCACGGGCCGTTGGGACACAGAAATGTCAATACCCCTTTGCAAAGGTGCAGAACGCCCTCTCTCACACGCTCAAGAGCTGCACAGCTTTTTCTATTTTTTATCTGATCTGTAAAAGCAGAAATATTTGCTTGCAAACTATGAAGGGCCTGAATCCAGTTACTGAGTACACATTTCACTCACATTGATATCAGAATGGATGGCTGCCAGTTCAGTGTGTTGGCTGGAGTTCAAACATGCTGATTGCTGAGCTGCCTTGGATTCTGAGCTCACGATTTCAAAAAAAAAAAAAAAAAAAAAAAAAAAAAGAGAGAGAGAGAGAGAGGAAGAAAGAAAGAAAATAATCCCTGAGCACAAAACAAAAAACCCTCCACAAACATTTCTGAGATACTAATGGGCTAATTTTCCCCTCTCCTCTTTTGTAAATTCAGTCTCTGGAAACAAGCATGTACAAGCAGCATCCTCTGTCAAGGAAAGCAGCGAGGGAGTTTGGACTTTATCTACACAGCTACGACACAATAAACGTTGGATTTTTCCTAGCCAAGCAATTTCCACACATGTAACAAGGCCAGCCTTCATTCAAGTCAGCAACAGAGGAAAAGATCTGTTTACACTTTCATATCTTAACTTGAAAAATAAGAAAGAAATGCTTCTGAGACTTCTGTCAAAGCTGGATGAAACAGCACAGAGAGGCCGTTTGCCTTATACAACCCCTTTTTCTTTCTGTTTTCGTCACCACTCATTACCAAACCCCAGCAGATCCAAAGGCAAGCCCCTGGAAGCCCCCTGCTCCCAATCCCCCACCTCTGGTGGCATTCCTGGAAGCGCCAGCTGCGTGCAGGCCCTGCTTTTCCCATGTAGCAGCAGATGTTTTGGGCCTGGCCGCTCAGACGCTGCAGTGGAGCTCGACAGGTGGTTGTTAACGGCCTCTAGCAGGTATTTGGGAAAGGCAGCCTGGCAATGTAGCATCCTGTATTGTGACAGCTCAACGAGCCACGTGGAAGCAGCTCAGTGCATTAATTTCTAAGACTCTAAGTGGAACTGACCAAAACCCAAACTGCATGGCCATGTACACATAGCCCATAGCCAACTCAACGAACGGCACGCGCATTCACACAGCATCTGCACAACTCATGGACAGCCAGACCTGGCCTGGACCAGTCTGCAAACTGCTCTGCCTTTTGGAGGATTACCCCCATGTGTTACCACACCTCTCAATGCAATCGGGTGTCTCCAATGATAATTGCTTGGGCTAATTATTAGAAAATTCAATCTCTGCTCACCCGCCTAAGGGGAGGGGAGCATAAAATTAACTTGACACATTTATTTAACTTTTTACAGTATTATTATTATTTAACACTTATGACAGCGTTGTGCCCAGAGGCCTCAGCCAGGACTGGAACCCCAGTGTGCTCAGGATCCCACCACTTGCACATGAATGTCCTCTCGGCCCAACTTTCAGGCAAAGGCCCCATCCGTCCCTGGAAACTTTGCTCCCCAAAGACTGCGAGCAAGGCCACAGAAATTAAAAGTCCACTAGTTTTATGGAAGTGAAACAGGGACATAAAGCAACCACATCCTGATACGCACTGGCAGTACACACCAAAAAGGCTCCTATTTTGGAAGTAAGCAATATTTCAGTCACTTCTGTTTTTATCATTAAATACATAGACACAAACAACCCTTTCTATCTAATGCTGCCTTTTCTTGTTCCTGTCTTACAAACAGGATCATCACCCAGTGAATTCAAGAATGTGCAGAGAGACGTCCTAGCTCTAGGAAAGAGAGATTTGTGTCAATAACCAAACCGAGGAACTGTCAGAATCTCACCTTTTACTTTATACGCACCATTTGTAACAATTCAATTTCTCCTTGTAGTGAACTATGAAGGATATTTGCCTGAGAAAAGCAGCTAACAGTTCCGCCTGCGTTCATTTCTGGACTCCCAAACTCCAACCGTTAATGGTCAGCATTTGGACGATCATAACCACTCACCATCCTTGGATAAGTTGGCCTTTTTACTTACATCCAAGTACGCTTTTTCAGACATAACCTTATTAAACAATTGTACTGATCAGAAAATATTATCAATATTGTCATACTGATCGATAAGCTGTCACTATTTTAACTGAAACAGGCTCAAATATTTTACAGTATTAAATCAAAAGTAGGGAAAATGGCAGCTTTTATGGGTTAGGGTCTTAAATTCTCCTGAGTACTGGCTGTACTGACATGAGACATGCAAAAGAGTGAAGAAGGAAGTGCTGAGAAAGGGAATGATGCCTTCAGGCATCACTAGAAGACTGTCAGAATTAGAAGAATATTATAAGACTATCTCTTTCTCAGGCTCTTCACTGGTGCTTCAGGAAAGAGCCATTCATCTATATGCTGTGTTTGCTAAGGCTAAAGGTAACACCAAAAGCAGGCATGGTCTAACCTCTGGGAACCTTTAGAGGCTCCTCAGCTCAGGGCAGGTGAGGTGTCAGCAATATGTTCTACTCCCCATTCTTCCCCCTACCACAAAAAGAGCTGAGATTAGCCCATACAAGCAGAGAAAAAATGGAAACACTGGAAAAATACTCACTTGAGTGGGCTACGCTAACAATCTCATTCCAACGCTAACAATCTCGTTCCAGTAGGGTAGTTCAGGAGGGGTGAAGGCAGGCAAACTCACATTTAAGGCTGGTCCTCCACAGCTGACTTGCCTCTCTGTGCCCAAACACCACAAACACCTTGGAATAGATGTAAACCCCCAAACTCTCACACTGGTGTAGCAGGTGGAGGAGGAACTTTTCCAGAACTGCAGGGTTTTGTTTGAAAACGTAAGCTGGGGTAATATCTTCTGCTGTCCTTCCACATTTCCCTGCTTCTCTTTGAGCTGCAGTTCAGTGGAGCTGTTTCAAGGTCCCATTAAATATGTCAAGCCTTTTACACACATATGCATCCTTGCAGCACAAAATGAAACAGAGGCAGATGAAAGAAAAAGAAACCATCGTTTAGCCACACACAGATTCTGTGCATTTTGCATATGTCTCCTAACACACACTGGCAGCCCACACCAAAAAGGCTCCTGTTTTGGAAGAAAGTGACATTTGAGTCACTTTTGTTTTTATCATTAGATATGAAGACAACAAACACCACCTCCTGTCTAAGATGCCACCCAAGGCTCTGCTGTGCTGCCATCCTCACAAAACGTGGTACCTCTCCCATATTTAACTCAGGACAGGAACGTGAGGAACAGGACTACAACACGCTGCCTCTGATGCCGGCAGAAAACCCTGGCTTTGCTTACTGTTACCCATCCCTCACTCACTCCACCATTTTCTGGCGAAGAAAAGGCACCTGAACTATCAGCTTTTGCCCCATCGGCCATGCTTTGCCCATGCTAGCCCCGTGAATGAGACAGCATTGTTTACATTAGGCAGTGAGACAAACTCCTCAGAAGGGGGAATCTAGCCCTCTAAGCCTTTCAGTCCTTTTGACGGTTGGCTCCATCCTTTTTAATTCCCAAAATAACAACATCCATTCTTTGACAACAGGCCTTTATCAAGCTTTGAAAACAAACAAAGAAAAAATCAAACTAACCTGCTTACTTCAAAGCCATGCTCATAATTTTAGCTGGCACATCATGAACAAAATGGTCTAGAACTAACCTCAAACAGTCATCTGGAGAAAAACAACATATTTTCCCATGTCATCACCACTATAGCACATACTAACCACAACTATTCAGCCTGTCAATTTTCAGTTTATATTATGATAACTTTACCTAAAAGCATTTCGTGGTTCAAAAACAGCAAGTGCAATGCCAAGGAAACATTTGCTGAACTGACGAGCAAGGCACGGCTGGTGTCAGGAATAAGCGTTCTGTAGAGCAGAAAGCAAAGAAAAAACAAATTTCACTGGGGACGAGGGACTTCTCACAAATTCCCCAAAACACTCCTTCACGTTGGTTTAATCCCAAGCAATCACAGAATCTTAGTTTGGTCCTTGGGTTGTGAATCTTTCCCAAAAAGCTCTAAGAACTGTGATGAACAAGAAAAGGAATGCATTTTTTTTTTTTTAATTGCATTAGCATCTCCATTCCCATGTGTAGCAAGGTTTTTCATGTTCCCTGAGCATCGAAGAGAGTAAAAGCAGAGATCCCTGTGAGTCTGGACAGGAAATTATCTGACAGGCACAAAAGCAATGCTTTGTAAAAGAACTTCAGCAAATACACATTTAGGCATGCAATCCCCATGATTCACAAGGAACCGAGCATTACATTGTCTTCAGTTACTTTTCTCACTTTAAGGAGGACAAAGGCAAACCACTCATTAATGGAGCACTGTGGTGCAAATCCTATGCTTAAACTCTGGAGCTGAACCATCATACACACCCACATTCAGGCCTGAGAAACATTCTCAAGCTACTCCACTGCTTTGTGTCATTCCCTCAGAAGCAAACAAGAAGTGGCTGCATCAGTCCCTAGTGATCTGGGGCAAGGAGAATCTTGTTGTGACTGCAAAAGCTTTAGCTGGATGCCTCAGTAGGAAGAGCAAACCAAGCAGAAAAACAAAACAAAATCCACTCCTTGAGAACCCGTGTCAGCACTCTGCCACCTGCAGCAGTACTCTGTATTGATTTTTTGGGTCACAGGGGTACCACGCAGATCTCCACATAATTTAACTGAGGCTTTCCTTATGTGGTGTGTAGGGGCAATCCACACCACTCTGCTTCGACTGCACCTTCCCTGACCCTTCTCCTCAGAAGGGCGGCGACTTTCTAAGGTGCAGCTGAGACACACCAGGGCAGCTTTACCCCTGTGGATAAAGGGAAATGCGTGTCCCCTTCTTGGTTTCAGCAGGAAACACACTGAAGGTGACTCACTCTCCCCAAGGACAGCTGATTTCTATATTGGGCTGCTCTGGGGCCCGTGCTCTGGGGAGACAGTAAGAAAGGGGCAAGGATGGGGGGAAATGGGCAGAAGGTCTCCATCTGAGCTTGTATTTCTTTCAGAAGCGATGACTGGTTATCCAGCTGCAGTGCCCCACCCCCCGGACTTCTAAAGTCCGAGACACAAGTTTGAGCAGATCTTCCGTGATCTCACGGTGAGTCTGAGACAGACCGCATCCAGCGCTCGCAGAACACACAGCTGCGCTCCTCTGCCGCTCCAACAGCCATTTGGTCAATGAATGTACCGCTGCTAACGCGCGCCGAGCTCCCACTCCAGATGCCAAAGCCGTGCTCTGCACAAAGCCCCAACTGTGTGCTGCCTGGGCACAGCTTGCTCTTAGCCGTATTTTCCCCCCACCTCATGGAAGTTTTAAGGGAGCCACTACGAGAAAAGCAGGAGCATTGTAAGTTGCGTCCAACCACTCACTAAATGAACCTCAATTTTTTTATGTAAGTATTGCAACTCAGCAGTTCTACTGTGGGATCCCAGAAAGCATGAGACATTCTTAATTTAGCAAGAACAACTGCATACTATGTCAACTACTGAAAATCTCAGCGTACAGCAGAAAATGTTTTGAGTCAACAGACTGAAAAGCAAGGCTGCTGGATTTTTTTTTTTTTTTTTTTTTACAGCTTGTTTGACATTCTCAAGAAGAGCTTTAAAGAGATGTAGTATCAGATTTGCAATCTTATTTCTCTGCTTGAAGCTTCCATTACTTTCAGACTGCGCAATATGCTTTGGTTTGATCTTGTTTTTCAATATGGAAAACATGCTTTACAGTTGAGGCTTCATCAGTTTCACTGTACTTAAATGTATGCCTAACTTTAAACCAGTGAAGCCTACCAAAACCAAAAAGGGGGCTGCTAAAAAAGGTCAATATGCCCTGAAGTGTTGTCCTGAATAAGAGTTAGACTTAAATATGTGATTAGGTATCTCTAGAATAGATCTTCTAGTAAGCAGAGATCACAACATGAACTTGTGTATCAAAGAGTAGCAACAGCTTTGTGTCTTGGAGAGAATGACAGAGGGGAGAAAAACTGGAGGCCTCTGGGCATAAGATGTGATTGCTTTATTAGGAGGAATATTAACACAGAGGCCAAGGATAAAGACAAAGCTCAAAAGGAATGAGTCAGGGAAGCGGTTCCAGATGGCAGAGCCATGTGGGATGCGACTCCGTCATCTACTATGGAAATAAAAAAGGAAGAAAAGGAAACTTAGTGTTGAGAGAGCATATTGAACTGAAAGGAAAATAATAAAGAAATCTGAACAGCAGAAGGAAATGAAAAGCAGAATGATGAAATAAGGCCTTCAGAAATTCTGAAGTGCAGCAACACCACTTCAATCAGCCAGCACAAAGAAGGTTCAGCTGTTTTGCTTCAGATAAACACAAACAGCTCCAAGTTTCAGTGCTTGTCCAGAGGACATTCATTCTCCTTTGGACAAGACATGGGCTTTGACAGACCACGTGGACAGATTCTCAGGAACCTTCCAGAACCACAATGTGCTGAAAGGACAGACGGATGGCAGCACCCTGTTACTGCAGCTGGTATGTCCCAACAACGTCACTGAGTAGGATGGAGTTATGTCAGACAGTGTCTTGGGCAGCATTAGACTAATGGGAAATTTTTAAAAGTGGAAATTAGGCTGAGCGTGACATAAAAATTATTAACCGCTTAAGGGAAGTAAAGGAAGCCATGAGGTCTGGATGCTTGAAACTAAATGGGGCAAAACACTTACAAAAGGAACTGTCCTGTCCTAGGAAAATGGACAGCATGATCTACATCAATAGGACTTCTGTACCTCTTAAGTCAGTGTAAACAGGAGGTACGTGAATACAAAACAAAAACAACAGAGAAGTAGAAGCTCATGCACAAAGATAAAAAGCCCTTCTAGTCAAACTGCATTTGATTCCACGACAGGATTTTCAGCCAGAAGTTAAAGATGATCCTTCTGGAATAGCTCACTGCAGAACAGCCCAGGCTATGAATACAAAGGCAGGTCAACTCAGAAGCCAGTCTATGCGCTCTCCCCTCTGGCTTGGAGAGCTTTTTATTACCATCGATGTATTTAAGTGATAACCAAAATGGACCTTGACCAAGGCCTACAAACCTAATGCCATAATCGTAATAGTAACAGTAATAAGTTTGATACAAGAGATCCTTATTAAAATGTCAGAGAAGTACACATTATGCATATAAATAATCTGTGAAAATAATTTCACAGACATGTTTGCTCCTGCCTTTCTGTATCAAAGGCCTGACCCAAAGTCTATGCAGTCAGTAAAAAGGCTGAGACACTTCAAAGCTGACTTTAGGGTACGGCATTTTTCCATGACCTGTGTTTTTAAGTTGTGTTCCTTCACGGTTATGGCTTCTCCTCTGCGGACGCAACCGTACTTCAAACCTACTTCAGCTAACATATTGCATACAAGTGACCTCAAGGTAGTTCAAGAGTCTTGGCCTTCATATAATTATCTGCGTAGAAGGCACAGAGTTCATGTCTACTGGCTATTTGTTTACTTGTCCCTTGTTCTCAGTGAAGAGATGCTGACTCAAATATACTTTTTTTTTTTTTTTTTAATTCAATTTGCAAATCTCTTCTCTCCAACAAAGTTTAAACTCAGTCTTCCAATACACAAGATGAATCTGATTGCTTTAAACCATCTTGGCTTTATCTCGGTGCACAAATGAGACATCTAACTGTTACAGCCACGTACGTCAGCATGCCAGATACAAAGCCGTGCGAAAAACCAGGCTGCAACTCTTGCATATCTTTCATGCTTATTCTTTCAGCCTTAAGGATGTTTTCTTGGCTAGCCAACTTTAAATCCATTTATTGTATATATACAGCACTATTTAAAAACAGCACTCAAGTGTACAAGATAAACATGGGCTCCTACTGAGTTTCTAAACATGAGATAATAAATTTGCATCCCTGTGATTACTACTGCTACTGTGTAGCTGCCTTCAATGCCCAGAGCAACACAAAACAGGGGAGCCATGCCAAGGAAGCAAGAGGCCCTGTGCAGAAAAAGGCCAGCACTCTGGAAGCATAAACAGGGCCGGGGCCAAGGGAGAAATTCAGGGGCCACTGAAAATAGGGGCTGCCAGACATTACATGTGCAGGATAAAGAGGGAAGTTTCTTCATATCAGTGGGAAGGCTCTCCCACTCGGAACACATGGGGAGAAGCACCACAGCCACACGGAAAGGAAAAGGCTCTCAATTCACATTTACTGCAAAAGTAAAACATGAGTAGCATGGAAGGGAAGGGAAGAGCCTGAGAGCTTTGTGGAAGCTACCAGGAAAGACGCAGAGCTCCCTGCAGCACCAACAGAAGTGGCAAGGGCAGGGCTTAGGTGTCTCCTTCCCCTTGGTGAGAGTGCTAACTCTTGGTTTTCATCTCTGCTGCCTCTTGATGTTTGCAACAACAACAACAAAAAAAAAAAAAAGGTGGGAATTTAGTTGCCTTCAAGACTTCTACTTCCTGCTAGATCTGGTGGGAATTAGCCAACAGGCTCAGTGTTAGACAGGGAATGTGAACAGACAGACAGACATCATCACCACCACGCACACCTCAGTTCCTTGGAATCCTGGCTAAAAACATCCGGGCTCTGAAGCAGAAATACTCATGAAAAGATTTCATAATGCTTTACTAAGGAGTGGTACCAGTCTCACCATCTCCATTCCATGGCTGAAGCACTGACTGGACACGACACGCCTCGAGCCACCCATCAGATACCTTCTACTTCTGGCTCTGCCACTGTTTCCTGATTGCAAGCTGGTGCCCTACCAGTGGAGTCATCCCAAACCACAAGCTGAAAGAGAAAAGGGCTGCTGGAGTCAGTATGTGAGTATTTGAATGCTCTTTGCAGACAGCAAGGAAAGGGAAGAATTTTAAAGCTGACAGAAACTCAAGAAATGCAATTCTCATTCCAAAAGGCAACAGTTGCCTCTGGAAGGCTCAGCGCACTAGGCCTTGTAGATGCATTTCATGAACAAGACTAACTTCAGTTACCACACACCACAGAGGTGACTGCTTAAATTAAGAAACAAGCCAGAACCAAACCAGAAACCCAGAGAGGTCTGAGCAAGGGAGATGGTGGGATCTGAACTCTAGCCTTCTGATTCGGTGTCTACCATACTTGCATCATGATCTGAGCTAAAAGCTTTTATCCAAACACCACCAGGCCTTTGCTTGGATTAACTTTTGGGTCTTCCTGTTCTTCTCTAACTCCTGGGGGACCCACTCTATCAGATCCATCATGATTTCACTGAGCTTCAAATCTAGGCATACTTAGCAGTATTTGACTAAATCTCACCAAGGCTAAATTATTACTCTTTTTCTTTTCCCTTTACATGTGAAAAGGATAAAGTAATCAGTCAGGAATCACTTAAATGATTCCTTACCTAAGAAAACAATGATCACTGGAAAGCAATATCCCTTGCCTTATTCCTAAGGTTTCAAATTTTTTGTACCAGAACCACGGAAAGAATGTTTCTATCATTATTAAACTGAATTTAAAAAATAGAAAATAAGAAGACAGAAATTATTGAACTTATTTTTTAATATCATAAGTGGTACGAAAAAGTAGCATGAATTGCTATTTTATTTCTGTGTAATTAAGAATTGCATTCTCCTCCTTTGTAACTCTTCTTTTATTCCTGTTTTCAGGTCAAGCTCACAGATACAACTTCTCCCCTACTCCACCATGAAGAAGTAATGAGCCCTTCGTCTAACGCAGCAAGGCCTGACCTCTGCCATCAGCCTCCTACCTGCTCTCAGCCAGTCTGACATCCAGGTGGCAGAAACGTCTCAGCCTGGGTAACACATGCTCTCCCACACTGCTGCTGTTACCAGTCCTGAAACTGATGGTCCACACAGATAATTACATTTGTAGTGACAAACACTGCCTGAGATCAAAGTTGTTGCAGCATTTGGTTTCAGCTGCCGCTCTGCTACCACTGTAAGCGCGACATCAAAACAATGTACCGTATGGTGATGCCAGGACACAGCATTGCCATCATGTGGCACTCAGGGACATGGTTTAGTGGGCATAGTGGTGTTAGGCTGATGGTTGGCTTAGATGATCTTAGAGGCCTTTTCCAACCTTTATGGTTTTATGTTTCTATGCTTTTGTGACTTCCCTCATCTAGGTATCAGTGGTCTTTCCTGGCACACCTCTGAATTACAAGAAAATACATCAAGTGAAAGGAGGCTACCGGCAAAGAAGGACTTTGAAGAAGGCTGTGTTTTGATTCATGAGAGTGGTTCCTCAAACGAGTGCTCCTCTCACTGTGTTGCAAGCATGATCAGACTGTCTGCTCAGGTAGGCTGGATGAGAGCCATGTGTAGCATCTTCAAGGGTCAAACACTGCTCACATAAGGCCCTGGTCTGACTAAGAACCATGAGAAAGCCTCCTACAGCCTCTGTTCCAGTGAGACAGCTTACAGGCAATCATCACCCACAACTCTTTGTCCCCCACACCATCTTCATCAAAGCAAAAATGGAAAGACAGAAAAACACAGAACCAGGAAGAGATGGTTTAACCATGACAAATCTTTTCTGTAACTGATCACTCGGGTTCTGCACTACAATACAGGCACTGAGACTGAACTCACATGAGTGCAATTTCAGTTTCAGCTACACTGATACCATACCAGCTTTGCACAGTCACAGTCAGACAGCTTTACTTTTGGCAATATTTTGAAGTTCTGAAGGAACACTTGAAAACAAATACCTTCACTAAGCCTTAAAATAACAACCATAATTAAATGAAGGACCATCTACGCTGCTGACATTTACCTTCCTGAAGGAGTAACAGCTACTGCTTCCAGCCCTGACACACCAGGCAGCTTTATGAGCACGCATGGGTCAACAAGCAGGCTCAGGGCTCCAGTCTGTAACAAAAAATCAGTTACCGTATGCCTACAGGGGCCACGGGGTGTGAACACTGGAACTCCTCTGCCACCAGCAGCCCAGTGAAATCCCATCTGCCACTCTCCGCTTTCAGTCCCAGTGAAGTTGTTGCAGGTAACAAGGCTCTTCCCACTCCTTCAAGCCATTTTTAAGCATTTAAGGGGCACAGATCTGGGAATGAACTGGAAACTGCCAACCCCAGCCTGACCAAGGAGCAAAATTTAGGATTGCACTAAATCTGCAATTTTGAGTTTTCCTGTTAAGGTGTTCCTGGCAAGATGTTATTAGGCAGCTCGAGTGAAAGTGGTAACTTGATGTTCAGCATTTAAAGTCTGTGAAATACTTGCATTATGGCAAAAAAAAAAAAAAACTACCTTGGTGTTATTTTGATATGCAGCTTATACGAAAGAGACTTCCTCTAGAAAACGAGCAGTATAGCCCAGTCTGAATCCAGCCTGTCTTATTCAAACACACCAGGGCTGCGGAGCCGGCATCCATCCCTTCAGGAGAACCAAACACATCCTCCTAGCATTAGACACACCGAGCCAGTGTTTACATACTTATCTGGTAATAAGCAGAGCCGGGAATTCCAGAGCAGGAGCTTTGTATTTATCACTATTTTACATTACTACCAAATGTGCCAAGTTCAGGCACTTTAAATCATGAGGGCTGCTATCACACGCTACTTTATCAGTGTTTCACACCAGTGTTACTGAAGCATCTCGATAAGAATGTCTAAAATGTCTGCTATTCTTTAAAACAGCAAACCCTTCCTTTTCTGTTCTGACCCAGCCATTTCAGTCAACAAAGCTCCTTCTACTCTTTGAAAACACTTTCTGCTCACTTAATGGCTGTGATCGTACCTTCTTGGAAACCGCTAGACCCAAAAATAATACAGCATAGCTGTTTATTCATGCTAGTGGCTTGACACGATATTTTGAGGACTACCATTTCACAATATGGAATGAAACATAGACATCCATCTTATGGCAAGAGACCTAACTATCACACTCCAGCCTTCATACACAGAACATGAATGCACCTTTAAAGTGAAGAAAATCAGGAAACCATGCAACTAAAACAAACAACTTGCCAAAACCAGCATACGTTTTTGCACTTGCTTGTACATTCCCAGGCTCACCAAGATCAATATATATATAGACAGGCATGTGTATGTGTGTATACATACCCTTTCAGTCTCAACTGCATTTCTCTGGAAGGTGCCAGTCAGAGCAAAAGCAGTCAGGAGTGTAAAAAGCCATTTCTACTACACTGAGCAGAACCAGGTTTATCTCCTGACATTTTGGAGAGTGTTAATTGTTTCTTTTTAAAGAGCTGAAACTGTTCCAATACTAACTTTTGAAACTCGGCTCCGTAAACCCAGCCTTTGAAACAATATTTGACCACAAACCTACCTATACTGTGATAGCTACCATTGAACTGAACGTTAAAAGACAACACTAATAAGAACCACCTACCTCTGCACTCATTTCCTGCTGCAGGAATTCCACTTGGGAAGGACAAAGAAGGGAGAGGTGGAGTGGAGAGAGCACAGCTAATTAGCGAGGTTTCACAATCTAATTTAGCCTGCCAACCCATTTTTCTGCTACTCTCGCACACATAAACATGATGAAAAGCAGAGGGTCCAGGTTCATCAGGCTCTTACTTCTCAATTCCACCATTTCTGACTGTCTGCCTGAGTACTCCTGTCCCCTCTCCCTTGGAGCTCCAGATCACCACCTCCAGAGCCAGGAAAGCTGTTCACTTGCAACAAGATGAACAGGAGCTGCTGACATTAGCAGCATGGGTTGTTCTGAGAGAAAGGAGACTACATGCAGCTGGCTGTTCAGGATCTTCCCTCATGCCAAGTACATTTATTGCAGTCCCAGCAAGTCACCCAAGGCTGAGTGATTCTTGAGAGCACAACCAATAAAACTGTAGGACACACCTGTGCTGCACAGCCACGACACAGGGGCTTGTGCTGAGTGAGTTCAGCCATTTACAGGGTATGCTGCAGGGCAAGGCTGTGCAGACACACTAGCTTGACTCTCACAAGCAGAAAACCAGTGTCAGAGAGAGCACCCTGCTCAGTCCAATCAGCACAATCAGGGGAGATGTAAGTGGAGAAGCAGCATTAATTAGCCTGGGCAAAGCACCTTGTTGGCTTGGGAATCTCTGCACGTGGCTGTGATGCACAGCTCGACGTGTGACCGTCTGTGACCGAGCCTCCTTGCTCCCTGCAGTTGGCAGTGATTTCACCACGGCCAAGATCCACGCACTGTTGAGGCAATGTGTCCCGTCACCTGAGAGCAGAGCGGGGCGAGTCCTCGGTTCTCAGTGCTGCTTTTTTGAAGCGAGGAGCTGCAGGGATCTTACAGACCGAGCAGACGATGCTCCTCCCATTGCAGGCGGTTAGGTAGCTAACTCAACAGTCTTCCTTTGCATAATCCTTTTTGAGAGAGGGGGATCCTAGTCTGTTTATCATGAACTTCTTTGTTTTTTTTTTTTTTTAATTCGTTCTATGGCATTATAGGTACTTAGAGGGAAAGAACATGGTGCTAGCAGTACTTTCACTACCTTCCCCATCTCAAAATACTCTCCAGATGGAAAGAGTTTATTTGTAAGAAGGAAAGCATAAGGCCGACTGAAGAAAAGTGGTGACTGTATTAGAATAATAACAACAACAACAAAACCTGCAGCTAATGAAGACTCTTGGCTTCATTTAAGAAAGGGCATCTTTACCCCACTGTGAAGACACAGACAGCTCTGCAGCTCACTCACCCTTTCTACAAATGTCATCAAGAGCAGTAGGACTGCTCACCAAGCCAAATCCCTTCTGCTGAACGGGTTTGACTGGTCAATGATAACAAGAAGGAAGTGCTTGTACTTAGATCTTCTCGATCGCTCTGCAGGCTGTCCTTCAGGTTGAATAAAGATAAGTTACAGGAACTTGTTAATGGATCTAGAAAAGTAAAAAGATGTCAGGTGATTCTCACTGTGGATGTAATGGGCATGTCTTAACTCAGAAACAAGTTAGGAGGATCCTCCCACCTCACACAGCAGTAGTACATGGCACAGCCTGAATGACAAAGGGACATTATTTTGCTTTTTTTTCCCCCTATAAGAAGCTGACTTTTCAACAAAGACGCTTACAGTGCATGGTTTTACAAGAAAAAAAAACACACAATACTCCTTTCAAAAAATCCAAAATAGACCCCAAACAGGTTAACAGCAAACATGAGAAGTGTCAGCTCCTCTAGCACTCTTCCTGTTGTTCTCCCTGGAGTGAAGAACTCATTTTTACTTCACTGGAGGTTCGTGCTACCTGAGGTTTCTTTTTTTGAACCATTAGCACTAGAAAAGCTAGATGAGGCTATTGAGAAGAGAGGTTTATTTGCCAGCAAGACAAGCTCCTGGCAGACAAAGGCTTAAGGCACGATTTGCCCCCTGTCTCCACTGCAAGGAAGCTCTGCCACTCTGGTCACAAGTGTCCGCTCCTCAGCGAAACCAAACCCCATTCCGCCCAGCTTCTTTCAGCTGTCACAGCTTTGGCAGTGCTTTAGTGGGACTTACTGCGCTCCAGAAGTTGGAAGTGAGACAAGAGAATTTACAACCATCAGCCCAATTTCTGACTGAAGATTACCAGCCACAGAAACCCACAAATAACGTTCCTCTCCTCATCTAACACAACCTCACTCCCCAAAGAGATTTCTTCTAGCACTGCCGAGTGTGATGAACTTGATTTGCCATAGTGGGGAGGGATTCTCCATTATTTAAGGAGCTGCCAGGAGAAGCCATTAGAAATAAAAGACTACAGTACCTCGGGTTTCATTAGCCTATCCCTAGATCTGACACCTCAACAGGGAAAGAAGCTCAGAGCAATCTCGGTAACCTGCTTCTTTATCTTTGTCCTCTTGACCTTTGTGCCACCAGGTGCCTCTGAAACATTCATCAGTGTCTGTGGCTGGGAACACCGATGCTGAACAACAACCAGGAACATAAAGCTGGCTGGAAAGGAACACAGATAGCATCAACACTGCCAGTTTCTCTAGGCAGTGATACTACTAATACTCCTCTCCAACACACGCATCCAGGGTCAACACGCCTGGCAGGCTGCAAACAAACCTGGAATAAATATGAATGAACAAGTTGTTCAGAACACTGTTCTGCTGCAGGGGAGGCTCGCCATGCCTTTAAAGTAACCTACTGGTTACACCTTGTGAATGCACACTCTAAACAGTAAATGGAATATAACCTCCCTTCTAGGGGAGCTTAATTTAAATCCTCATCCTGCTGCTGTCACCGATGTTATTAGCACTGAGAGTAGCATCGCCAGGCTACCAGACACTGGTGGGGTCATTGTGGACACAGAGAACCGGTTCACCAACACAGCAGCACAAAAAAAAAGCAGAAGAGCAGTAAAAGAAACATTCCAACAGCCACAGGACACCTGTGTTTTGGTTAGCTCCACCGTGACAAATACCAGCGCAGCTTTCATGCCACCCTATCATCTGCAAAGCTGGGCTTTGCTCCCAGTGCTTCTCCTTGGTTTACACTGAAGCCTCTCGGATCAAAGACTGCTGCAAGCGAGGACCTGAAGTCTCTCCAGCCAACATCACCAAGTTAAAAAAAATAAGAGTGACCGTAAGCTTTAACTATAGGGGATGCTTCTTCCTTGTGGGCCACACTACAGCTGCCTAGGCACTGTAATTATTAACAGATGCACTCACCTGCCTTCCTTGCTTCACTTACTCGCTCCAGTGCATGAGGACTGCCCGGACTTCCCTAACGGCAAATCATGAAACAAAGCTGACAGCGAAAAGCTGGGGCAGCAGTTAAAGCAACTGCCAAAGAGAAATCTGTTTGCTCAGGCAAAAGCTGTTCTCAGTCCAAACATGGGAGTCATAATCTTACAGCCATTTGCTTGGAAGACAATGAAGGGAAGGCGTAGCAGGCTGGGAAACTACAGCTCGCCACAGTGTGAGAAGAGAACGATCTTTGTGCCCAGATTTCTTTGCTCTGCAGGGTAAGTTTTACAGAGCCGACAACCGGTAGCAACATGCAGTGGCCCCAGGCACCATGGCTGCCTATCAAAGACTTGGATTTTAGCCCTGGAGAAATTACAACTTCTCAGTTTTCTGGAAGCTCTATCGGCCAAGAAGAAAGCCAGAGAGTAATGAATGACCTAACTAATAATTAGTGTAATACATGGATTGCATACTCCGAGTGATAAATGTAGGGGTGCTTGGGGAGCAGGGAGAACTGGGGGAAAGGGGCAGGCAGAGGACGCCTTGTATTTGACAGCAATGTCATATCTACTGGTTACAGAAGGCAACCAGCTGGGGCTGCTGCAACTGCAAAGTGCTACAGCAGTAGGGGCTGGCACACCAAATGGAAAAGACGGAGACAGCAGATCAGCAACAGAGACAAGGGAAGAGGAAGCTCAGTGATGTGGGTTGAAAAAGACATCAGGGAAAAGACAGGTTAGGAGGCAGCATGTGGACATGAATAAAGATGCACTTGACCCCCAGCCAGTCCCTGAGCATCCCTGTACATCCCTGTGCGGGGCTGAGGTCTCCTGGCCACCGCTCTGCTGTGTGGCAGGGGCAAGCAGGCCAAGCCCAGCCCCACGCGTGCTCCTTGTGCTGGACACAGCAGGTCTATTGTGTTTCTGCAACATCCACTTTAATCCATGTTCATCGGTTAACAGAAGCTGCCAAACCTAAGGCCCAGATTTATGGTCAGAGGGCTTTTGTTTTTTTTTTTTTTGGTTGCAGCACTGCAAGAGACCCGAACTGTTTCAACTTCCTCTCCCAAATGTCAGGCTCGAGCCGTTCTGGTCCGTTTGTCGGAAGCATGTGATGTGAAATGAAAGCCAGGAAATAAGACTTTCTGAATAAACATTTATTTGGTGAGAAATACTTCTGATTTTTGGCAGAGAAATGTCAGAAACCTGAAGCCCTATGTATAGCATGCCTACAGAGTGCAATTTCTATTTAAAGGAAAGCTGCAGCTGTCTGTAGCTCTTAATGAAGAATAATGCCTGGGAATAAATTACTGCTGTTCTGAGAGACATCTCGCAAGTGACAGCGGTTCTCCCTCTTTTCCCTCTCCCTACAAATACCAAGGGGCACACACTGAGCAGCTGTTTAGAACAACGGACGCACGCAGCTCCCTCTTGTAGGCTGCCCAGTAATCTCCACAGAAAACATGAAGTGCTTTAGCACACAGCTACCAAAGCAAGGCTGCATGTGTCCGACTTTCCCCTCTGTCCTCCAAGGTGAGTGCAGCTCATGACAGACACTGCGCATTGCTCCCATCCGCGCCACAGACCCAGCACTGACCCCGCTCTGCAAAGAGCTGCAAACCCCAGTGGGTTTGGGTTCCCTCTCTGCGGGGCTGCCACACCGATAGCCTGGGCAGGTAAAGCAGGTGATGCCCGAGGCAAAGGGCTCGGCTGGGCTGCCGTACCCCCACCAGTGGCTCAGGAAGCAGCACTGACATCAGCCCCCGGAGCTGGTCCCTCCTGGCCCTGGTCAGCACACAGGGTGCCAGGAAAAACAGCAGCAGGGCTGCCGGAGGAGCAGCTGAATGGGAGAGGGAAGAAGTGAGGAGTGAGGAGAGCTGAGAAACGGGGCCCAAGATGCCCTCCTGCAGGCTGCTTCCTACTGAAGTTACAAGCTGTGAGGCTGTCGGAGTGAGGAGTGGGGATATTTACTACCCTGCCATCTGCAGTTTGCCCAAAATAACAGCTCTAGATATGAGATCAACTGAAGATGTTTTGTTATTGACATATACTGGGTTTAGAGATTTATTTTCTGTTTCCCACAAACTGTGCCAGAGGTTTTAGTACAAGCACAAGAAAAAAGAAAAAGAAAAAAAAAAACAACACGTGAAGAAATGTCTGCAAGTGAGGAACACGAAGAGTTTATTCATTGCTCCTGTCAGAATGTGTTTGTGCTTGTGTGGCTAGCACTCCAAAAAAGCTGTGGCATATGTTTTTAGGATGGAAAAAAACTCAAGATACCTAAATCTCACCAGACAACTACAGCACTGTACACCAGAACCCACAAGGTACCCTCCTGCAAGAGCAGAGCAGCCTCACCTTCCTTTGTTTTACCCCCTCGCTAAATGAAATAGCAGTCCTCCTTAAGAAACCCTCCTGACATCTCTCCTTCTCCCTGCAGAAGCAGAATATGGACTGATTTGTACAAGCTCTGCTATTCCAGAACTGCGCTTCATCCAAATGAGGAGGGCAGGCGAGAGGAAGCGAGAACGTGGTGCTGTTTAGTAAACAGGCAGTTTCTAGGTGGATCCGAGATGCTGGTCCCAGCGTACTGCCCACCCCCGGTGCTGCAGTTTGCCTCGGTGGCAGGAGGAGGAGGAGGAGGCGGAAGAGACGAGCACAGCAGGGAAGGTCTGTGCTTTCCCTACTCTTAACGTGACAACACCCTGCAAACAGCTGGGGAAAAGAGCGCAGGGCTTTTAAAGAAAACCATTGTGCGCTGGTATTTCCTTTCAGTAGGAAGGGCAGCAATGCCACCCCTCCTCACTCCTGGTATTCCTGTCTGCTGCAGAGAGTAAAGAGGGGAAGGAGAGGAGGAGCCTGGCGGAAAGCGCCATCCTCCAGGCAAAGAAAGGTGACCAAGCATGCTCGCAAGGAACTTCTGAAGAGCTCTCCATCGCCTAGGAGTGAGCAATCCCCTCAGAAACCTGTCCTCAGTGTGGGGTGAGAGCCATTCTCAAGAGCACTTTCTTCCCATCTGTACCTGGAGCAAAGTGTGTTACTTCTTCTTCACAAACCCAGGCCTCACAAGTGCATTTCGGGGTCTTGACACCCCAAGAATAGTCCACCATGCTGCACTTGCAGTGGGCTTATATTAAACCACATAGGACGGGGCAGAATGCAACAATCGCACCACCAGCACCTCACACGGACACTCCATCCCTGCAGTGTCCCCTCCCTGCAGGGGTCCCTCCCTCCTCACGCAGCTTCTCTGGCTCAGACACCACACAGGGCACGGGACCTGCGGAACACTCTCCTTGCATGCAGTGCTGCTGCTGCAATTGGCAGAGGTGATTGCAACATCCTGAGCAAGCACCTCCGCTATCCCGACAGCTTTGTATGCTAGGACAGTTTATTACTATTATTATTATTATTTAAGACTGCCCTCCTCTGCTCTAGGATGTCAGCGTGCAAAGTAAGCCCTTGTGGTTTCAAAGAAGTCTTCCAAAGTGTGGGAATAAGCTGATATGGCCACATTTGCTTGGATACACAGACAGTGAGAAGCTCCAGCTCTCAGAGGCCCCTTATTCATCTTAATGAGTTATTAACTTGGCAGCTTAGTGCTACTAGTTACTAACGATTCCAAAGGTCAGCCTCGTTAACTATTTCACTGTAGATCAAGGCATGCAGGAAAGGGGAGAGATGGCAAAGACTGTTCTGTGTCTCCTGTAACACCAATTTTGCAAGTGGCCCTTTGGAAAGCAGCACCACTTAGATTCAGTCTGCTTCCCAGGGCCTGAAATCCAACGAGAAAAAGCAGAGCAAAGGAGGGCATCTGACTTCCAGGGAGCTAGAAGGCATGCACAGGAGTCAGAAAAAATAGTTGTATTTACTAAATTTCTGGGAAATGCAACAACTAATTTACTCAAACTTGAAGAATCTGCAGCTGTGCCATCACTGCTGACATTCTGAAGGACTTAGTGCATACTTTGGGCATAAGGTTTCAAATACCAATTTACCTAACTTTGAAATTCTCAAGTTTTCTAAGACCAAAACAAGGTTTATTCTCAGACCTAGTAGGTGGAGAATTCTGGTTTTCCTCTGTTTTTAAGGATATTTCCATCTGATCTGCACATCTGCCCATTTCCTCCCAGAAATGCAGTGAGCGTAATGAGAAAAAACAATGAGCATAAAAGCATTTATGACTTCTCTTTAGCCTTTCCTCACGGAAAGGGTCTCTTGTATTAAAGGCTGCAGGATAAGAGTCTTAATTATGCGACTGTTTTCTCTCTGAAAGGTATGCAACTCCAGTTCCCATGAAGACAAATTCCAGGTGGAGCATTTGTATAGAAAATGTACAATACTTAACTTAATATAATGAACTGACCAAAGGAACAGGAGTTTGGAATACTGGGTGCAAATAATCTCTAATTTGGAAGTAGCCAAATGATTTCAGTCCGTGTATGAGCATGTATAAAACTCCTGAATCTTAACTGTACATTGTTGAACCATTATCCATGATATTTTTCATTTGTTAGGCTACACCATTACAGGGCCTTCAGAAGCAGGCCTACATATTTGGCTTAAAAAAAAAAAAAAAAAGAAAAAAAAAAAAAAAAGTAATGCATTAAGTAACTGTAACAGTTCAAGGGAAAGAAAACCTACATCTTTCCTCAGACATCACCACTCTGCCCTTGAAGTCATTAAAAAAAAAAAAAAAAAAGAGGGAGAGAAATCAAAACTCTGGCTTTGCAGCTTAACCCAAACACACCTGCCCTTTGGTTTCAGCACAGTAAAAAGATGCTTGATACATCACAGGGACTGAAGCAAATGCTACAAGCCAGATACCCCCACACAGAAGACAAAATTGCAAATACACATTAATGCTGCTAGGAACTCACAACATTCACTATGTTCTTCTCCAGGGAATTCTGGATTATCCTTTAGCATGAAGATTTTTCAGAAGCTGCTGGATTGCTCACAGGTCCTCACTGGCTTTCCTCTTTCAAATAAGGTGAGATAGAGCTGTAAAAGATGAGCAAAACAAACTAAGAAATGAAAACAAGGAAAATCCATGCAGCTTTTTAGCAAATGAACGGTTCATCATTTCCTTGAAGCAAATGCATTTTTAACAGGCTCCCAAGATGGAGATTCCCATATAGCGTGTATGTCAAATGCTGATCTAGGAAAGGAAGAGTCATTTGCTCTGCACTTCTCATTACCAACAATTAAATCCCCGTTCAGAGTTGCTGAAGCAGAATAAAACAGTTCTTGGATAATTCTGTTGTCATAACAAGTGGAAGACAAAACCACTCGTATCTGTTTCTGCGGTTATCTGTAACATTGCAACAGAGAAGTACTGAAACCAAAAATACGCACATGCATAATTGCTGCTCTTCAGTGGAAAGTATTTATCACATCTGAGACTTTTAATGTCGTGCAGTTCTTTCATATTTGTTTGACTGTATTTCCCACGGACTACCTGCACCTCCCAAATTCCTAGTGTCCCGTCCTGCCACAAACTCTTCCTTGACATAAGCCTTCTCAAACACCTCCAGCGTGTGAGGATTCAGTTTCAGGATACACACATATAGAATCCACCCTACAAGGACTGTGGTGGAATCCATGAGTATACGTGTGCAAAACAAAGGTCTCCACCTGACGTAGTCCAAGCTCTCTTTATGTTCAGTGGAGAACAGCAGGCAACCTAGAGAATAATTGTTTGACCTATCTTAGGCATCTACTTTAAGGCAGAATGAGTCACTCTCCCGAAAGGTCTACTTCTCTCCCTTCATAAAGTGAGTCTAGACGCTTAGCTCAGACTGGATGGCTACAGATGAATGCAGATGAATCTCACCCTCCGTGAAGGCAGGAAACAAGTCAGACAGATGGACAAGAGCAGTTCATGGGTGAAGAGTAAAGCGAAGACAACGCAATGGTGGTAGGCAGGGGAAATACTTAGAGCTACTGCCCTGAAACAGTCGTTTCAGTTGAACAAACCAAACCACAACAACAAAACCCTCCAAAACCCAAGGCAACAATTGCCCAACTGATCCAGCCAGCTTTGATGCAAGACTACCAGGAGTCACTGGCTGAGGCGCAGCCTGCACTGAGCAGTGCCCATGAACCGCCATCTCCTCCACCCGGTTGGGACTCCCCACTGCACACTGGCAATGACGGTGATGACAACTAGTCTCAGTTGCATGCATCTTTGGCCTCTACCTGATGGACTGTAGCAATGCAATACACTTGTTACAAAAACCTTCCCCACTAAGGAAGGCCAAGCTGTAAGTACAGCTCCTGGTGACACAGGCACTGCACCCTCAAGACCCTTTAGACAGCCAGGCCCCGACTAAAGTGCCAGGACATTGCCCAACAACTCCTCTCCTCTGGTCAAATGGGACTGCGCTGCTTATCTGACAGAGGCACACCATCAGACATGATCTCATAGCTTTGTGACTTTAGAAACACAACCCAGAGAAGTAAAACACAACTTCTAAATCAACCCTCAACATTTTGTTTAGCCCCAAGTAATTCATATTGAAGCTACTTTTTCTTTAAATTAGTTGAACCTCAAGAGCAAAAAAAAAAAAAGCAAAAAAAAAAAAACCAGAAAATACTCAAAATATTTTGTTCCTAAGTGTCAAAATGAAACATTCCAGCATTTCAAAATCAATTCTTCTGTTTTTTTTGTTTTTTTTTTTTTTCTCCCCAATAATTTGGCAATCCAAAAATCTCCCGAAAATTCACAGAATCACAGGATGGCTTGGGTTGGGAGGGACCTTAAAGCCCACCCAGTTCCAACTCCCCTGCCGTGGGCTGGTTGCCACCCACTGGATCAGGCTGCCCAGGGCCCATCCAGCCTGGCCTTGAGCACCTCCAGGGATGGGGCAGCCACAGCTCCTCTGGGCAGCCTGTGCCAGTGCCTCACCGCCCTCTGAGTAAAGAATTTCCGTCTAATATCTAATCTATATCTCCCCTCTTTTAGTTTGAAACCATTCCCCCTTGTCCTATCACTATCAGACCATGTAAAAAGTCGCTCTCCCTCCTGTTTATAGGCTCCCTTTAAGTACTGGAAAAATTCCATTTTTAATCTTCATTATTTCCCTCAGAAATTGACCCAACTCACATCTCTTGTCATTCAACATTCTGGTGAACCTGAATATAGACTCCGAAGAACTACTAGAAAATTTCTGGCATTTCTGCAAAAATTAGGTGGCTTCCAAATGTTTTTAATAAGAGCAGGGAATCTTACTCCAGGCATACCTTGCTTCCCAAATCAAATTCTGCTGATTTTGCTTGCATCTACTCCTTTGCCTTTCCCTGTAGAGTAAGCTGCACCTAACACCGGGCTGAAACTCACTGTGGTCAGTGAACGCCTTCTCACTAACTTCAGCAGGCTGGGTGAGGATCTTGATTTCAATTCTAACAAGACCACAATCGCCCATACCAAGACTCAAATAATGGAAATAGAAGCAGCGCATGCTAAGTATGCAGTTATCTTGCCAACAGTCTGGAATAGATGTTGCAGACCCCTTGTAGCATGGGGACACCAGAACAAGTCACAAAAGCACCCACATGATGCCATGCACTGGCAATCTGTAGCAGCTATCCTTGTGCACTCACTCTATGGGAAAGATGGCACGAGGCAACGCAACCTACCCCTCAGGGAAGAACGGTGAGAGCTCGGATTTACCACGCAGTACATATATATGCACCATGCACACAGCCAGTTATTATGGAGCAGATGATACCGTGTAAATGCATAAGCTAGTTTAATCTGAAACAACGTGCTCCCTTGACCACGGCCTCAGGCACTTGTTTCTGCAAGAGGCAAGTTGTAAGTTGTCTAGACAGACAGCATGGCGCAATCTTCAGGACACAGAGGGAGATGCTCTGCTTCTTGAAGCACACTCCTCTCCTGCAGAGCAGTGCACTCATGCTCTAACTGGGACAATCTTCCTGCTACGCGCTGTCTGGCAGTTTGCTCATTGTGGAGCATGGCAATGAGTCCTAGCGCGGAGGGACCGCTGAGGAAGGCAGTGGGCTCCATCAGGTGTATTTCACGTCCTCTGTTCTCCAGAGCAAACAGTCCAGTGCTGCTTTCCTTCGTCCTGGTCTACACGGGAGCAACTCCTCTGAAGATGTGGAAGGTACGGATGGAAGTATAACGTGGCTCCAGTTTGCAGTATCTATTAAATTTCAGGCATGCTTTGCCACCAAAGTTTCAACAGGATCAATGAATCATTATCAAATACATAAATCATATTTATATTTACCATGGTTGAACCACATTCATATGGTTCATAACTGTAACAAATATATGGTTACTGATCATATCTCTGCTGTAAACAGGAAGCATTACACAAGGAATCTCATTTTCATGGTC
>VXAV01009083.1:23517-80767 GCA_013399715.1 Alectura lathami | reverse complement strand
ACAAATAAAAAAAAAAAAAAAAAAAAAAAAAAAAAAAAAAAAGAAAGAAAACGGAAAAATACAAACAAACACAAGAACTAATTATCTTTCAGATTTCAAGTTAATAAAAGCTTCTCCACGCAAGCCATGCCAAACTTTACCCACCTGAGAACGTGCTGACATTTTGCCTAGTGTACAAAGGCTGCTTCAGACAGAGCTGAGTCATTTTTACATTAATTGTTCTGCTAGCGTGAAAAAAAAAAACAACTTAAATTACAATTATACCTACTTCGAGGCTTACAGCAAAGCCCTATCAACGTCGCATAAAAGAGGCTCTAACTTCTGTTAACACTCTTTCCCAAGCCGACAAATTTTTGGAGCTCAATCCTCCCTAGCTCTGTCACGTGATCAAGCACTTCCCATGGATCTGCACGTGGTTTGCGGCAAAGTGCAATACCACACTCATTGTTTGTACTTCAGTAATATCCCCTTTGTCCAATAAGACTTAGGGTTAAACTGCAGTCAGTCCCGTGCTATGCTTCTGTGCTTAGATTCTGAGAGTCTCTCCATGAAGAGTAAGGTATTCAAAGAGCAAGCAGAGGAGTGGGCTGTGGGTGCAACACACAGTGCCATCAGCAGAAAAGAAAACTAACACGAGCATGTCTAGGTTGTTTCGTCTAAGAAATGCTACAGAACTCGAAGAAGAAAAATACCACACTAATACCTCCAGTGAGATATTAGTGGCATATTTCTAATAAAAAGCCATCATCCCATTAACATCAGCATCCCCTTTTTGCCACTTTCTCATGGCTATCAGGACAGAAATAGTGGGGATAGAGGAAGACTTCAACAGTGATTTACTCTTGTCTTACACTGCCAGCTTTACTGCCTGCATCTTTGTAACACAGTCATTCCTACAGCTCTTCTGAGTAGAAGAAATTGGGAAAAAAAAAAATGCAAACAGTCCATAACAATTCAGGCTCAGAACCTGAATGATGAACAGATACAAATAATAAAAGTAACCACTCTGGATGCTTCTGTTGCAGGACATAAATATTCTTCTTTTGTGGAAGCCATTAGGCAAAAACGCAGCTTAGCCAGGAGTAGAGACAAGGAGCCTCCCCTGTATCTGAGGAACCACAGCACCCTGCTCTTGTTGCAGATGAGAACAAGTCCAAGGACTGAGCCTTCAATGAACACAGACATCCTCTCACAGGTGATGGCCACCGCACTTCTGCAAATGCAGTGTTGAGGAGGCGACCCAGAAGCGGCGAGTCCCAAAGCTGAGGTTCTGTTTATGTGCAACAACTCGAAGACAAACCACCTGGAGAAGAAGACAGCTCTGCAGGTAGCAGCACTAACAAATACCAGCAGAAAGGCTGGGCCGTGATGCTTTTCTGGTGGCAGGAGCAATCTCAGCGGAAGCTCACCCTACCGGTGCCGGGGTGGGGTGAGGTCTGAGCCTGGCTGTGGCCCTTGCTCAGCAGCAGCATCCCACAACCACCAGGCTGCCTACTTGCACAGAGCTTCCCTATGGCCTTGCGTAGGGCGTTTGGCTGAGGATAGCCAAAGGAGTGCAAGCTGGGAGCCTGGGGCTGTGCGGACAGACAGACAGACGGACAGACGCACGCCCAAACAATGCCATCACGTGAGCCCTGCTTCCTTAGGAAGCCAGCCCAGAACCCACCCTTACCCTTCTCCCCACCTCCAGCGCAGCTGCATCTTTTGTGCTTCTGATGCAACATGAAATACAGTACTGTAAAACAAAGGCGCTATTGACTAACTTTTTTGCAGGATTAAGATGACTATACTGGCTCGCAGCAGAGATTTCATTGATTTCAACATTTAACACTAAGTAACAGGAACGCCGCTTGGCAATAAATCCAGAGATTACCTGTTGAAACATTAATGGCAAACACCTTTTGATGTGGGCTGCTTTATGTGGTGCAAAAGCCAGCGCTGTAATTATGCATTTCCTTTCTATGAATCTAGTATTTAAACCTGAAGTGTTACGGTCGGGTGGGGTGTGTGTGTGCGTGTGCACGTGTGTGCACGTGTGTGCCTGTGCTACAGGAAACGCTCCGCAGCTGAGTCTGCGATTCAGCGGTGTAGCTGCACGTAGTAAGTCTGCAGCGGGACCTCAGCCCTTTCATTCATTGTGCACCAAGCAGAGGGCTCCAGCAATTGCCACGCTGAAGACAAATGCCAGCATGAGTCATAGCAGCCGGAGTGCAAACATGTTTGCTGTCGGGTGAGTCATAATATCACATCCTGAATTCACAGACCTTCCTATAAATACTAATTTCTGCAATTGTATTTCTTGAGTACAATACAATTTTAAGTGTGATGCCAAATCTACGGCAGATTTCCTGACTATAAAGAAAATGTTTTTCTCCTCGTCCCTTTTGTTCTTGACCACATGCATCTGCCTACAGTTGTAAGCTGTCTGTGGTGACTGAAGTGGTAGTTGCATCAATCAGACTTAGCAAAACCCAAACATGGCTCAAAATGTGTGACAAAGGACAGCCACCCCCCCCCCCCCCCCAGCCTGAAGAAAACAAATAAAACCAAGGCCACCAAGGCCAAACCATAGGACTTTCTGCCACCTGTACCATCCTTTCTGCATCAGTGCTTTGTTGCTGCCCTGCTTCTGGCATGCTTTAGCATGTTCGGCACGCAGAAAAGAGGAATGTTACGCTGGTGTGGGACACAGACCAGCAGAGAGGAGCAAGAAATGCCTCAGTGGTGGCAGCACACAGGTCATGGGCAGGGAGGGACCATCCCTGCACCCTGCCAGATACCTCATCTACACAGAGCAACAGCAAGGTTTCAGCTGCCAGGAGCTCTCAGCCTTGGTACAACATGAAGCTGCCGTTCCTTCACGAGCACATACCTGGTAACAAAATTAATGCACTGTAATAATTGGTAATGATTACCCGTGACTGCCTTTAATTCAGGAAAGGATCTGAATCAGAACAGCCGTGTAAGTGCCTTTTCAAATAGGGCTGCACTTAATCAAGTATATGGCCAAATTTATCCCAGAGAGTGCTGATAAAAATGTGTGAAATCTCTGCGAGCGAGGAAAAAAACCTGAGACTGTGTGTAAGGTTTTGAGGGGTGTGGGGTTTTTGTGACTTGATTTTCAGTTAGGAATTGATTCTCATTTTACGCGAAAGAGAATTCACACATGTACAAATCTCCTTACATCAAGTCAAGGCAGCCTTGCCCTCCCCTAACTGTTCTGTAGAGCAACCGCTCAGAAGTTCATTTCTGATACCTTTCTCAGGCAAAATAAAAGGCCTCTTAGAAAAATCTTATTGCTAAAACAATGAAACTCTCCTGGGAATGACTTCGTTATGGAAATGAACTGACAGCTTCTTTTATCTAGCCAAGCAGCAAGTCTGCATTTATAAAAGGCATTCTGTGCACAAAGTACAGTGAGTGGGAGGATATGAAAATTCTATTTTTAATCCCGATTTCAGTGTTCCTCCCATACAGATATTCTGGAATAACAACAGCAACAACAATAACGATTATTAATTATGTCAAAAAAGGAGTATCATATCTTAAAGGTAACTGTCATGTGAGAAAAGAAATTGTAGTTAATGGCTTGTAAGGTTTGGGTCAAATGTAAGATTCTTCCAATTAATCTGGTATTGAGCCACAAATTTTACAGAATTTCAGATTTGCCCCCTTAAATTTTATACAGTAACATAAAAAAAAAAGAAGGAAATGAAGTTATTACTACATGCAACATGTGCTGTACCTCTACCATTTGTTTCCTTGTACCGACTGACACTCTCAGAAATGCTGCTATACATTAAGTTAATGGTAGAGCTGAGGCTGTCTAAGTGACTTGGGGAAGAAAGAAAACTGCGAGGAAATCCAGGGCCAGGTAACATTTTCAAATGCACTGAACGCAAGGACAGAATGCAGGCTTAAAGACTGGAAGAAGGCCCCCAAAAGACCCTTCTCTACTTTGCTGGCTTTTGAATCCATTCCCCGAGAAACCGTCACAGAGCAATAACGGCAAATCGAAGTGTGCAGAGAACGCAGGAGCCAACCCGTTCTTCCCTACCAGGAACACACTGGCTTCAGTGGGCCTGGTGCACAATTATCCGAGGGCAGAAGTTAGCCCTGATTATTGCAAGATTGTTATTCTGGTTGGGCTATCACCTACCAGCGGTAATTAGGACAAGCCTTTGCATTTCACACCTAATAAAAATTAACAAGAGCGAGCAGGCAGTAACAAAAGGCACCAGACACACTAGCACGCTGAGTCGCGACTTGCAACCCACTGACGCAACTTCACTTGGAGGAGCTCTGCCGCTGGAAAGCCCCCGTTCCACGCAGAATTGGAGCGAAGTGCAGAAATCACAGTCGCCATCTCTGCCACTCCTGCAGCTCACGCAGCAACACTTCGCCGCCTGGCACTGGCTCATGGCACAGGAGCATCCCCAGTGCCTAGTCTGAAGGGCTTCCCTCCAGGCTTCAGTCCACTTGTTTGGCTGTACAAAACCCTCCTTGGTAGGGGAGCTGGAACCAGACAACCTCTAAGGTCCCTTCAATCGGTAGCAGTATGACCCACGCACAAACCACTGCCCTTGTGGCATCTCCCAACATGGCAGCTACAACCTGCTCTCAACAGCCTCCATTTACAGAACATTCATTTTTCATTCCATTACGGTGGTAACCAAGAAAAAAAACACGTAGGACTGGAGGAAATGGGCCTCGTCTTCCTTTTTTGTCCATCGCTTGATGCCAAACATGCTCGCTGCTGGTCACTTGCCGAGTTCAGTACCAGCAAAACCACTTGGCTGGGCACGTCACCAACACTTAACCCTCAATAACATTAAATCGCAATAATAGTTAGAGCTCATTCAGGCTTTTGCATATTATAAACACCGTAAAAAAATTAACTGCACACTCACGTCGTAACACCCCTGCAAGGCAGGTTGAGCATTATTATTCATGGCTTATGCAAAGGGGAATTTCACTGGAAAAGGGATAATTGACCTGCCCAAAGCTATGCAACACAGGTGCTCCTGTTTCCTGGTCCTCTGCTTATTGCACTAGACTGGTTTCAGCCTTTCCTGAAACTTGTAACGAGTCAGATTCCTGCCTCCCCTTTTGCCCTTTCTGCAGCTGAAGGAAGTAAGGGAGCAGCTCTCCCTTACTGTACATGGGGAATGTGAGAGGTCCCAGCGCTGACTGGAGCGGCAGCGCTTTTGCCTCCATCTCCTTGTGGCCAGAGAACGAGGCCTGCTGGAACACCACGAGCCCTTTCCACACAAACCAACAACATTTTAGTCCCTGTGGATGCCTTCCAGGCCCAGAGCAGGGACAGCATGGGACTCACAAGTGAGCGCGCGTGCCTCACCTCTGCATGTCAGAACCCCTGCTGATCACTGTTCGGCTGGGCCGCAGGCCACAGTGTGGGCCTTGGTGGTGCATGGGGCAGATCTGGGTGTTTAACCAGCTCTAGGGGGTGACAGAACCTCGTGCCAAAGGCTGGATGGTAGAACCATGCAGTCAGAGATCCTGTTACAACACCAGCTGCTCATCTTGCACCACCGCAAATAGTTATGGCGTAGGTGGGGCCTGAAAGCACCTACACCGTCTGGAGTCACAGTTCTCCTACCTGTAAAGGATCCGCACCCTTGTGTGCAGTGACACAAGTAGAGCAGTCACTCTACCTGCTAGCAGTGTGGATGTAATTGCCCTAGAATCTTAAAATAAAATCAAATAAAACAAAAAGGGCTTTTACTGGCAAAGCTCACCTCAGTTCACAAGCCCTAGCTTTGATCAAAGTGGTCAGACCAGAAAAGCATGCAAACACTTTGACCAGCTCCCAAGCTAAGACAAGGCTCAAGCGGAGGGGTTCATGTCTCTTGGCCTGCTATCCACTGCCTTGCCACAGCTTCTTAGGCAACATTCCAAGAACCACCACACAGCAAAGCAGTGCTTAAACCAACAGCAGCACTTGATCACACCTACCCTACCCGCCTGCCCTAGGCTGGAAGGAACGGCCTCTGCCGTGCTGTAACTCCTCACACCCTAGAGGACTCGTCTCCCAGACTTCTGTCAGGAGGAATGGACCCCAGGAACATGGTGGCCCTCGCTCAGCTGCTCCCGCTGAAGGCAGCGGGCAGAACTGCTGCGTAACATAGCCTGACGTCATGGCCGTGTGGGAGAACATGGCGATTCATGGAAAATGTCATCGGCCAAAAGGCAATTAGCAGCCAGGCTAACTGCAGAAGCAGAAGGGAGTGGTTTCCTAACAAAACAAGGCTTGTTAAAAAATAAAAGAGGGGAAAAAAAAACACCCTAAACCTTGCTTTCCTCAAAAAAGCAGCATTCTCAGGAGACTGAAAGCATTTGTAAAAATACTTCTGGGAAGCTTTCTGTGAAGATTATTCTTTACAGACAGATTTGGCAGCCCTTGCCGCTCTGTCTCCTAATGCTGTTGAGCGTAACTATGTTAAGTCAATAAGCAAAGCCACTCAACGTTTTTTTGAGGTTTTCTAGGCCAAGAGAGGAAGCAGTGAAATAGGGAAGTTTTCAGAAGTGGGAGTTGTGCCTGCCTCGCTTCTAATTGTAGTGAAACTGTCAACCTCTGCGTTGTGTTTCAAGACTTTACACTTCAAAATCATTCCCTCTGTGCTTTGAATTGCTATACTTCTAAGCTAACTACTTCTAAAAGTGCTATTTCAAAAAAAATGACATCTTCAACCACATTTAACATTGCAAATAAATCTGAATTTGTGAAGTCTCATTGGGTCCCTGCAGAAACGCAGATTTTTTTTTTTTTTTATCATACTTGACAGCCAATGTCTCGGAAATGATCTGTGCAAAAATTTACTTTAAATTATATCATATCAAGATGTTTAAGAGAAAATGTGTTTGTCTTTGTTATAAGCTAAAAATAATGTTGTTCTTTTTACCTCAGATTAAAAAGAAAAAAACCACTCAGGCAGCAAACAACATTGAAACCAATTAGTAATCCTACTATCTAAAATCCTACCGCCGTGCAGGCATGTATTAAGATTATTTCAGAATGAGCTTCAGGCCCACGTGGCCAAAAAAAGTGAACTAGGCTGAGTTGCTTTATCACCTTCACTCAGGCAAAAGAGAAGTGGGTCTGTGTACTACACCGAGAGTGACAGGTATTCAGTGCCCTTGCAAAGATCCCTGCCCCTGAGCATTAAGCCCAGGGGACTGCTCCGATCCATGCCAGAACAGTAAATTCACAGATAAGCCAACATGCCAAACTTCTCCTTACTGCCCCGAAGCAATCAAGCAAGGACAGCGATACCCGCTGAAGGGCAGGGAGCTAAGGGAGCCCAGCACTTTCCAAGTCTCCAAGCAGACATTTGAATTTTGGGGTAATTAGGAGGCCATGCTCCTTTAATGAGAGAGAGCACTTAGGTTAATTTGGCTTTTATGATTTTAGAATATGGGAGATGATTTCAGGAGAGTAAAGACAGTTAGGTTCAATAAGACCTGGGTATATTCACTGCTCGTTGCTCAACGTAGTAAAATCAATTCAGGGTAAATGTTTACTGCTAAATATTTGGAAAGATGGCAAACAGGCATGTAAGCAGCTCAGAGAGCACATGCTGAGAGTGAGCTCCATGTAACTGCAAGCCTCAGTGAGGACCTGCCGGCAGCTAGTGTGACAGTGCCTAGCACAAAGCCCCAAGGCTGACTCCAGTCCCTGCGTAATACTTTCCCCAAACAGAAAATGACACCGTACCTTGTGGGGCTGAACAGCTTTGAAGTATTATCCTGAGGTCTGCCAAAGTTCGAGGTGTTCCAGATGCCAGGTTTCAATTTAAGCTAATTGATTTTTCATATCCTCCTCCCAGCCCCTCATTTCTCTGCCCTAAAGGAGGATAGCACCATGTTTAACCCTGGGAAAGAAGCTCCTACCATTGCTCGCCAACAACTGCCCCTCACAGCACTCGGAGGTTGCACCAGGTACTTTCCATGGAAGTCTCACCCTGCTCACTGCACGATGGGCGCTTGGCTGGGCTCAGCAGCCACAGACGTGCTCCCATGGGTTATTTCTGTCCTGAGGAAGCAGGGAGATGTGGCCTCCCCTCTAAGCTCCTCGCAAAGGCTCCTGCACCCCTGGCTTATGACCCATCACCACTTCTCCATGCATCAATATGACTTCTCCCCGCCCCTTCCCCATCCCACAAAAAAACCCAACCTCTTAAGCAGGCAGGAGTGATGCTGGCAAAGCACCTCCCACTCCAAACCCTGGGCACCAGCTTGCGCCAGAGAATCACAGAACCATAGAATCAAGAGGTGAGGAAACAGAGCTGTCTCACACGGTAACAGCTGAGCTACACCAAACAACAGCCAGCATCAGTTCTGATGAACCAGCCAGCGCCCAGCCCAGCCCCAGTTTCCCCACAGAGATGCTGCCCTGCACAATTCAGCAGGGCTGTATCACACTCTCAAGCACCGCAGTAGTCCGGCAACCACATTCATCTGATCGTTCCCACAGCACACAGACCCCTTCCAGGCTTGACGTAAGGTGAGCACAAAGTTTTTGCTAGGCTTGCACTTCGTTTTTTTTCCCTGTCCATGTCATGTGAATCATTCCTGTTCCCAGCACCAAGGAGTTAATGGAAGAAAGAACTACTGTGGCATGTACTTCGTGCAAGGCTAAGTGGATTGGCCAGCTATCAAAGCAGATTGTTAAATACTGCACTGAGCTCCCCATTTTTTCCCCCAACTGCAATAAACGTAAGGATTTACTGTGGCCGTAAATGTAAACCTAGACCACATCTGCTGATAAAGCAAAGTCTTTGTACTTGCACAACTGCCGTTAACAGTACACAAAATACTTAACTTTCATGAATTCTCCTACATTCAAAAGCTGACCTGCAGCCTACCCGAGGCAGCCAGTGTGAACTGCACACTCAGCGGAACCACACATTAAAGACAGAGGGGAAACGGAGATTGTGTTATAACACAAAATTAGACTGCTAAGAAAGTGAATCATTTGTGTGATTGTTAGACTGCTGGACTATTTCAGGCACTGCTTCACCGCTCCAGACTAAAACACTTTGATGTGGCTCTCACCTGGAAGGCAGCGCTAGGTAACAGAGACACTATATTTGTGTCCTCCATCATGGACAAGAGCAAAACTGCTGCCTTCAGGACTCTGTCACACCCTACTGTTAAACATTTTGTTTGAATTAACCGAGGCTATTCTGATATTTGGAGACTTCTACATTCCTGCAATTGCTTTAGTAGAGTTTGTCTTGGGAAACTTCAGCTGCAGACTTGGGCCATCAACATTCATGCTCCTTCTCAGAAGATAACTGATTTCTGATACAGTATTTTAATTTTGACTTATTTCTTGGCAAGATACTCTCCCCTTATGTGCACACATGTCAGACACGGATTCTGTTCTAGCAGTGCTCCCTTGGTTAATTATTAACAAATTGTTTGAAGGCTTCTCCATCACAAGTCAGGTGCAACCAGCTACGACCAACCTAACAGGGCTCAGCCCCTGAAGACTTTCATTTTGAATGGCATAAATGACCTTCGGCCAGCCTACTTCCTTGTTGGTGCATGCTCTACTCTGCTCTGCACTCCCCAGAGGAAGCTAACCGAGGGCAGCACCTCTCCTAAACCCACTGGTCTCCCTCTTGAGATTCCGTCTTATTTCGAGAGCTACAGGCATGAAGTCCACCCCGGGATGCAATAAAAAACTCCTTCCACTGTCTGTATTAATATTATTTCTAAACTATTAATAATGACAAAATAATTTCATTTGCACTGCTAGCAAATTTAATTTTCATACACATAACCAACAGAATTATGCCTACAAATAGACATTTACTCTTTCATCCTGGGCTTTGAGACACAAAAAAAAGCAAGTGTGTTTCATAGTTGGCCCCATGGCATCTGTACCTAATTTTGTAGCCTCAAGTTAAGCAGAAGTCTGTGCCATCCCAGCCTATTTTCAGTTATCCAGTACTTTACCAACCCATGACTAGTTTCATTTTAAAAACATGTATGTGACAAATTCACATCCAGATTTCAAAAACCTAACTGTGTTGCCAGGTGCCGTTGGATTGTGTTCTATTTCATGCATAAAGATCAATCAAGAATTGTGTGTGCTTCTGCTCAGGAGTGCCTGAATTTGTGATTCCCTCCGAGGGTCTTCTCTAACAGCAAAAGAGACTCTGCAACAAACACGTAAAAAGGAAAGCTGGATCTTTGGGTTGAGAAGAAGCACAGCGATGTTGCACAGGAATTGCACACACCCCATCTGCTGGCTTTTCAGAAGACTGAGACTTGAAATAGCAGCAAGTTTACCTTCCCATTGAAGTCATACAAGGAACAATGCCTGAGAGCTCGGTGCTTTACAAAGACATGGGGAACAGCAGCCTGACCCAGGTGAGCCACAAAGCAACCCAGACCAACAACGCTGCTCAAAGGCAACACAGGTCATAATCTGATGAGACGAACGTACTGCAGCTGATAAAGGTCTGGGTTGTGCTGTGCATCTGCTTGTCCATCTCTAACTCCCTAGTTGCAGGCAGGGGCTCACAGAACTGGCCAGCAACAACCACAACGTGAATCCAGAGTCTGAGGAGTCGACAAGCACTGAGGTCTGTCCATACACCGTCTTAATGCCAACCACGTCACCTCGGGTCGTTTGCAGGCATGCAGGCTATCACTGACAACTTTACTGAACTACGCGCTGGTTCTGCCATGTGGATTAGGGGGAGTCCCAGCCTTGTGGGATTATCCCGGATTTCCAATGAGTCTCTTCTGGAAGTGCTTGGCATTGATGTGCTTTGTCACACATACATAATAGATATGATTCCTAGCAAAAGCTGAAGTTCCTGAGATTTTATTTGCATATAGGGTCAGAGCTGTTTTAGAAAGAGACTCTTCAGTTATTCATGATGTTTAGAGGAACTCACTGTTGCAGAAAGAAAACACTATTTTTCCTTCATCTGCTACTGTCCTTCATCCGCAGCCAAATTCTGCTCTTGCATCCACTGCCACTTAAGCAGCGTGGCCTGGGATAAAACTGAGTGATGTGACATAGCCACATTCTAAGAAATGAAATCAAATGTCCAATGTTCAAATAATAGATCGCATTTTTTATAGAAATATTGTCTTTACTCAAAGCATTTTAAATCTGCCATTTGATAGGAGGCTACTTTTGCCGTTGACCCCTTGTTTCCACGGTCTGTGCCGAAGCTGTGAAGGCATAGCACGGTTTTAAGCTACACACCAGCCAAAGAGAACAGCGATGTGAAACTGAGATTTGTGCTTTGTCAGTACCAGCAAAGGTGTGTCTGCACAGAGCTGTGATAACTGTCAGCACCTCAAAGCAATTTAGATCTCTGCCTGTCTGTGCGCCAGGCAATCTTCAGAGCTGCAGATCTCTGGCTTCCGAGCACTAGTATCTCACTAACTTCAGCTGTACAAGCTCCTCAAATTAAAACAGTGTATTCATCAGTTTCTAGGAATCAGCCACAGGTTGGATGACGCATCATTCCAGCACTTGGTTTCTTCTGGCCACAAATGCGTCCTAGAGGTCTTAAAACTCAGCCCTTCCCCTGCTCCAACTGGAGTTGGACCAAGCGCCCAGCTCTGGCACCAGACCCAGTGCAGTGCCAGAGCATTTCAGTAATGAACCCAACAGCCTGGGAGACATTTTTAGGAACCCTGTGCAGAAGGTACTTCTGCCAACGAGGTTAAACAAGCTTTCTGCTGGTGACTTGAGCAGACATATTGAATGTCAGCTGGTATGTTTATCTTCTTTAAACACTGAGATGCCTTTCAAATAAAATCTAGCAGGACAGATTACTAGTTTAATACCAATGGCAACTGATCAAAAGACCCTAGATTATTTGGCTGCCTTACCTTAAAACCTTTTCCTGCTTTAGTTTCCATGCAAAATACATCAAAAGAGTATTGCTATCAATGGAGACCCTGTAAATTACAAATTTATGGAGATGAGGAAAACTACACTTACAGCTGAGTTGTGGACAAAACCCTCCACACGTTTTCACAAGAGCTACTTTGGAAAATAAGAGTTAGGGACCTACTCTACATAAGCACATTTGAAAATGTTACTCCTTATCCACAAAAGGCAGTTCTTCCTCAGTTTCTATCATGATTCATTTGGCTAGAAACAAAAGGGGCTGGCAAGCTAGCATGAAAAAGGAACAAGTCAACACTGTCACTTTAAGCGATAAACAGCCGTGGTCAAACTTGAACCAGCCAGCTCTCTCTCCATGCCTGTTGGAAGGGACAATGGCTGGGGACCACCTGGATCAAAGCTGTCAGTGCATTTAAATGCAGAAAGGCCTGCATGATTCCCAGGCAGAACAAATATTTATTTTTGTCTGAACACTTTTTAGAAAACATGAGTAGTGACTACAGTGGAGAACACTGATGCCTATTAACAAAGCCAACAACAATTACTGCTATGTCTAAGAATCAACAAAAAAACCACATACCAACGTATTCCAAAGGCATTTGCTCACAAAGCAAACTCAATCCACACAAGCCCCAGCAGAGAAACCCGATAGCATCTCATGATTTACGATCTCTCAGCAGGTTGTACTGGGTCCTCAAGATTCCGGGCTTGCCTTTGAAAGCAATTAAGTTTCTAGCACTTCTGGGAGCAACAAAAGCTCTCGCTCCAAAACCTGAATGCTGCTCTCGCTGAGCCTGCAGCATGGCAGCCTGACACCGCAGCACCAAGAGGTGCGAACTTCCCCTACTTGACTTGTTTGCCAGCAGAGGTATGCAGAGGGCCCCTCTCTGCTTTGAGGCCATTTCAGAATTCTCTCTTTGCCCAGCGTCCAAGCAGACAGCTGGCACTGGGGCTTCAGGAACACCTGCAGAGCCCCCTCTCACCAGGAAAAAAAAATCCCTTTCCTCACCAGGCTGCACTCAGCAAACTGTGCAAGCTCAGCCAGTGCAAACTATTCCAATTACTCAGCAAGACAGAGGAGCCTTACTCTTACTTACATTACAGCATGTCCAAAAACCATGATGAAACCGAGGCCCTGCCATGCTAGGCTCTGTGCAAACACATATTAGGAGGCTGCACCTAGCGCATGAAGCCTACGCAGGGCAAGTCGTACCTGAGGGCAAGGAGCATGTGTACAGTGGGAGCTTCATGTAACCAGAGTATGAACGCTGCTTCTGAGTTCTTGTAGCAGAGCATCACTGCGTGATCAAAAGCAGATCAGTGACAGGCTCCAGCAGCAAAAAACAAAGCAACTTTCATCACTGTGCTGCTTCCAGCTATAGCACAGTCAGACAGAGGTCTTGTGAAGACAGAGCAAGAGCGGGGTGAGGAAGGGGCCACGCTGCAGTTGCTGCCCGTGCCCTGCACTGCAGCCCTGAGCAGAAACAGCTGTCGCCTCCTTGCAGCAGGGTGATGACCTGCCACAGGCTCCCCACAAGGCACCCTGCACACGGGCACCAAAGGGCTGCTGCAACACAGAGAGCTCACACTCAGGTTGCTCTGTGGTGAAGGTGCTAAGGCCAGCGCTTCCTCACATGCTGCTTTATTTTTGTGCCTCGGACTCCTTGTGTTCGGTTGCCGGAGCTGCGGTGTGCTTGGAACTCCGGGTGCAATCAGTTGGAGCAACGCATGCCCACCCTGGGAAACTGCCAGCAGGCCTTCTGATTACTTCGTTTTTTGCTTATTGGTGTATCTGCTTCCTGCACTACGTAGTGAGATGCCCAGATCCTTGAGCATGCTCACTGGAAGTAAGAGACAGATAATTTTGAATATTGACATTTTCAAAAGATTTAAAGCTAGTTATGGGAGTTCACCTGGTTCTATTTCCTCGCTGACAACATCTGTGGTTTCATGGCCACATTTTCTTGTTTCTCTTGATTGCCTGTTGCTGTGCAAGGACTCACAAATACAATTTTTCTGCCAAATTTGGCAGAAAGTAAGTTAGACAAAACATTCCCTGCTTATCTCCTTGAGCTGAAGTTGCACCCATTTTTAACAACCAGAGGTAAGTACTTTTGAAGACAGAAATGCATTTAAACAAGCCTGCAGACAGAAGCATTGGATGCTTTCATGTCCCTTAAGCCCTTGTAAAAGTGCTCTGACATCCTTGGACAGAAAGTGCTGAGACTTGGTCACGAACAGTTCATTAGAAACACAAAGATACACAGAAGTGTCAAAAATGCTACATTCGCAAATGAAAGACAAGGAAATACCAGAAAAATGGCCAATTATGCAACACTCCAACTTCTTGTTTAAATTTATGATCACAGTATTTTTTCCACAGCAAATGGTGCCATTCACCGATTGTATAGTAGAGCTGGTGTTACTGAATAAGCAGTACTCAGTATTTTGCTTCATTCCCACTATTAAAAATGGTCCCAAGCCTTTTTCGTATCTCTCCTTCAAACTGTGCTTCAGAGACAGAACAAGCAATTCCCTCATACGTTATTTTCTGGCTGTCACCATATTATCTAACTTCCTGACACACTAAAATTAGTGCCTGTTCACAACACCCCTGTGAGAAGATTTTTCTTCCCCATTGCACGGACTCTGAGAGACCAAGGCTGTGGACAAAGGTCCCTTCCAAACCTGCTCCACCACGCGAAGAGGCCTTCCTCCCACACACGTGCTCGGCACCAGCTGCCCCTCTTCCTGTGATGACTGTCTCCCTTCAGAAGTGTTAACAGTCTGCTATAAAAGTGTTTTGTAATCCCTTGTGGTGAAAATAAACTGGAGAGGCTATGAACTACTATCTCCCCTCTTTGATGCCACCCCAGCTTTACCTCAACTTGGCTGAGGGACATTCACCTCCCAGCAGAGGCCCAACAGGTTCCATTCCAAGGGGAAGGCAGTGAGCATGTGGGAGGCTGTGCTGACACAGATGCAAGCAGGATGTCAGTACATACCTACAGGTCAAAGTCACTGTGGGACTGAACCCTTAAATGCAGCAAACCGACCTCTTCCATGGGAGGCACTGGGGTGACTGCTTCCCATGAACTAATGCAGCAGGGTTCAGACACAACATCCATTCAAATATACGTGCTGACAGCACAGGGACAGCAAGACTAAGGGGTAGGAACAAGTGGAAATAGATGTGTCCACACAAGGTATGTCTTCCAGCCAGTGACTTGCGGTATCTTTTTGTTGGAGGTTCCTTCTCTACCGCATTGGTTCTGGAACGAACTGCCTGAATGCTCCTCATCCACTCCCATGCAAAGTCAGACACCCAAAACAGCCTTAACTGTCAAAGTAAACTGTGTGGTTTCACACCAGGGTTTTTGCTCTGATGCAGAGGGGCAGCACTTGCACAATTCATTCTGCTGTCTCAGTAGGGCTACGGGGCTGTATCAAGCACTCAACTGTAACAACAGCTAGAGGTGGAAGTCCTGTACCTTCTCACCACATAGGACACACAGCATCCAATTCCAGCCTTAGTAATCAGAAACTCCATCCCAATGTACAGAACAGAGATTTCCTTCTGACCTTCTCTTCTGTGGTTTCAGTCTCACTGCTTCCCTGCTCAGACTTCTTCCCCTTTTCCTCCAGGATCCTGACCTTAACCTCCATCCCATCAAACAATCCTTCCCTCACAGCCACATCAGCTCCAAAATGCTGTCTCCACACTTCATTCTTGCAGCCTTAACCACCTCATCTCCTTGTTCAGACAGTCTCAAGTTCTCTGCTCCTTCTCCAGAACATACCGTACCCTCCACGCTTTTTGTTTTCTCTCCATCCCTTCCTCCTGTTCCACTCTTTTTGGGCAACCAACAGCTTTGCTGAAAACACAGGGGGGCAATCAACCTCCCTCCTCCTGCTTCCTATGCCTAGGACCACAGTGCTCTGCAGGAGACAGGTGCAGCAGTACCAAAACAAGTCCATCAGCTTTAAAAAACAATATTCTCAGTATGCTCAGTGAACCCCAACCAATGACCTCCTGCTGTGTAGGCATAAAATGAGACACTTCTGAGTTTATAAATTGATTACAGCCTTTTTTTTCCTGCAAATGAGAAGATTCCTAATACCAGGGCAACTCCATAGCCAAATTTCAAATATCTACCCCCACATGTACAGGTGCTACACAGCTTCTCAATGAAACAGCTGGCCTACTCTTAAAAAGGGTGCAAATGTGATTTTCTGTATCTTGTTCTCTAGACAACCTGAATCATTCACGCTGAAATGTAAAAAAAAAAGAAAAAAAAAAAAAAAACAACACGAAACAGCTACTGAGTATGGAAAAATGTCACTTCAAAGGTTATCCTGGAAAATTACTAAATGTTGTGCAACGCTGACTGTAGGCAGTTCAACCAGCTTTTCTTACATTACTTGCTATTTCTTACAGTTATTACTGAGAAAGTCCCTTAAACAAATCCATGATGTAGAATAAAAATGAAGGAGGATCATAAGCTCCAGGGATGTCTGGACGTATCTCCACATGGAGAAATACAGACTGTAACAAAGACGATGCCCAATAACGAGGTAATAGATGGTGAATTCAGAAGTCAAGCCATCGTTGTGTGTAGAGATTTTTTGATTCAGATATGCAAGAGACAGGAAATCCAAGTGTCACGGTTACAGCCTATTTACAAAAATTAGGAGGAAGTGTTGATTGGTTTCTATAGACGCAAACACTGATATTCAGACTAGAATCAAACAATTGTTCTTAAATTGGAAGCAAGGTCAAACTGATCATAGTTCAGCAATCAGACACAGAAGGACAGCAAGAAAATCCTTTTGACACATAGCCTTCACCATCTAGGAGTCGGATGATTCAGCCGCAAGAAGACAAATAGAATGACTGTAAAACAAACATTTAGGTCTTCATAAAAACATGTAGCTTTTCAGCAGATGACTCAAATGTGAAAGTTTGTGGTCTTTGCTCTAGTAGCTGGGTAGGCAGTATTCTAATCTACTATGTAAATGACCCAAGTGTTTTTCATTTTCCAGAGTGCATGTTGCACTCCTGAACCCTCTGTGGATGGGACCACCACTGCTGCTGAGCCACAGAAGAAGAGAGCAATTGCGCATTAAACTATTTTCCCTCACAGGGGACTTCCACCCACTTTCATGGCATGACTGAAGAGCAGTTGTAAAGTCACTTTCTCTTCGTGTAAGACTTCTGGATCAGAATCAAAAGGCCTGTCTAATTGTATTGAAAGAGAGGCAGGCATGCGAGTTTCCTCACTCCAGCTTTGTGCTTTGCAAAGCATCTCACTATGGCAAGAACTACAGAACAAAGAAAGCATTTTGTTATCCCACACACAGCTCTAATGTCACTGACTGCTCTATTAAGTTGAACTTTCCAGATGGGAAATATATGGTGGCAAGAACCAAAATGCGCTGCAGTGCAGGCCAGGCTTTCCTGGTAATCCTAAGAGTCAGGCAAGACCAAAGAAGAAGTAACAGAAAGGAAGGAAACCTTCCTCCAACTGGAGATGAAATGAAACTAAGTCAAACCAAGAGCGATCCAACAAACAGCCTCATGGTGGTAATTCATCCCAATCTTCCCACTTCCAAGAAGAACTACTACAAGGAAGAGCAAACCAAGTTCAGAGATATGAAAAAAGAGTAGCTGTTCAGATCACAAGGCATTTACGTACAGCCTGACTTTTATTTCGCGTGGTGTCCTGGAGTTAGTTCTGATTCACATGGGTTTTGGATACATAACATCCACATCCCTGAAGCACTTCAAAATGTCACTGGTTGAGGCAGGTAAGTAACAACAACTCACCCTCCTTGTCATTAGTATAATACTGACTCTTCCTTGATCTTCCAGGAAAAGCAGGTAAATGGATCTCTCATCCTGACAATTCATCCACCCACAGACTACACAGCAAGTCCTTATAATGTTCCATTTTGGCTAGCAGAGCAGCAAATAAATGTCGAAAAATATTCGCTGACTACTGAAGAAAATAACCCACAATTACCCGGACTATGTCCAGGCCTCTTCACAGCTTTATGATGAAGATTGTTATGAAGCACAAGACACGTTCTGATTTTAGACACCCAACTTCTTAAGTGTAGCATGAAAGAAACATGAGGTGTGGGGAAGACTGCCATCTGCACAATTCTCCAGCTAGTGCTCTGGTATAAATCCATTTGAGTTTGAGGTTGATGGAGCTACACCTGCTTACGTCAGATGAGAACGCGCCTCACTGCATCTCATGCAATGCTATTATTTAAGGATCAGATGGTTACTGACTTTCCACAATAGACACCCCAGAATATCTGTAAGTTTGGAAAGGAAAATCCTGAGGGACAGCCTACCAGCAGTTCTGACACAGGCATAGGACAGGAGACCAAAGGGCTCTGAAGAAAAGAAAGTTTCCTGGAGTGAGGGTGAGCATCTGAGAAAAGCACTCGAGTTCAAGATCAGGCTCACTGTGCTACTGGTCAGGTCTGGGCTCCTCCCCTCTTCCAGCTAACTCAGAGCAGGATGGAAGGAGGCGAACAGTATCACCTTACATCCATGAAAACACAGAGGTGCTCACAGCCCCCTGGTCAGAGAAAAGAACCTCCAGCCTCCACGTTGTAAAACAGCTCCAAAAAGCTGTAAGAGAGGAGAGGAATCTGGGACAAATGGCTTGTGTTTGTTACGCATACTTTTGCCTCACGTTTTGATTTTTTTTGTATGACATTCCAGCAAGAAACAGTTACCATGAAGGGGCATGTGAAGGTCTGAGTCGCTTTACAGCCACTATTTAAAATGGGAAGGTGGGGCCACAGCTGACAGAGGAAGAAGGAGAAAATAAGAAGGAATTTGCATAAATTGAAGCCTCATGAACAAGCACTGTTGATGCATTTTTTATTCTGAAATATAACAAAGCAATTCAACCAAGAGCAGAAAAGAAACGCAGGCGGTAGGCTGCAAGTTAGAGGACTGGACTTCTTAAGTTGATACACAGACCCAAGTCTGTCCCACAGCCCTGAGGCAAACTTTGCTCTCTGAAGCAGTAATTTAGAAGCAGAAACTGTTCAGTGACACCTTCCTGTCTTGGAGTGCATAAATCCTGCTAGTCCCGGATGCAAGATAGCCGAGGTAACTGAGCTGCGATCAGCTGGAAAAACGAGAGTGGAGAGAGCAGCCAAATGACATCAGTACAAAACAACAGCACTGAGGAAGCATTCAAACAGAAGGGGGATCTGGAGGACAGAATAGTTGCCCAGGATCTGGGAAACGGAAGTCAAAGCACATCACCACCAAGCTCTTACATATTGCTGAGCTTGTCCTTCAGCCTTTCTGTTCCTCATCTACAAAACAGGGATAACAGCAGCTGCCTAACTCATACATGGATGTGGGAATAAAAACATACAGGGGAGCTCACAGCTCAGTGAAGAAAGCAACAGGAGCCTCTGCCTCCCAAAGAAACTTATTTTTCTGAAGCGGTTGGACCCATACAGAAACTTGCTTAAAAATGAAGACATTCTCTCTCTCTGACCCAGAGATTAAGAGAGACAGATTTTGTGTTTCTTTGGCACTAAATGATTAATTTCCTTGTTTCATGTTTTCCTCACAATTTCAATTACCACATCTAGATTTATTGCACACTTAAATATTGCTAAAGGGAAGACATTCATACAAGTTCTTATTTCATCCCATCGAAAACTTAAATTCTAAGACACAGACTGAAGAATTTCAATGCACAATGCCCTCTGCACATAAAGAATTGGACAGACTTAACTGCTTTTAGCGGACTAGAAGCTCTTCTGCATTACGAGTCCCCTAGGCATCATGCAACATTATCCACAGGCAAACATTGTAGGGAGAACAGAACACCTGAAAAGTCCATGAAATGGGGCAACATATTTCAGCAATACAAAGTCCACATTCATAGAGCTCAAAAAGAGAAATTCTAGTCCATATTAGCCATTAGTTTCAAACAGAAGTTACCAAAGAAACTTCTGCCATTAAAAAAAAAAAAAAAAAGTGGAAAATACAGAATCCTAATGAGTTATGTCTCTATAATTTACTAAGATCACTTCATTGCAGTAATTAATCAGATCAGATCAATCTTTTGTAGTCACCTTTATTAGGTCAGAAATTCATGCAAATGATTAACTTCTTCCATAACCTTCAGTAAGGGTCTGTTTGAAGGGAAGTCTTTGGCAGGTTCCTCAGTTTAATACCTATCTTGCAAGCATGCCAGTCTACTAAGAAGAGAGGAACAAAAAAAAATCCAAGAAATCCTGACACTAAACAGCAAATGCTAGGACAGCAATGCATTAGTTGTTAAGAAGAAGGCAGAATCCAAAAACAGCTCCTCAACTGTTTGTCTTTCCAAACCTATCTATTCCCTCTTTTTGGAATCCCTGTTCATCATAAGTGAATGTTTCTTATGCTTGCACTGGGGTGTCTCAGACCCTGTTTCCACTGAGACAAAAATAAGCCTTTTCCTCAACCATGTTATTAGCAATCATAGCAAGTGGTTTATCTCCTTTTTTCTCCATGACCTTTCTCAAGCTCTGCCTCCTGCTTATCTAAAAGCAAAAGCTGGCTGATGCTTATCATATTTTTTTTTTATTTTATTAAGTATTCAAATGAAAAGTGATGCTACCTCTTGTTCTAATGTATACGCAAGCCACCTGTAGCTGGTGGTGGGGAAGGGGCAGGTTTTCTCATTGGCAAAACTGTGCCATACGTATATTTTTCTCACATTTATCAGAATTTCTCACATCACATCCACTTCTATTTTACTTTTTTTTTTTTCCCCCATGTGTGACTTGTTAGCAGAAAAAACATTTTGCTTGGACTCACAAAAGTCAGTTTTTATGCTACCCCAACTTAAACTGTAATGACAGCCAAAGCAAGAAGGCAGCAAAACCATCAGAAGTCACCTGTCAAAACAAGAGTACATAAATACTGGTAAAAGTCAATAAACGCTGTGTCTTTCGTGATAGTTATTCCTCCCCAGTAATTAACAGACGACAGTTTAGTTTTCAAACAAGGACATTCTGTAATCAGTGACCCATCTATGCTGCTCAGCCATCTGATCTGTCTCAAGGTCACTGGCTTTAGTAACTTGGTAAGAATTACATCATCTGTCCTACTACAGGGCACTGACATCATCGATCGATGCCTGAGATCTGAGTGTGGCCAACAAATTCACGTTACGGATGAGTTACAGCTGGGCAGATACCACTAAATGAAACTGTTTGGTCCAGCCCACATCCCCATTAAGACTACATTATACAACAATCACCTATGATGAGTGTTAGAGTGGGAACGGAGAGCTACGCGAGATGGGGCGGAGAAGGTGCCACAGCAGCATACCCTTTGCAAAGACACAGAAGACAACAGCTTTTGGTTTGAAGAACTTGCAGCAGCCTGAAGTGACAAGAGCAATGGAGGGTGGAAGAAAAAGGTGTAAGCAGATGGCAGCAGACCACATGTTATTTCTGCAAGCTTCTGGTGGCAGTTCAGTTTGAGGCGCAGTCACATGTTCACCTTCAACAGTGACAAGTCTCTCAAGCTATTTTAGTTCCCTTTGCCTTGAAACAGACCTGGCAGATGCAGATGGCAAGCTACAGTGTGTCAGGGGGAGATGTGCAAATGGACAGCCGTGGGGTCCTTCGTTCCTGTACAGCTGGTTTGGGACAACAAGAGTGGGAGAGATCAGCTGAATGGAAGACGAGTGGGTGAAGGTCTGAGAAAAACAGAATGAAGGTGAGCCACTTAAGAGGGAAGCTGAGCAAAAGAGGCGCTGGGAAGAGAGGAGGGCTGCCCTGGATCAGCCCAGGGCAGAGGAGGTCTATGTGCAGCTGGGGCCCACAGTCTGTCTTCTGGCTGCACTGCATTTGTGCCTCTCCTGGACGAAGCCTTCAAGGGGGGGCAACTGCTTCATTGCCACTTAAAGGAAACCGTTACAGAGATGGAGCTTGCTCTACCCACCTTTGCTCACTCAGGGTTTTGAGCAGCCGTTGGCACTAGGGTAGACCAAGCAGAGCGCCACTAAAATGATTCAGTGAAAACATCTGAAGTAAGATTCAATAAAAGGTGATAACTCACACATGGCAGAAGATACAATGCACAGCGATCCCTGGAGGCACTGACCTACTTGGCTCCTGAACAGGCATACGGCAAGTGGCAGTTCCTGTCTCAAATACAAAGAGAGATACTTGGAACAGGAGCCCCAGGGAGAGGACAGCAGGCCGACACTTTCAACCCTGGGTACCCTACACTAGTATCTCTCCATACTGCGGCACCTACACAGCCGGCCTCCTTCACAGCAGTGCTCCGCTCACCAGAGGCCCGCTGAAGTGAAGTGAAGGGTTGCAGGCAACTCGCCTGCTCTGGAAATCAGGCCAGGACCAACCAGATCTGATAGCTCTGACCTCCACAGGCACAGTTGTGAAACGCAGGCAAGGCTCTAGCACCAGCATGGAAATTATATGAGGTTTTAAAAGCATAAAACAAATGCTGAATCTTACAAATGCGTACACTGTGGCTGTGTGTCCTGGAATGTCTCTAAGGGCAAGAACTGATCTGCCAACTTAAATGCTGATTTTTAGTATACTTGATTTTGCAGGGTGCAACTCCACAACCTGAAGGACAGACCACCTCCTTGGCCCCAGGCAGAACTCTACTGTCACATACATACTGCAGATACAGACGGCACATTGCTCAGCCTTCTCCCTATATACACACAGACACACAGCATTCATCTTCAACCAGAGAAGAGAAATCAGAGCATCAGAAAAGCAACCACAAGGAACTTATCTCAGGCAAGAGGTTTTTTATGCCAGTTTAGGGCAAGGTAGTTAACAATAACTGTGTTTTGCTGGTGGGACCCGCTCCCGTGTACTTCAGACCCACAGGCAGGGAAAGCACATCCTTTGGAGTAACGTGATCAAAGCCTGCCTCAGCAGGGCTCATTACAGGGTAAGGGCATTAGTCCCCTTCTGTTATAAATTCTTGGTGTCTTTCCAATACCAAAAAATCACTTTCAGAGTTGTTTGTTTGCTTTTTAAAGTACTTACAGTTCAGAGTGTCCAATGCTTTACTCAGGCCACATTTACAGCAGATTTAATAGGGAAGCACTGCTGACCTCCAGAAGGTACTTTTCATCTTTGCAGACTAGAAAATAATTACACACAGAGAGGCTAACTCTACCAACCTGTATCAGTTTTCTGTTGAAATAACTCCATTGACTGACGAAATTAAGATGGAATGAGACTGCAGTAATCTGTCACTGAATTAGGGCAAAAAAAATTAAGATCTGCTTTGTTAAAAATGTAGTCAACTCAAGAGATTTCCTTCCTCATCCCCTCCATAGAAAAGCTCTTTTTCAATTCTTTCCACATGAGGAATTTTGAAAAAGCAAGGCCTGTAGCATTCTGGGCTTTTTTTTTTTTTTGACAGTAATATTTAATATTATGCTCCATGAAAAGCTCAGCACAGAGTTAAGTGCACATTCTCCACAGGTAAGGGGAAATCAAAATCCAAGATGAAAATAATCCGTCCATACAGCTTACCATCTAGTTTATCAAGCAGATAAATATGAAGTTAAATAAAAAAAAAAAAAAGCTAAATGCTTCTTCAGATTCATGACTGCTAGCTCTTTATCGCTGTCTCAGAATCCAGCTGTGTTCTGTGGAGGAGGAAACATGTCAGTGCAGCAAATTTTACCTGCAACGAGAAGTAATTTACTGTGCCTAACTGTGAAAAGCAAATTGATATCATCATCTAGAAGTTTGTATCTCCCAAGTGTTGCTTCTATAATTTGCCTTTCTTTTGGAAAGAACCAAGATTAGAACAGCAAAAAACTTGCAGCTAAAATTAAATTAATCTGGATTTCATATTTGTTATATGAGAAAGGCTTGAAGAAGACGTATGTATTGCACAAAAAGAAGCACAACATAATTAACAAAAATTTTAATTACCACTGAGATACCTTAGTCTCAGATATCATGAAAAAATCTAAGAAAAATGACCTTCTCCTCTTAAAATGTGTCTCTAGTAAGCCAATTTGATAATTTAAGAAAATTAAAGAGCAAAAGAATTGGACTTAGCTCTTGTTATTCAAGATTCTGTGTTCACCTAAAGAAGACACTGCATAAACATGACTGGGGAGGAGGAATCAACTGCAAATCTAAGTAATGACCAAAGTAAAAACCCAACCCTCACCCTGAAGCACCTCGCTGCTGGATTTCTTTCAATTACTCTTTAAAATACCATCACTTTTCCCAGCAGCGAGGATGACAGTATTTGTATTTCACCGCTGGAGCACTACCTAGCTGAGATTAAGAAAACTGAACAGGACGGAGTGGGACAACCATTAGGACAGGAATTGTGCACGTCACCAAATGTCCCCATTGGTTTGCAACTCCTTGACTGCTTAAAAGGACGCAAGGTGAGAGCTTTCCAACTGCTGGTTTATGTCTCCTGTGGCTGAACCCTTCACCCTGCAGCCACTCAGCTCCCAGAGAGGCAAAGTACAAAAGTCTGAGCTCTTATAAGCCCATCTACAAAAACAAACTTGAGTCTTCCACACTGCTGAAGTATGATACACAACTAAGGAGCCTCCTGTTCCTCATCCCGCTGCCAGCGCCTGCTGGTACACGCATTTTGCACTCTCTCCCCTCACTCCTTCCTACCCAACATTTTCAGCCATGCTGCACTCCCTCTCCTGCAGTTCTTCCCACCTCCTGTATCTTCCCAACACATCCCTCAACCTGTTGCTTTTCCCCGAGTTTCTCGGCATTGCTATTTCTCTCCCAGACACTGTGGGTATCCATCCTGCTGCTCTTTCTCCTACCTGATAATCTGATTTCAATAAAAAACAGTGGTGGTTGCTTGATGACTTTATATTATACCTTTGCATTTCTTTCTTTTAGAAGGTAAGACATAAAAAAAATATCATAGGCAAAGGGAGAGATGAAATTTATAAAAGCTAACTGGACTCACTTTTCAGGACAGGTGGGCTGACACCCCTTCTTGTCCACATAAGCATCAGGCTCCCAGAAGCCCAATGATTTCAGAAAGGAGGCATCTTCCTTGGCATAAACCCAGGAGATCTTCAGGCTGCAGTGGTTCAGAATAGGGCATGCCACCCAGCTGACTCCTGCGAGAAGCCTTGCCATATATAAGGAAAAGGAGGAGCCAAACCCCACAGCGTAAGAGAAAAAGAAGCACAGAGTGATTAATGGTAATGCCCCTACAGCAGACTGCTGGTTGGCAGCAATGCCAGAATGGCAGAGAATGCAGGGCTTCTTGGACCTTAGCTACACCAAGCTGTTAGAAGAAAGCTCCTCTCATAGAATCATCACAGAACCGCAGAATGACTTGGGTTAGAAGTGACCTTAAAGCCCACCCAGTTCCAACCCCTGCTGTGGGCTGGTTGCCACCCACTGGATCAGGCTGCCCAGGGCCCATCCAGCCTGGCCTTGAACACCCCCAGGAATGGGGCATCCACAGCTCCTCTGGGCAGCCTGTTCTCCTTCCCTTCCTGTGAAGCACAACACAGCTACAGAAGAAGCCTGTCTTAACCACAAACCTGGTTAAAGAGAGACGCTACACAGCACACCAAAGCCAGAGAAACTGTCCTCTGGGGCCACTTCTTTCTGCTGAGGTCAGGGAGGTGTGCTCCTCTGGCAGCCACATTCTACGAGGGTTTCACCCTAGTGCACCTCTGCAAATTGCAACCTCCTCAGCCAAGCCAGCCCTCATCTCCAAACGCTGAACAAGCTGACGAAGACGATGACTAACAAAGTGGCGTAACAGCTTAGCTGATGCAGCAGGTGTGTTATGCTCCTTGGAATGTGGAAATTACTCTCTTCACCTTTTTCTCCCGCAGCTCTCCAAAAAAACCATCTTCTGCTTGCTGAAGTTGTGAGTGACTTTCTGAGGAACAGGCCCTGGTGAAAGCAGAGCTGCACAGGGGCTGCCACAAGCAAGAATTTGCCTTGCAAAATGAGCAGGCCACCCCGAACTCCCAAGTGTGATGGGGCCCAGGCAGAAATACTGCTAATGTGTTCAACTGCACAGAATGGGGTGCCATGCAGGCTGCACTAGTGTCAAGGAAAAGCTCAAATGTGGCCACATACCACTGCGAAGGTCTTGTGTGCAACAGGTAGGGGACTAGAAAAGGTCTGCTTTCAAGGAGAAAAATGCACTTAGCACAGAAATAAAGATGAATAAAGAAGAATCTTCTTTCCAAAAACAGAATTTGTTGCTCACTGTCGTTGGGGAAGGAGAGCTGTGCCTACGCTGTACACAGCTCTCAGTGATGGCTCTTTCCTGCTGCCCACAGCAGACTTCAGCGGAACTACTGCTGGTGCCTTCTAGCAGTAAAAACAGGACCGAGTGCATATTCAAATAGGGACTGGTGCTACACTTACTCTCAGGTTTACTCCCTAAGAGCAGAAGCTGGTGGCACTAGTCAGTAAATGTGCATTTCTACATGCAATTAATTGTGATTTATTCAAAGGCACTCTGTTAGCACTCCCTTTTTCTGCTTCCTAAAACTCCAACTAATGAGGGCCAAGTCTCAATCTGAAACTATTTCATGTGTTGAACAAAAATGATGGGAAAAAAGGGTTATAACCCAGTCCAAAAGTGTTCTGGAAATAAAGTAATAATAATAATAATTCTTTACATCCTTGAGAAGAACAAATGTTTAAAGGACAGGGGTTGGGCAAGCTAGATTAAATAACTGTACTAAGCTAAGCCTCTGGAAGCTAAACAGTTTTTATTTCATAAGAAGCTATGTGGTGTTTCTGCTACCATTATTAGTCCTCTACCTTTACTGTTCTCTGTTTAATGTTTACATGCCTTATGGTCTCAGAAAACAAACTTGTTAGTGTCTCCAAAGCGAAGGAGCAAGGAAACAAGCACATCTTGTTTGTGATAAATTAGCTATACATATTTTTGAATCTGCAGTTTAAAAACATTTCCAACAGCTCTTCTGCATTTAGGAGGGAGAAAATCAACTTATTTTCTTTAAAACTACAAGTGTTTAGGTAAGATAAACCCAGATTCTTTCTTAAAACATTTTTGCCCTAGTCAGTAGCAGATGGAGTTGGTGATTGGCCATGGGTTTCACCCATTTGCTAAACCCTTCATCTACCCTCCTCAAAGAACTTCACCACACTACTAACGGTGGGCCCTCTGCTGTAAATACAGGTGAACAGACAGTACCCACGGACTGTCCTCTGTACTCTAAAAATCCACAGCCTCAATGCGGCCAGTCACACCGGCCTTCAGGTTACATGTACCCCCTAAAAGAGAGGACATGTATGCTCTTATGGATATATACTTTCAGGGTGAGATTTAGAAATACTGCATTTTGTCATGGGATAGAAACCTGTGGATTTTTCCAGTACTTTCTAAATACCTTTTCCTTATGCCAGTCAAACAAAATAGCTAGCTATACATAACTTGTGCTGCATAAGCCAGTTCCTTTCACAATATACCAAGTGCTTTGATACAATGCTGGGTTGGCACGTCAGACCCTGAGCCAGGTTTGTTAAAATCTGTCCAAATACCGTAAACTAAAGATGAAGGAGCTGTGCTACAAATAGAGCAACTGCAGAGGCTACGGCCCGGCCCACATTCACTCGCGTGTATTTTTACACAAAGCCTAGCACTGTACGATGTGGGTGCCTGCTATAGCTTGTACCATACTGCCAACACAACAGAATCCAAAAACAGGTAACAAGGAAAATTCTAGGGCAGCATTTGTGTACTATGAGGTATAAGATTTTTTTTTTTTTTTTAAAATAAGAATCATCATTGTAACACATTCCTCAGATGTCAAAAACATGGATGAAAAACTGCACTACAACTGTCAGTTAAAAATCATTTCAAAGCCATCACCCTCCCTCCCTGAAGGGAGACTTTTTGAGTAAGGTTCTACTTCAGCTCCTGCCTCCACTCAGGGAGTATCATATTGCAATATGACAACATCGTCACAGGTTTATAAAGCATGCTGGATTGCACTGCATGAATGAGGTTATTTTACAGTCATGGGCAGGGAACCTGCTACAGCCCTGCCAGAACACCTGGCCCCAGCATACTCAACCTTAGGACAGTAAATTCGGTCACACAGAAAAACTTTTCAGGTTCGTGGGACCCTGGGAAAGGCTTTATGAAGGAACTGTCAGGCAGCATTTTGCAGCACTGTGTCTGAACCCAGAGGAAAGCTGCCTGCCTGCTCCCCTGTGAGCTGTGACTTCTGACACTCAAATTTACCGCAGCAAACTTTTAGATACCGACAGAAAACGAACAAAAGAAAGCTCACATGGGACTGTGGAAGACAAACTTCTGAACTGCTTGCAAGCTGAAGCCCTTCTATTTCATTAAATAATAACCACTTCTTACCTCAGAGTAGAAATCCACAGCTCCAGCTGCACATCCCTACTGAACCAGCTGTAAACTTCTTTAAGGATTTATTCCCATAGGCGCTTGAAATGGACAACAGTTCTGCCACCCTGCAAACATTTTCACCTTTTATTCCTGTTCTTCTCTGTGAATGATGCTGCGCTGTAGGAACCTTCAGTTTGGCAGAGGTACAGCCAACCTAGGAGCCTGCTCGCGCTGCTCCATGCACACATACAGAGAGCATCAAGAGACGCACAAGCAGCCCCACTCTGCCCGCCCCGCTACGCCCTGGCACGCATGGGCATGCAAAAGGCAAAATGAAGGCTCGAGGTGGACAGGGGGTGCTCACGAGGCTGTGGGTCCTCTGAGCACGCTGAGGACCTGAGAATGGGCACATGCTGGAGAAGAAAGCTTCTGCAGCGAGAAATGCTTCAGCAACAAAACTTTGGGTTATAAAGAGTGCTGTAGGCCACCTGGAAGTAGAATGCCCAGGCAAACTGCAGGCATTTACCACATTATTTATGTGCATGATCGTTATTATAAAGCAAGTTACAACATGTGCAGGAGATTACTAATCCCTTTAACAATGTAACGTAATGCTCTGAACCCTACAATACCACCCTGTGGTACTGCTCTGGGGCTCCGGCACCGCAGTACAAAACGCACGGTGGCAGAGAGACGAGAACGTACCGTACCTCCAGAGCAGGTTCTGACACCCTGGGTTACAGTAGGCTGAGGAAGCAGCCGATGGTTCATCTCCCCTCCCAGCATGCACCCAGTGTGGTCACCAGGGAAACTCGCTCCTCCACGCAGGCAGCACAGGCTGACACCTTCCTCACCGCGGCCCCGCAAACATGGCTGTGAACGCAGCGGTCCCTTGGGTGAGCCACGCCATGCACTGCCATTTCCTACGTAGGACACATGCCCTGCTAGTGCTGTGCTGGGGACTCCATTAACCCACCCCGCAGACTGGCCTGCAACAGGATTTATGCTTCTCCATCGAGGATTTGAAAGACTTGCGGCTGTATAGTTTTCCTCCTTTTAATAACTACATGAGAAATGCCATATTCCAAAATATACGGCAAGTTTGCGTTCATCAGATTCCTGAGCCGCATGACTTGTTCCTTGAAAAAAAAATTAAAAAGGAAGGCAATAAGAAGCAGAAACATTCCTAGGATAAATCATCGATATCCTTCCTTGCACAAGAGATCGAGGTTGTCACACACTGTACTTTTGGAAAGGTATCAGACAAAATTCCTTGGTCCTTGTTTTTTCTGCTTTCCACCAATTTTTAAAGACTGGCTGATAAATGCCATCAGCTTCAGGCTGTAGCTTAGCCCTGACCAGGTGCCATCCCAGCTCACTGCCGGGCTCTGCCCAGCCCAGCTCCCCTCAGCCCTCAGGGTGCCACAGATACCAGGGTGTGGGCTCTGACACAGCTCTCAGTCTGCTCAGATCCCGAAACACACACCCATCCCTTTTACAGGACACCACGCCAGCACAAGGCTCCAAGCTAGAAATCCAATTTCACGATCAAACACCAATTGTAAGGAGTTTTATTACATTTGGGATTTATTACGGAAGTGCCTCAAATTTCTATTTTAAATTATTCCTCCCAGCAGGCTCGCTTTCTTTTTGCCCTGCCTTCCTTTCCAGCTAAGGCATTTAAAGATCCTCATTTTTACTATAACCTGGAGAACAAAAGAAGTCTCTAACACCTTTACTTCGTTTGCAGAGTTGGAGAACATCTGGATCCCAAGATGACAACAAAAGAAGAGAAATTTTAAAAATGCATACCTGTAGTAAGAAATCAAGGATTTACTTCTCCTAAAAATATTCAGAACACAGCAAAGGAAAACTGCAGACTATCAGAATCTTCCACAGAGTAAGTGATTCAATTTCCACTCACAGAAAACGAACTATATTTAGAAGGCAAAATACATTACTTTTTCTTCTGGTAAATTCAGCGGAATTAAGAGAACCATATGGTCAAATATCCACGGAGTAGTCAGATCTATTACACTGATGCAGAAACATTAGAGAGGAAGAAATCCTACACATCTTGAGAGTAAGTAGCCTGTGCAGACCACATAATAACAAATGACATCATTATGCGCTGCCTTGAAGCAAATGGCCTTCTGACTTTCAACAATTTATGTGTGCCGTGGAATGTCAAGCTATTCACATTTTTTTTTCTGTTAAAAAAAAATCCTGAAGCACTATTCCTTCTGATTTAGCACAAAGATTATACAATGAAAAACCTCTACTCCCAAGAAACAATCATTTGGCAACCCAGCGATCACAGGATCTGAAAATACTGCTGTTACAAAACACTGGTTTACCCTCTAAGGGTGAGCGAAAAATGAAAAGCACAGCTCAGAATCCTAGCTCAAAAAAAAAAAAAAAAAAAAAAAAAAAAAAAAAAAACAACAACACATCCACCCCAGCATCATTGATGCACGCAGTAAAAAACATCCCAACCACAAGGAAACATTATTGCTGGCTTAACACTTTCCAGCAAATAAAACTTCCTGGACAAATTTTGGCAGCAACTCCACAGCATCCTCTCCCAGTGGAAGAAGTTTCAATGTGAGCTGAAGGCTCAAAGAGCAAGCTTACAGCCTTTGTTCAGTTTGAAGGCCACCCCAGGTCCTTACGCTGCGGAACAGGGGAAGGATGATGCAGTGCTGAGGGCGCTTGGAGATGCAGACTCAGGTCACTGCCACAAGCCTACCTTTGGGGTTATTTTCCCATCAAGGTGCCAGAGACACCACCACGTCCCCATCTGAGCTGCTCAGGCAGGCACTGATGTGCCGCACACAGACTCCCCAGGCAGACCCTGGAAAGCGAAGCCTGCATTGCTGTACTCTGCTCTTCAACAAATAGGCAGCTAGAACTGGAGCGGGAAGATGAATGAAGCGAGTAACTTCAAACTGAACACACACAATGAAATTCTGCTCAAAATTCCACTTGAAAAAATACTGGTTTAGGCACGCTCCAAAAATAACAACAGCAGCTTTGTTTTATTTTTACAGCTGCAGTTACCTTCACGTTGCTGCACCGCCACGTTTCTGAAACAGGATCAGTGACCATCAGAAAGGAGAATAGTTTTGAGATGAAATCTGATGTTCCGTTTTCTCAGGCTGCAAATGAACATGATGAGTGCTCACACAAAAAGCATTTCAACTGTGCAAACATTGTTTTGTTCTATAAACACTAATAGGAAAGCACCTACCAATGCAGCCGTGACTCGGCCTAGCTGATTAAAAACTATTTTAAGCAGTGTCCCTATACATTGTGTTAAAAGTAATGTCATGTTCTGTTTTATAACAGGGAACAGAAAAACAAGATGACAACTGAAGAACCATAGTGAAACACAGGCTCTGGTTTTAAAGGATGCTCATGGCATAGAGGATCAGGAGAGAATTTTCCAGTGGTATTTCCCTTTTTCCCCCACAAATTTTAATATAAGCATGTTATCTAATGGCATCCTTACAAAGTGCCTACTGGAAGAATTTCCCTCCTGCGTACCCACAAGCTCTCCAGCCCCCACAAAACTGAACACATTGCACACTGCCCAGCTACTTCATTCAAGCTCACAGACAGACACCCCATCACTGAAGATACGTACCTACACCGTATGTTCCCACACTTTTTACTGCATAATTTTACATTTAAATAGCCTAATATATCCATCAATGTGAAAAGGGCAGGAAGACTAAATTAATTTGATGATTTGTACCTGGTTCACCATCTTAAAGTGACCTTTACGTGTATGAAAATCCAGGCCTTGTACTTTTTATGCTACTGATGTGAGAACCTTGCGCCATGATCCCAGTGTTGGCTGTAATGGTTGCAGTCTCAAAAAGTAGTTTTAATGCTACAAGGTTCTTCGGTCATCAGAGATCTCACCATATAAGACACTGCCTTCAAGCCCTGATAGCTCTACCGCAAACGCTCCTCGCCACAAGACTGGGCCTTCAACTAAACCTTGCACATGGAAACATGAAGCAGTCTGAGGATGCCTTCAAAATCTGGTCTTTCTGCTTTTTGGTTTTCTTTTTGTTTGTTTGTTTGTTTTGGTATGTTTGTTTGTTTTTTGCTTTTTCTTTACAGTTCACATATCTTTGCACAATTCACTGGCTTGAGGTTTAGAGAAAAAAAAAAAAAAAAGAAAGAAAAAAACTCTCAGTCATGAAACTAACTTGTGATTAACTGGCAGGAGCATCACAGTTATAGCCAGGGAGAAAAAAGCCCCGCTTAAAACTCTGTATATTTTTATCTACACATATGTGCTTACAAGTGACTTCTTTGACATCAGATATGCCACACATTATGTGCACATCGCTGCAGCTTTAACCGTGAACTTCTCTCTCCTTAACACTTTTGAACACAAGCAAATTGTTACACTCACAAAGAATACAAAACCAAAAACCAGCAACTAACCTTCTTGTGGTTTCCTCAACTAAACTACAGCATCTTCTCCCATGCAGGGGAAATGTCAGTGTTTGCGTACCTGAGAAATGCTTTTTATGCTCCTGCAGTTAGTTCAAGCACCCAGAAGACCAGCTTGTCAGGGGAAGAATTAGCACCAGCAAAACCCTTGTTTGGGGTCACTGTAAAGCTAAAGCACCACCACCCTTGTTAGCAATGCCTGGTGCAAGCCAGCACATCAGCTTTGGTGCTTTCCAACTAGGAGGAGAAGCCCTTAATTAGGAGATGGAACATCCAATACATTCAACCTACTCAAGTAACACTGTACTAAAAAAGGACATTTAATGAGAACCCCTAAGCCACAGCTCAGTGTCTGGATCCCAGGCACAGCACAGGCACTTGTAGCTGGCAGTGCCCACAGCCAGTGCTCCAGCACCTTGCAGGCTGGAGAAGACAGCTGATGACGAAGGCCAAATGGCAACCTGCACTTTGGCCTGAAGGGCTTTCAGCACTGGGGAAACTATCTTCCATGGGCATAACTCAGCCCAGCGACCAGGGAAATTAGGCTGGTCAGGACTGGTTGAGAATGCAGCTGAGGTTTGGACTTCCTTGCATAAGGAAGCTAAAGCTCCACAGATAACCCTCTGGCAGTACCACCCACATACAGCAGGCACTGACGGAATCTCATGGACAGTACTCCCGGAGCTCTGCTACTGTAAAGCAGCACAGACAACTGTCCATTTATCTCATAAGTGAAGGCCGGCCACATCCAGTAACACACTTCACTAATTCGTTTATTGCCTCTTCTTGTTCTCAGAACACATACGGAGAAGGAATTACCAAATAACAATCAGAGCAATACCAACTTGCTGAACAGCGATCTATTCAGTTTCATTTTTAGCTCCTGTTAAAATTTACCAAAAGGATTGTCTCTCCTGATTGCTTCCCAGGAAAATCCATATAACAGCATGAGGCTGAGGCAGTGCAGCCGACACAAGCTGCATTCTGCAGCACAGCGTGCATTTATCACGGCACCTTGAACTCCGGCCTGAAAAGAAACAATTCCACAGCCCGTTTTAGCCAGCAGCTCACAGGGAGGAGGCTGAAATCCCAGACTCCTATTGACATTCCGACCTGCAGCGCTCCACTCCCACTATTGTTCTGGGTGCAGAACAGACAGCCTCCCAGCCACGCTCACCCGCACGCGCGCTCGCATGCGCTGCGCGTTACATCACGCGCTTCGCTGCTAATAGTAAAGCCGGCAGAGAGGAATTTTATTTTTACACTTTCACACCACCCACTCCTAATTACTGTCAATCAGCATCTCCTGCGTAGTACTCACTGCAAATGGGCATGGCCTCATTTGTGCTGGGGGTTTTGGCAAAAATTTCCACCGTTGCTAAAAATTGACTGGGCTCCCTGACTGGTGATGGATGCACGCAGGGCCAGCCTGCAGACACACCACCTTCCCAAGGAGCCCCTGCAACATTCTGACTTTGGGGACACATTTCTATCAGTTTGCTTGTGCTTCTTCCCCCAGGACACACATGGGAAGTAATACTCTGGTTCAGAAGAGCTGCTGCAGGCTTCCCAAGGTGTGAAAGGGAGCAGGGACCCGCCACGACACCCTGACAGAGTGCTGGGAGCAGCAGGAGGGACAGCAAGGGAAGTCTGCTGTTGACTTCAGTGCAGCCTGCCTTTCAGCCCACGCTGTTCAGACAACCATGGAGCAGAGCTAGACAATTAAAACCTCTGTCAGCTTGAGCATGCACATATACGTGCGCTCTCAAGCTGTCCCAGTACCATCGCAGCAGCAGAAGTCAGGGGGGAATTCTGCCCCCTAAATCCAAAGCTGAACTCAGTTTCCCAGCACACACACACACACCACTCACTTCTTTTTATAGACTGCTTTTCCCTCTGATGCAAAAGTAAATCCAGCTCAGATGATTTCCCTGCCTTAACTTTTGTACAAGAGGAAGACACAAAGCTAAAAAAAGAAAATTAGACACTTCTTGAAATCCGTGATTAAGACACAGAAACTAACAAGACAGATGGGCTGAAACATTCAGGGAGCTTCAGTTCATCAGCCCATGTTTTTCAAAGTAATCTATTGTCTTCCTCATTTAGAGCCCTTCAGTTCTGTTTTTCCATCCGGTAATTTAGCATCCTTTCTAAACTTGGAGTCCCCTTGCTGCTTATTTCAAAATAAACCCCAACATTTACTTAATGTTCAGCCTTGCTATGGTTTTTCTCCTCTCCCTTCCTCTGTCTCTCTGTCAAGTGCAGACACACACAGATACACTGGAGTGCCCTGGCACACAGCCCTCGAATTTCATCCGGCTGAACGCATTTGCCCTGTGAGGTTTGTTAACCAGTGGGGACAGGCAAGCACACTACCACAGCTACACACACTGGCTGGTGCTCCCCAGCACATTCTGCAAGGCGAGACTTCACATTTCCCAGGCAATGCTCCATCCTTGGTTACCCTCTGAGCTGCACCTCACTTTGCTCCCTTGTGGAGGAATCACTGCCAACATCGGATGCGGTAATCTTGTGCAGACAGAACTAGGAGGCCAGCTACACAGAAATGTTATCCCTCGGGATAAGGAGGAGCAGTCAGCACTGTGCTCACTGAAAGCAAGGGCCGACTGCTCCTAGCAAGGGTGGTCTGGCTCCCCCTTAAGCTCCCTGCTCAGAACAAGGGCCCAGGCTGGTCCCCAAGGCAGCCCTTCCTCCATCAGGAATTAATTCCTCTGTCCTGCCAGGTGCGCAAAGCAGCCGCTCACCCACGAAAAAAAGAACGAGACAGGGCGGGGGGAGAAAGGAGGGGGAAAAAAAAAAAAAAAAAAACAACCTGTGACTCTGCACTTGGCAGAAGCCAGCAATCAGCAACAACTGCCGAAAGCTGAGTCACTGCTTTCCCTTCCACCTGGCGAGAGGCTGCCCGGATCCATTCAGTAGAAAGCCTCTTTTCATTGAAACCAGCATAAATCTGGAGTAATTCCCTCTGTTGCAACGGAGCGGCTAAGGATTTACGGCAGCGTGACACGGCAGGCAGAATCCAGGCCACGAGGAGCTGCACGCCCTGGCTGTCCTGCACGCTGTGCGACGGCACTGACGCCGGCACTGCTTCTGTTTTTCACGGTGCTGTAATCACCAGCAGATGCTCTGCGAGCAGAACCCTTGGAAGAAATCTCCCTCTTTCACGCACTTTGGGAGAATTTTGACAATCCATGAGCAGAAGGAAGTTTAATAGCTTGAATTAATTATCTTTTTAGATCTGGGTTTTGTTGGTTTTTTTCTTTTTTTTTTTTCAGATTTCATTTAATGCTCTAATTTGGTTTTGGTAAGATTTATATAATTATTATTTTTAACATCTCACTGGGCTGTGTGAAACAAGAGTTCAAAAGACAGCAGAAATATCTTCCGTGCAGATGATGTGTGAATAAGCAAGGGAGAGGATCAAGATTTAGAGAATACCAATCAGCTTTACCAGACAATTATCTACTGTATTTATGTTCTCAGCTTAAGCAACAGCACTGAGGGGATTTATGCATGCATTAGAAAGCTTCCACAGGCAGGGAAAGAGCCTGAAAAAGCTACAAATATGCCCCCCCTCCCAGCATACAACTGTGCAATGGCAACCAGAATAATAAGTGGCACAGGAACACAGAGAGCAGCCTTTGAAACAAGACTCTTTCAACAGATAAGAGTTTCCTCTTTCATACGAATACAACATCTATGTAAAAAAGTGCATTCACACACATAACCGAGAGACTGGCAGGCTTTTTCTAAACAAATGCAGCGAGTCTCGTCTGTCCCGGTTAAGTACATTTACAATGTTTAAGAATAGGATGTAGCTGCCTAGAAACAGCAGTGTTCATGTAGTGCTTTCAATAGGGGGAACACAGCGTGCTCTACAAATATTAATTTAGCCTGAACAACTGGGGAGGTATGCAAATATTACTCCCAGCTTCAACTGGAGAAGACTGAGCACAGAGGAGCTGTGAGGCGGATTTTCAGCAGTGCTTAAGGGAGCCAGCTCTATGCCAGGGAAAGCTGGGCACTCACGTGTCTGCAAGTACGCATGGTAGCGGTGTCCTGACTGACCTCCTAGCTGCGCTGCAAATCACAGCCTGAAATCACAGCCCTGCTTCTCCTCAGGAGACCCAGCCGAGCAAACACTTTCTGTATCCCGACCAGTTTCGCTGCCAAAATCAACAAGGCGGTGTGCGGACGTGTGTACACCCCATGGCACACTCCCAGGTCCTGCTTGCCCCAGCCATGGAAACCAAACTTTTGGGGGATGTCCAGAAGGAGGGGGTCTGGAGACAGCACCTCAGCTCACAACCTGGAAAGCCTCACTGCTTCTGGCTTTGACCAAGATACACCACTGCGGCCATTCAGCTGGGCAAGAGCAACTGCAAACAGCTCCTGCTGGGTATCGCTACTTCCCCAGTTGTCCAAAAAGCTCTTCCGGCCACTGGTGGGGTATAAGCAGAGCAAAATCGGAGCTCCAGCAGCTGTCAAGCAGCCTCGTCTTGTCTGGGGAACAACAATACTGTAGGACTCCTGGGGCAAAAGTGATGAGGACAGGCCCAGAACATGAAGAAGGCTGACAAGCCTCACTACGTATGTTGCGTTTTTAAGTTCCATCTCTGATTCAAAGGGAAGAAAGAAACATTTATGAAGTTGAAAAAGCAGACAAGGAAAGACGACCTGAAACAGTAAGATCTAAGTGATCTGAAAAGAAGCATCTCCTGGACCATTTTTTTTCTACCACTCAGAGTATTAGCAGAAGAAAGTGAAAGGCAGAGAATCGCAAAATCACAGCAGCACAGATGCGTATCTCAAGGAGATCCAGCCCTGAAGCTGCCTCCACCTAAAGACAGCACTTTTGACCAGCAGCCCAAGGAAGGTAATCCTCAGAGAAAGCACAACATTTAACACTCTGTCCATCTCTTTCCCTCCAAAGCCTTAGGTTTAGCTATTTACAACTCCTTTACAGACATTTTAATTAGAAACTTCCAAGCAAGCATCTGCCCCAGATTGATCTTTTTGGGGAAAGTTTCAGCAAAACAAAAGTTCTGATATTTTGCAGAAAGACAGTGGGCAAATCTGTAGCTTTTGACTGTATTAAATTTACTGCTGCTGCTGTTGTTGTTACTAATTTATTAAGGTACAAAAATGTCTTCATGCTCTGGAGTATGCCTGAAAATTTGTCAGAAGGGTTATGCTGATCATAGATGTGTTTTTAGCTATTTCTCTGGAAAAATAAATAAGTAAATAAATAAATAAATAAATGAGAATCCACCTAAATACAATCCATTTTAAATCCCTTGGGGTAAAAAAAAAAAGAAATCAGCAGCTAGTCTTCAGATCTTTCAACAGGATAAACTTCATGCCTCAGACTTCAACACAGCTCCATACTGGTCACTGCATCTGTGAAACGGTTCATCCTCACGGAATTTGCTGCAGAACAAAAGACTGAGTTCTCAACAGCTTTGGGACTTTTTACATCTAGAAGCCACAGATAGTAAAGAAAGATGCAATTACTTCAATAAACTGCTCTTTACCTGAATATGAACAGAAACAAGGAAGAAACACAGAAAGATACAGAGCTTCCTGCTTGATTTTGTTTAAAGAAAGCAAATCCATACTAGCAGCAAAGTTCAAGCAGCTAAAGCATCTCCAACACAGAACTTAACAGGACAAATATTTTGTGGTAACACAGCATGACTATCTAAGATTCATGGTCTGCTGTTCTCTGAAGTATTCTTCCCTTTCCGGATCAAGATACAGAGAGAGTGACACTGCAGTGCCGAAGGCACCACAACGCACCTCCACTTAAACCCCACAAAATGCCACTTCTTAGTTGTCAGAAATCTTTGTTAACAAATTTCCCTTTTCATTTTTTGTGAACTGTGCTTTTCTTTGTTTGTAAATAAAGAAACAAACAAACAAAAAGCCAGAATGTAGAAAAGCTCTGCCAGAACTCAATTAATAAATAATGAGCACCGAGTGTTTTTGATCATTTCCTTCTGTCTGAGCCACACACACTGACAGTAAAACAGTGTATGACCCTTTACAGAACAATTTTACTATCACATTACATCCTCACTGGAAATTAAGCAACACAAATTTGACGTTTTGTATGGAAATGGCTCATCCAACATGGCGTAATGTCACCCACCAGGAGGTACAGGGACAAACACACAGTGCCGGGATTTGCAAAGCATCTAGCTAGTCACATGGGGAACACGCAAAATACAGCAGCCCCAGCCCAACCTGCACTGACTTCCCGCACTCCACACTATGGAAATGCAACACTTCAACTCACAGTGCCATATGATTCTGCTGGGCCTTTTGCATCATGTGAATGAAGTCATAACTTGGAAACTGTATCTACCAATAAAAAAAAAAAGAAAAAGCAATGTTTGTTGACACATCATCCAAAGGAAGCAAATAATGGCTCACAATACTAAAAAACCTGATGACAAATATCAGGGAAAGAATCCTCTGAATGATTTATGCACGACCTGTAAATTATAGTAGGGTACAAAGAACACAAACTCAGCAGTTCCATTCTGCTCTCAGACACTGCATTTTTTTTTTCATGTATGTATCTCAGTGAGTACTTGCTCTCTTTTTGACTGTTACCAACGCAACAATCCTGTTTTGTCAATGATTGATTTGACCTCTCAGAAGAACCACACACACCAGCTTTCTCAGAAAGAAAGAGAGGACAACCCTCCTCCTCTGCCTCTTTAAGATTCTGCTGCCCTTCCTGCAGACGGATGCTGCTGCACTCAAATAACACAACGTGGATCTCTCTTAGTAACTGCATCTATAATTGTAGCTACTGCCTATACTGCTTCCATCCTATTAGCGTAACGGTTGTCCAAAGCATCACAGCTCAACTAAATTGCCATAATTTCTGATAAATGTCAAATTGTTTTATGTAACAGAAAAAAACACCTTCAGAGTGCTGCCTCTTTCCTCTGCTACCTTATTGTTCTTTAACAGCAAGAGCATTAAAAAGCAATACCGTTCCCATTCCCTTTGGTGTCTGGCAGCCCTTTCTAAGTCAAAAACACTCTGATTCAGTGGATGCTCTGCCCACTACTGCAGATCACACACTCCTCCCAACCCTGAGTCTTTTAAGGATAATGCATAGTAGCTTTATTTTTAATTGTTCATCAATCAGTATCCCATTCAATCTAGTAAGAATTGGCTTTTATCACTTCCCTCTGCTGTGTATGGTATTTGCATGTGGTTACTATACCTTATACAAAATAGCCATCAAAATGAATGGCCTGTGTTGACATATTTACTCATGTTCACAGTTTCTGTCTTGGGTAAGGACACGTTTTGCCTCTCATGTGTTTTCATCACAAGTAAAGCAAAGGCATGACGAGTCCATTTCTCTGAATGGAAATGACACGCTGGGCAGAGCAGTGGCAGTAAGAAACCCAAGAAATGTGGGTTCTCTACCAACTCTTATTTCCTTCTCCTGACAAGAAGAAAAAAACTCCTGCAGAGCCAAAGTGTTAGACAATTCTATCATCTCATGCAACAACTTACCCCTCCTAGGTCTCGGTCTGTTTCACTGGAAAGCATTATTCAGGGAGCACGCTATGATTTATTCTTAGCACATGTTATTCTTTTTCAACTAGAAGTACTTTTGCCTCTTGCATTTCTTTTTTTTTTTTGCTCAAAGGAAGGATGTCCCAGTGAAAATTTAATGGGAAAATCAGTAAGGAATACAACAGCTCTAATTTATAGGATCAGATGAAGAGTTGAGAAATCTGAACACTCCTTCCAGTCTTCCTTCTTGACCATTTACTATAGGGAACATTTTCCTTATACCCTCACAATCACATGCTGACAGACCAACCACATCACACTTACTTGCTCTTTACCTAACAGATTCCAGCTATATTATCATTCCACGTTTCAAGTAATTGTGTGTGGTGTTGTTACTACTACAACACTGTAGTGTAGGAACAAGGCTGTTCAGTGTATGGCTCTATGGCACATTGGCAAGGTTAAAGAGACAGGAAATGGGAAGAGAAAGAAAGGAGAGCAGAAGAGAACAGGAGGAAAGGGAACAGCAGCACTTACTCCCTCCTGCGGGAAGACACCCCATGAGGACAACTACAGTGCTTCAGAGTGAGAAGTGCCAGTGGTGGTCCACAGGTGCCTCCAAGCCCCGTCCTCTCCACCACCACGCGCACGCACATGCCCACGTCGCACAACGGGCAGATAACGGTGCAGACACCAACCTCTGGCAAACATCAGACAGCTCTGTCACCACAACACAGACGTCAAACAGTAGTTGTAGAGAAGCTGCCGTTTTAGTGATGCAATGCTAAGGAAGTCACAGAAAAACCACATACTGGACATGTAATGGGAATTAAACACAAGTAAACTTCTCCCTCCAAACACAAAGGGAGGGAGTGCTAAGTACCCTCAGTAACTTAGCTGAAACACGTCCTCTAAGAAGTTACTTCTCAATACTTACAAAATATTCCTGGGAGTTCTTCAAGCATCATGGGAATGAGTGCATGCCTTAACCTGCTGATCGAACAAGGCTGTTTCTCCCCTCATTGAAATCAACTGCCAAGTCAGTTTGCACAGTATGAGGCTGGGGCCTTTTCTACTGCTGTGTTCGTTATTAGAGCTCTGTAAAGGTCACACCTTTATTTTATTAGTGAAAGACATATTTTAGAAATTAACAATAAATGCATTCTTGTACGCAAGGTTTCTTGGCCCCATTGTGACTCTGAATTCTTGAAGGTCAGATAAAACAACCTACAGAAAGGGAGCGAAGGAAATGGTTTGCGATTTCCTTTTAAAGAGCCTCTGCAGTAAAAAAGACAAAAGTAGCTGATTTGTTACATGGCTTGGGGGCAGCCACGAATGCTAAGACCACAGCTAAACGAACCTGGTCATAACAGAAGCGGCAGCTCATTCAACACCACATCTACATTAGTTAACTCATTTTGTGATTCAAGTCCAAGACTTCATATTGTTCTACTTCCTCCTATTCCTCTGCTCTAGATTCCCTTTGTGACACTTTATCAATGGAAAATCGAGGGAGGGGTTTCCAGCTGGGAGCCCAACAAAAAAAAAACAGGAGGTTCAGTCCGGTTTTCTCACTTGCACTGCAAGAGCCATTTCAGTGCCAGTAATAAAAGAAAAACTACACAAAGAAAGAAAAGACACAACCTGAAATTATTTTATCATCATAAATGCTGTACTGTTCTTTATTCTCCCATACAGTTAGTCTCACACATTGCCACAATAAATTGCTAGCTTAAACAGAGCGCCTTGAAAATAAAGTATTTGTACTGAGGAACGATGTCAGCTAGAACTCCAGGGATGTAATAAGAAAAAGTTAACAGTGCCATTGGTCAGATCTGCTCTTTGTTATGCCCTTGCAATTTTATGGATTTATAGCTGGAACGTCCCAATTAAAAAAAACCACACACCTGTGTGCTCTGCTACTGTTGGCGGAAACATACGCCAGCTCCGAGGGAAGCTTGCTGGCACACGCAGAGTTGTGGAAATCGCATTTTGCTCATGCACACCTACATGGCTACATCTGGGGGTGTTGCTGCAGTTCTGGTGTAGGCACAACCACAGCCAGCTGGGTGCTTACATTTGAGTTGTAACCTTAGAAGGTGGTTTTGAAAATGAGATCATTGGTGCCGAGAGGATTTTCAAGGTAAGTCAACGGATAGATTTGGTCTCATTTATGACCAGAAAAGACTATTAATAATGCATTGGAACATTACAGCAGCACAGACCATTCATCTTGGGAGGCACTTTGTGTAATAACAGCAGAGCTCACATAAATGTACAAGAGCAGCGCTCAACACGGACGACAGGCTCCTTGAACTCCAGAGCTATCTATGGGCAGCTATTTTCATACAGCATCCAGAAGTCCTGACTACCACCATCTTTTCAAACTAAGGGACAGATGCCTCAAAAGCTTCAACAGGCAATTATTCGGCCATTGCAGGCCCTGCAAGTGTCCCAAAGACAAGGGGAATTTCCTGCTCAGTCAAGGTAGCTCATTAGGGCACTGTAAAGGCTCTGTTGAGAAAAGCACTTGGAGATGCAACCGAAATCAAGGCTGCTATGACTAGAAGGCAGCACCTACCACCTCAATTGCCTAAGCTTGGACAAGCTCTATAGGACATTTGAAGAGCAAAGCTGAAAGGAAACTACCAGGCTGGAGAATCAGGTGCATAGGCTCACCACTTCAACACAGAGAATGCTTAAAGACATGTCTTGTTATGAAGCAAAGCTGGGTTCAGGATTAAAGGGCCCAAGAGTTTTAGAAGGCACCTGAGACATCGTGGCATAGTACCTCAACTCCCAGAAAATAGTTTTTAGCCTGTTGGACAATTTTCAACAAAATTTCAAAAGGTAATGTGGATCTTGGTTACCTGCACCATAACCAAACGGTAAATCTTAAGAACCAGTGGCTAGGGCTTTCTGAATTTGTGCTGCTGACCAGCTGCAAGGAACAAATGGGTGGGGGAACTCGAGCACCATACACCCGCAGTCACCAAGGGAACAAGACAAGTACATGCACTGTTCCTGCTCAGATCGGTGAGGAAGTGCCTTCATTCCTAATGACACACAGAATCATTTTAAATACGCTGCTTGAAAGCCAGCACCTTCTCCATTTTACGTCAAGCCTTCTTACTGTTGCTTATGCCATCCCTTAATACATACATGAACTGCATCAGTGACGATGGGAATGGGTACTCTCTCTTGCTCCAAGCATTTACTTTACCGCCTTCCACAACATACAGAGCAATTCTAACAACGCAGTTGAACATGAAGGAGCTTAGAGGAGAATTAAGGAAATACCTAATCCAAACTTAATCCCAGAGGAAAACAATGTGTAGAAAAAAAACTAATTTAACCTGTGTGATGTCATATGAAGGAACTAAAAAAGGTGTGTAATCCTAGCAGACATATCCTATACACAGTCACACGCATAAGGGACAGGAGGAAAACAGTCCTTGGAAATATTCCTTCTCAGCTCCAAATCTGGATATCTGCACATAGGTCAGTCACATTAAGCAAAGTCAAAGAATTCTTTGTATTACTTGTGATTACCACCCTACCCTATCTAGGGTCTCATCTTTCACTGTAGCCAATCTTTGAGACAGGCAACAGGAAAGACAAAATAAAACAAAACAACTCAAACCTAGAAGGTATAATTGCAAGACAAAAAATGAACTGGGGAAAAAACTATGTTCTGTTCCTGCAGGTAAAGCTGAAGTCCTGAAGCACTAGATTTGAGAACAATAAATGAGACTCACAAGTTAAACAGCCTAAGAGGGTCTTTTTAATTTATTAAATATATTTTGCTTTAATCACATTAATTTTTCAGAGATGTACAATAATCTTTGTGGTTTAAAATGACTGCATTCATTTTTTAATGGAGAGCATTTGTATTCATCTAATACATTATCCTTTCAAGAAAATTATCATACTTGACGACAAGTACTTAATGAGGCACTAATTAATACTCCTATTTCTCCACATTTAAAACTCCTTTAAGAAACGAGGTCAGAAACCTGGTTTAACATACAAGACACTTCTGTAGGGATGCCAAAAGGCACCTGCTTCCTGCCACGCTGCTCCAAGGGGCACATCCCCTTTGAAAACTCAAGACTAACCAAAAGTGAACCCTGATCAGGAACTGTTCCGTCCCACTCAGCCGGCACAGTCAACAACCACCTGCACACCGGCCCAGCAAGGCTCCCCTCTTCTCCCAGCTCGCCAGGTATTCCCCCGCCTTTCATCCAGCAGCACGAGGTTACCTTTCCCACTCCCGTCAGCCTGCAGCACGCAACCTCCCTTCTGCTCCCTGGGAACATAGCTGGAGGGCTCTGGCACTGCAGCGCGCCTCTAAAGCCGCTTGTTCGCCTGCTCGATCTCTGCCGAGCACAGTGACACAATGAAAGGCAGCTCCACCTTCCTCTGCTCAGCGGCCCGACGGAGCTGTGGCTTCCTGCCAGCTGCTCCAGCCTTTGCTGCGCCTTGCGAGGGGTGCAGTAGGCCAGAGCGGGTTATAAACACCTTCCCGAGCAGCAGCAGTTGCCTGGTACTTGAAGGATTTCAGGAGGTTTAAAAAGCAAGGACCTAGTGCAAGCACTACTGAAATTCTCGAGAAATTTGCACAACACTCATCCACAAACTTCACTCCTGGGTTTGCTCCGCATTGTATACTAATTGCAATTATCTAAGAGAGCCTCCATGATGGGAGGAGGGAGGAGAGGAAGGCTTCCTTTTGGCACAGCTTCTTCAGAGTTCAAAGGACACATATGGTCTGCAAACACAGCGCAGGGGATAATTTCAAATTAAAGGAGGGATGGGAGGAAAATGAGAACACAGCAGGGACGAGCAGTGTTGTTCTGGACCTGCTTGACTGCAATTTTCAATAAAGGAAAAGGAATAAGAAAAAAAAAAAACACCATATAAAACACCCCTATTTTCATTCCATATCCAAACAGAGCCTGAGCAAAAGACCCTGTATAGAACTTGCAGGATGGTAAGGAATGTTTGCTTGCATTGTAGAAGGCAGAAGAAGAAGTTGTCTGAGAAAGGCAGAGCCTAGTTTGTCTGGCAGCGCCCAGCAGCCTTGCAAAGGGACTTGCATGAAGTCGGCAGCCTGTGAGATGGTGCCTGTGCCCACGCGGAATACCAACAGACACTCACTGGTGGCCGTGCTCTTAGGAGAGACACCGAAGCCTACTGGACAGTGGAAGGGAACTAAATAAACAAACAAACCACAAATAAACAAACAAAAAAATCATCCACAACAATCCTCAGTCGTAATTTCTGCATACTTATTGCACAACAGCCCATACCGAGAGAATGAATTTATAACCACACACAAGCTATATTTACCAGTGGACTGGTGACAAAGCAGAACAGCAGGAAACCACAGTGTGTGTCTTCATACTTACTCCTCTGCAGCGGCGCAGTGCAGAGCACACTCCCCGTGCCATGGGGAGAGCCGTGCAGGTGACCCCCGAGGTAGAAGCCCACAGCCATGAGGGCATAAAGGTGCCACCTGACATTCGAGGAAGGCCACGCAGGGCTGGGGCTACGAACACCTGTTTGGCTTCAGGGTTTTATAGCTAGGCTGCCCAAACAAATATGGGAGTCTCACCTCTGAACTTACCCGGCTTCCAGAAATATTGATTCCCTAGAAGGCATTAACCAACAACAACAAAAAACAAACAAACAAAAACAAAACAAAAAAACACACAACTACCCCACAATGGAGGTGCAGCCTCGCAGGACAGACGAAGTCTTAGGAAGTGAACTGTTCCTGCCCCTGGAAACGAACAGTCATCCCCAGAGAGCACTGCCCTCTTCTCATGTTGACAGTGGAAGAGCTGATTCCCCCAAAATGGGCACAGTTCAACCCTGACTGGGACACCAGGCCTCAAGAGAAGGCCCAAAGGGGCCAGTGGATGTGCCCTGGTGAGGAGAGTTGGCTGGGGTCTACTCAATCACTAAGCTCAAGGGATCTTCACACCTTCAAAAATGAGCCTTCCAGGTAAATGTGGCTGAAACTGCCTCGCAGCTTCAGAAGCTTCCGACAGTGCAGCCAGGCCAATGGACTCAAGGAAAGACAGACAGCATGCCAAGGAGAGCGACATTCCCTCAGGCAGACACTGCATGCGGGTAAGCTGGATCCACGAACAGATCCTGCTGAAATTTTACTTTATTTTTCATTTTTTGAGAGATTATTTTTAACTTGGATCATTTCCCAGGCTTGGCTTGGAGCATGGCTACACAACGCTTATGTCAGCACAAGGAAGCGATCTAACGAGCACCCAAGGGGGTGGGGTTTGGGGGCAGGACGGCTGCTTTTGCCATCCCAGCCACCTTAATGAGCTTGTAAAACAACAGCCTACGGACAGCGGGTTAAAAAGTCACAGAGAAGCAGTTAACCTAGGAAGGCAGATGACAAAAACAGCATGCAATGGTTACCGACACGGACGAAATGCAGCGAAACCACTGGGCTTTCCCTCTGGGAACAGAACTCCATGTTCAGCCTCAGCGCATAAGGGCTCCTGACACTCAGGCAAGGAAAATCCTGCTCCTTGCTAGATCCTAAGCAGGATACACAACAAAAAAAACACCTTGCAGAACACTGGCATCTCAGATGACCTACTGTATTCTCTTTTTGGCAAGGCATGCTCTCTCTGACCTGTTCTGTCCTTTGACAGTCACCAGACAGCCCACCCACAACTCAGGGTGAAGTGCAAACATAAGACAGAGGGAAGGCAAATGAGGAAAACACCTCCACCTTCCCGACAGACACTACAATGAATGGTGCAACTCAAAATGCATGCTACAATTCAGTCAAAACAACACCTGTGCTAATTACTGGTCCTCGCATTTATGCTGACCAATGCAGCATTCTTGCTCTGATGGCAATCAGTGACCCTGTCATGAAAAGAAAGGATGTGTTGGGCTTGTTATTGATCCTTGTAATTCCTGCCTAAGTACAATCACATCATCTTGAAATGAAGCCTGAAAGGGAACTATTATTTCAGAATTGAGCTGCTTTTGGAAGATGGGTCAAGAGTAGCTCCACATACTTAAAACTCTTCTTGAGGTTGCTGACAATTTTTCCTGGCTTTACAGACACATTTTCTGATTCTTAATGTGTTTTCCTTCCCTTATTGCCGAGAGAAACAGATGCACAAATAAAGAGAAATCTAACTATCCCAGGCAATTATGTAACTGACTATACACAGCGTGCTATCAAATATGCACAAAGTAAGCTAACTGAAATAATATGATTTTTCCCTCTAATATCCTTCATTTATAGTCATTGTAGGTGTTATATGTAGCAACAGTAAGTGGAATAATTTCATACAGCACTCTCATACTGAGACAGCTATTCTATATCCCTCTGCGCAGCAGACAATTTCTATAGCTCACTTTGCATGATGGCACCAGAGCAAAAAGCCTGAAGTAAGCTCAGAGAGGTAACTGTTCCCTAGAACCAGAGCTAAAACCTAGAACAGCGAGAGGCCATGTGTATAGCCAGGCTCTTTCTTAACTAGCAAAGATTCAGCAGCGCCTGTCTCTGGCAGGCAGAGGAAGGAGCCTCAAAGGGCACAATTTTGCCTCATCACTGATGCTGCCAACAGCACCGACAATGCATGAGGCTGATCCCCTGCTGCAAACAAAACTTTTGGGGTCTGCACACGTGCAGAAGAGTTGCTCGATACTGCAAAGGATGAGCTACTATTCACAAAGTATTAGACAAATGTTACATAAGAGGCTTTCATTGCTATTATGTGGATAAATGGAGGCCTTGGTTGACAGCACTGCTCCATTCCCATTGTTCAATGGGGAAGAAAAAGCATTCAGCTTGGGAAAAAAAAAAAAATGCGTAAAACAATAAACAAATTTAACAAATCACCCAACCCATACTATATCTAAGCTAAACAATAGAAGACAAAAACTAAATGCATCCTGGGCACCCACTGTATTTTATGTTCCTTTTCGTCATCAATTATAACTCTTGTGATGTTAATAAAGCGTTAAATGGCAAAGAATCTCAGCAAAACAGAAATGGAGAACAAGGTCAGCACACACTATCAGATGTGACACGTAATAAACACCCTAATTGATCATAAGTATCATTTATTACTAGTCATCCTACTACTGCATCCAAAACCGGGCCTAATGCAGGAAATACACAGTTCAAGCATGGCTAGAATAACAGCACCAAACGAAAGACAGTACTAATTCAAGTGACATGACAAATGATTCAACATAGCTGGAAAGCAAAGAAATATGGTCCCGAAAAAAGAATCATGAAAAGTCTGACCTAGCAATTTTCAAGCGTTTATATTTACATGCTAGCATATTCATGAATCACGTGTTTGTGAAGGCAGGAAAAGAAATAAGAAAATAGGTTAATGAATTAAATAGGAAAAGTAAGTATTAAAAAAATCAGAAGAAATGAGAGCTAAGAAATATGAAAAAGATTGTGTGTGTACATGTGTGAAATTTAACACAATTCAGGTCACTTGATTATAATTGTTTGTGCTGTTCACGTCTCAGTTTCAGAAGTTTGGAGGTATTTTTCCACACACGGATTTTGAAGCACTGCTATCTCTTCAACAGACACGTTCTGCCCTCCAACTCACATAACGTATTCCCACTGTCTCCCACTAGTTTAAGGTAAACTACAAATAGAATGGAAAATCTGAGGTAAATTATTATTTTCCATTTATCCCAATGTGCTATTAGGTCATTCATAATGAATAGCAAATTAATGTTTTTTGAATTAGCAATTAGGACAAACAAAGGCACTAGTATTTTACAAATCTATTTGATACAAAACAATAGATATGCGTTGTAGGTCTTAGTTTTTCAGACCTTTGTTATTGAATTCTGACTTCTTTTCACTCTATTAGCACTCTCAACAGTTTGTTAAAATAAAGCGGAGCCTTGTTAATTTGCAATAATCTTTAGGATACCTACTCTAAATAAATGAATGCAATCAGTAAGTTCATCAGCCAATAAAAAAAGAACAGAAAGGAAAAATGACAGAACATATTCTGTTCTATTAGTGTGGTAATCCTAACTGGTGACTTAATTATTTGTGCAAATATCTCTGATGCATCAGTATCTGTACTTAGCGCACACACTTTTTTTTTTCTGTTTTTTTTATAAGTCTTGGGTCTCAGTTCAGGAACGTGCCTCCTTTGAGGAAGTAAGGGAGGCAAACAAATACTTTTTTGCATTTGATTCTACATGCTTAAATGCAGTCCTGCCTTGGCTCCAGAAGACTGCCAGATTACTCCCTAGTCCTCCTCCATTTCGAGCAGGACCCCATGGCAAGTCACACAGCATAGAATCATAGAATCACAGAATGGCTTGGGTTGGAAGGGACCTCAGAGATCATCTCGTTCCAACCCCCCTGCTGTGGACAGGGCTGCCAGCCACTAGCTCACTAGATCAAACTGCCCAGGAACCCATCCAGCCTGGCCTTGAACACAGCCAGGGATGGGGCAGCCACAGCTTCTCATCACGCAGCCAGGACAGGCATTCCTGTAACAGGTCCCACGGACACAGCCATGGGCCAGAGCTCCTCTCCACCACTCCTGCCACAGGCAAATCCTCAAAGCCACAGCTTGAAAGGGAAGGCAGCGATTGCCTCACACCTTGATAACCCATTGAGAAAACTACGATTAAAAAAACAACTAATGATTATCTTTGGCATGAGAAGACAGGGTCTAAATACAACCTAAATACAAATTCAGGTATAGGAGGAGTATTTCAAATGATGCCAACGAGCCTCAGAGGAGAGGCTGAAGTGCAGAGCTCCACAAATATGGTCCCTTCTCGTGTCAGCAGGGCACATGAAGGGTTAACAAAGCACCGCTTGTTATATTCTTTATTACTCTCACCCCTCCCTTATTCAGCAATTTCCTCCTTAAATCTTGGCATCTCTTGTCCGTTTCCCTCCCAGTTTGGGGTCCTTTTCCTCGCAAGATTATCATCTGCTCAAAGTTCCCTCTCCAGTCCCATGCCCGCGTTCCAGGCTTTGTCCCGCTTCTCCACAACACCCGATTTCTGGCTGGGCTCCACACTCGCTTCAGATTTATAGCTCTCCTGCTCTTGTGAAGCTTAGAAGACTGCCAGGACGAGAAGCAGAGCCTGGAAGCTGGAAAGAACAGCTCGTGAACACCAGTCACCAGGAGAGAGGGGCTTTGTCACCACAAAACCAAGGTGGAAATGCTCGCCTTGCGCCTTATTTAGTTCAAAGCCTAAATGTTTCTGTCTAGAATGTCTGTTTGTATCTCAAGTCACAAAGAAGCCATTAGTACCAATAATGTGTCATTACGGGGGCGTCAGCAGAGACTCTGCAGCTAAGGTTAATTTGAGATGCATAATTTAAAGCAGAACTAAAATCCCTCCATTTCACACTTTAATGACTGAATTCAAATCATTCTTCAAACTTGACATAGTAGCTCTTAAGAGGACACTTGCATTTTTCTCTCTCCTTTTTTTTTTTTTTTTCCCAATTTCAAAGTAAAATACAAGCTATCTGTTGCAGAAGAAAAACATTACAGATCCTTCCTTTGCAATCATTTTAACCTGTTTTCCCCTCAGATTTCTTTTCAGCAGCTTAATTCTCCACGAGGGTTCATACTTCACCTGTTCATTCTGACTTGCAAGAATATGCCTGCTACAGGCCACTTCTCCAATCTGACAAGCAAGTAAGCAGAGATAATAATTTCAGCTCATGGTAATCTAAACTATTTTGCCAAGATCAGCTGACAACATCGCTTATCTTAAATACACTACATTACTAACCCAACAGTAGTATCTGCACAATTCCGTGTCCCAAGTGTTTCTACTCTCAATATGTTGCTAAAATACAGAAGTGACACAAACCTCATTTTTCACGTGGAAAACTGAGGCCAAGACAGAAGGATGCTGTAGTTCAACAACAGCTTTAAGTTAATACAAGCATTGACCAAGAGGGGCAATACCATCTTGTCTACCTCCTCTTCCAGGTGTTTCTGACCTCTTCCTCACAGAAGAAACACCATTCCTGATAAACTAAGCAATTAATGGGGACTCAACTGCCTGAAAACCAGCTTGTAAAAAAAAAAAAAAATAGTAATGAAGCAGCCCACACTCCAAGTACCTTAAAGAGACCACGAAACTACAGTTCAAGCAACCTGTCTTAAGATCATACACGGAACACGCAACACAACAAGAAATTGAACCAAAGTCTCCCAAAATCACTGATGTTTTATCAGGCAACTTTTCTGACCACAGCTAACAAGCCACAGTAAATAATTAAGCAAAATCTTATCACAGCATAATGAAGCAGCATGAGAGCTAAACATCCACGCTGCTGAAGCAGAGGTGTGACAACATTCAGTCAAACACCTCCTGCCTTCTCTTGTGGATTCCTCAATGAAGCTCACACTCCGTCACCAAAACACATAGAAACAACATTTTTCTGTTGTCTGACGCTCAATTTCATTCTGAATTTTGAAGAAATTCAGTTCAAGCACACAGACATTCTTTGGAGAACTGCCCTCCATGCTAAAAATGGCAATGGAATTGCACAAGTTGGGGGAAAAAAAAAAAAAAAATCCAAGAAATCTTTGACTCATCCATTGTTATTCATCAGGTTCTTGGAGCAGAGAATGGAATGCCGTCAAGCTAAAATTGACAGCGCTATTTTCTAAGCTCTAAGTGATGTCAATCCTTCACAAAACCACAAGTGCTGAGAAAACATTCTCTGCAAAATTCTAAGAATGACTCTTAAATTTTGTTAGTTTTGGGGAGGAAAAAAATAGAGCTAAAAGAAGCATTTGAAATCAAACTCTTACACAGGTATGCTTTTGAATACTGAGAGTATCAGGATTCACAGCTTTGTTCTATCTGTGACTCAGACTTGCTGCCACAGGTGTCAAGAGACCTAGGACTCAACTCTGTAGAAACCTGCTGCAGCGTGGGATTTTTTTTGTCCTGTTTTACCATACAGTATAAGATTTGCCCTCAAACATTCAGTATAGACCCCGCAGCTGTTTAGCTCTCACCTAGCAAAACAGATTTTTCTGTTATCTAATTCTTAAGGTTTTAGAACAACATAATGCCGACCAAATATAACAGCAGAAATAGCTTCAATAAAGTTCTGAAAATAACACATCTACTCTGGCACGCCAGCACACTATTTTTAATTGTAGCTCATTAAAGATGTAATAGAAGAAGAATTACATTCACTGCCACCACTGCTCCGTCAGAGCAGTGAGCTAATCATGCTGCTGTATCACACAAAAAGGAATACTTCTGCGCGGTGATTTAGGCAATCTAATTGAAAGGCAAAAAGCAGTGATTCACTCCTTGTTCTATCTGTTACTGCAACATGTTTTTCGCCTATCACAGGGCCCAAGCAGGCACGTAGCGATTGGTTGCAAATGTTAGTAAAGCAGAGACCTGGAAAATGAAAAACAGCAAGTCGGTTGAAATGCTGAACAAAAGAAAAAAAAAAAAAGGAATCTGGACTGCAGAGGAGAAGTACTTTACAGAACAGCATGCAAATGCAGGCCTCTAAGGTAATTTAAACCAAATGCAGACTGAAACTGAAGTAGTTTGGTGAGTCAGCATAGCACAAGGACACTAAAATTACACACGAGAAAAGAGTGATCCTTTTTGTATAACACACTATTTTATTCCAAATTTATCAGGAAACAAATTGTCTGCTTTGTGCTCTGTGTCCTTCTCCTTTTTTTGGACCCACCCTCTCTACCTTCCAGAAACAAGCTGCGTGCAGGCCGACTAGCTATGAACTCCAATGTCTAGGACTTCAATTTCCCTTTCACAAAAATTTCATCTCCAGACCATGACAACGTTAATAAACAATTGCTGGCATGAATGCCACTGACTGAATTACAAGTTACAATTACTTTCCTCTGGAAATGAAAAAAAATACTTAAAACCAAAGCTGTGGAGAATCATTACAGCCTCCAACAATGGTAAATGTCTCCCAGATTCTGCCATCCCAGAGGCTTCAGCCACCTATGGCTTGGTGCACACCAGGTCCTTAGCACTAAATGCACTTATGATCAATCAAAGAAAGGCTAGCCTCATCTCTACCTCAAATATCGGTAAAGCTACAACCTTTTATAAACTTACAGCGCAATTTTCACACCCATTTTCATCTCAGTCTTGCCTCATACCTTTACAAGATCATAACTCTGTGAAAGCCACAACAATTGCTTGTTCAACAGAGACTGTCACTCTCTGAAGTGCGTTCTGAGATAGATTTGTACGGATAGACGTGGGTAGCAATGAATAATCCAAAAATACCCATAACAGATAATAAGCAGAGTCTAGAAAAAAATGCCATGTACTGCAAACACAGCCCAAGTTGGAATGAATGCCTACAGTAGCAACAGGACAGGAAGAGCAAAATGTTATTGTACATTACTGGCACACAGCCCGTAATTACAAAAAATACTGCAGTATTCCCCAGTAACAGCAGAAAATATTATCATTTCAAACAAAGCAGCTGCAGCACCCTGTCTGCTGCAGCCACGCTGCGGACACGGAACAGAGGCAACAGAGAAGAGGGTGGCCAGCTGCCGAAGGACGACCAGCCTGTGGGGTGGGACGTCTTCTCCTCATGTCCATGGCTGCCCTGCACCAGAGCAGGAAGGGCTCCTGGTCAGCAGGAATGTGCTCCCATGCAGGCTCCAGCTGCTGAGCCCTCTAGCAGGGGAGAATGGTTTTTGCAGCCTTGCAAATCCTCCTGTTCCAGCTCCTCAGTGTTAACTGCTGTCTTACCCGTCTGTCTCCAGTCCTCTGGTTTTTAACAGGAGACTAGCAGGAGGCTCCCAAGCACCACATGTCACACAGTGCCACCTCGACCAGTACAATTCGCCTCTCAAGATGGAGAGCAGCCGCTCCACTGTACATCACCCAAACAGGAGGCAATGCGCACACACGCTCACAGGTGATGCTCTTCCCCATCGCCCCACTCAAGCGCAGCCAGCACAAAGCACAGTCCCACTAGCTACAGCCAAGCCACAGTTCAGCCACTCTGCTGACTAACACGCAAACCAGTAGTCCTAGTTCATCATTTGTAGAAGTAACTTCTATAAAATTTGGTTTCTACATGGGTCATGAAAAAATCCTAGCTAAGGAGCCAGACACTTTCTCCAAGCTTTACGCACTTGCAGAACTAGGAAAGAGAGAAGAAATGCAGAAGTCAGAACAGTGAGGTTAGCAGAGAAGGAAACACTGCTCAATTGAAAGATACTTACTTCTAAGTGGTGTTTCCTCTGCAAACAGTACAGAATCTCCGGACGAAACTGCAGAGCCTAGCTTTGCCTCAGCTACTAACACTGCTACAGGTATTCAGCACCTCCCCACAGTCCCACAACGCTAAAGCTAAGTTTGAAACATGCAACATCAGCTCTTTAGGCAGCCTCTTTTAGCAATACTTGAACCATCATGAAGACTATTTTCTTACTGCCGACCAGACAGATGATGCCTTTAGGAGGGAGCAAATTAAGTGCCATACCATAAGACTTCCCAGGTCACCAGTGCTTCTTGTCTTTCACATAGCAGCTTTTCTCTGCCAAACACAAAGATGACTGTAGCAGGAATATATGCAGTCAGTTGAAAGACTACATTTTTGTATCCTCATAAGCCATTAATTCGTTTATGGATTCAGAGTCCCACAGGGAGGGCTGCAAATCCACATAAAGTCTCTGGGTGTAGGATCTGACTCCCTGACGTATGCAGCAGATGTGTAAAATAACATCTAACCAAACATCTCCCCAGCAACTCTGCAGCTACACACTGAGAAGTCCTAAAAATGTGTCCAAGGGCAACGGAGAAGGGGAAGGATAAGAATAGAGTCCTGCATATAGAAAGTAAAGAAAAGTTAAGGCTTTATGCATTGCTTTTTACAATGAAGTAATTTTTTCACATCCGTAATTAAGCTGTGGTATCAAGAGAAGGCTCTTAGGAGGTGGGGAGCCCAGCCACTGCGGGCTGCTTTGATCCACACCAGGCTGATCAGCTCTTCCTTGGTGCCCTGGAAACTCTGAGGCCCTACCTCCAAAGCCTCCCCTGTGCCTTCAAAGAGTTTCTTCCAGAAGGGAGGTCTAACCTCTCAGGACAAAAACTCTCCAGGACAAAAAGCAGATGGCTGTGTATCACCACAGAGGCTGTGTATCACTCCCTGAGCTGGTATGTGGAGAAAATGGCCGGCATGCTTTCACATGAAGAGAAAAGCAGTGGGTGAAAAAAGAAAGTCAAGAACTTGTTTAAAAGTCTAATTGTAAAACTTCTCGCTACATCATTTTATGGAGTAAGTTAAAGTCAGTCTCTACCAGGACACTGACTGAATTTTAGATCTAGATCCTGTCCTTTGCAAAGCTGCTGGTGAGCTTGGATCCAAGGCTTTGGTTCAAGCTCTTACCTACTCCGTGCTAAAATAACTTAAACCACACATCCTTTATATCAAATAGCCTCACGGTGAGGAAGAGCACTATTGGCACGGTTCACATTTAACATCACTCTTTTGAAGCACATGGTTTAAGGAAAGCGTTGGAAATATTACAGCTTTTGAACATTTTGCCTAATGTGCTTTACAGCCAGCGTAGTCAGAGTAGCGGCCAGCTTCACCCATTTCAATGGGTCAGGTTCAGGAGCAGCAATCCCAGGTGCTGCTCACCAGCACTGAACACAACATGTGCATGGGCAGCAGCACAGACATGGCCATGTCCTGCTGAAAGGGGGCCCCGGGCTGTGCCACGACACTCTCAGCTCCCCGCAGTGAAGGTCTCCATTCTCTGTCCCCACCACCTCCTCTTCACAAAGGCTTACACACACTTACATAAACAAGTGAACAATTCCATTATGTGCCTGGCAGCCCGTGCACTTTCTTTCTGCTGCACAATAGAGGCGCCCCATTGAAAAGATCCATATACAGGGAAAAAAGCTAAGCAAGTCTCCAGCAAGCACACATATTATCAAAGCCTCATTTCCACTTAACACAAGTTGCTTTGGGAACTAATGCAGCTGACTTGAGGGGAAAAACACAAACAAACAAACAACCTCTTTTTCCATTAGCTAGGGAAAAAAAAATACCGAATCGGTGCCATCTTTGTTGAAGAGCTCCACTAAACTAATGGTTTAGGAGAGCTGAGGAGCATGGACGGGGGACAATTCGGGACTGATCACTGCCATCTGAACATGGCATGCTGACAGCTGAAAGAAGAGCAGAGAAAGGCAAAACAAAACAAGCATGTGTTTAATGGGGACAGGCTCAGTCCCCCGTATTCACTCCCAGTGGAAAATAAAAGGCAGGAGAATGTCGGCCCCTCGGCCTGCTCAGCACCCACACAGCTCCCTGCCACACACCACAGGACCTTCTCTGGGCATGCAGATGGAGGCACTACTTCTTCACGTGCTGGAAAAAAACAGCATAATTCAATACATCTTTAAACACATCTCTTGCCACCCAAGAATCTCCCTTTCTCTCATACTCTGCCAATGAGCTCCTCCACGCCCAAGTGCAACCAAACCTAAAAAGACTCAACGATTCTGTAACTGCAACAGAGAGCTGATCGGATGATTATAAAGGCCACACACATGCTACAAAGATACCTTCTCCTGAACTCTAACGTGAGCTTCCTCAGAGAGCAGCAGCATGCAAGAAGGCTGCTGGGAACGGAAAATCATGCAAGTTATCCTCGTCTGATGTCAACGAAAAGACAGGAATAAAAGTATTGTGACTTGCACTCCACAGAGCTCAGAAGGAATGCCTGCCTCCAGGAAATGCGAACTAAGGGAAATCAAGGTGGGCTCAGAGATACCATGCAGTGCTCACTGTGGTTTCACCCTCCCTCTCTCACCAGCTCGGGCTGGCCATGACTGCTGTCCTAGGC